>CM065589.1:612026473-612543973 GCA_033119425.1 Bufotes viridis
AGTGCATCATGGGGCTTCAGATAACACACAGTGGGGCCGCGGGTTATGCTATATTTTGCATACACTGGGCTTTCTCGGGCCATTCCCACATACACTACTGTCTGCCTCTGGTGGGATCAGCTCGAAGATCCGAACAATTAGCATCATTTGCCTGGAGTACCTGTACTCACTGCTCCCTATACGGTAGTGCGGTACTACATGCTGTACGGTACTTCACCCTGAAGAAGCTCCTCACCATAAACCATGGCTTACACCAGGCATCCTCAAACTGTGGCCCTCCAGCTGCTGCAAAACTGCAACTCCCAGCATGCCCGAACAGCCTACAGCTATCAGCCTACAGCAGGGCATGGTGGGAATTGTAGTTTTACAACAGCTGGAGAGCCGCAGTTTGAGGATGCCTGGCTTACACCTTCCAGCGGCTCTGTCAGACCTTTATATGTAATGTCTGGTTTTACCAAGATTCATGTTGTGCTTATTTTGAACTTACAACAGTTATTACTAGTTTTTCACCGTGCAATTATTAGTTTTCCATACAATTATTACCACTATTCCATACAATTACTAGCTTTCCATACCATTATTACTAGCTTTCCATACCATTATTACTAGCTTTCCATACAGTTATTACAAGTTTTCTTACACGTATTACCAGTATTCAATACAATTACTAGCTTTCCACAGAGTTATTACTAGTTTCTCATATAATTATTACTAGTTTTCCCATACAGTTATTACTAGTTTTCCATACAGTTATTACTACTAGTTTTCCATACCATTATTACTAGTTCCCATACAAGTATTACTAGTTTTCCAAACAGTTATTACTAGCTTTCCATTCAGTTATCAGTAGCCTTCCATACAGTTATTACTAGTTTTCCATACAGTTAATACTAGTTTTCCATACAGTTATTACTAGTTTTCCATACCATTATTACTAGTTTTCCATACAGGTATTACTAGTTTTCAATAAAGGTATTACTAGATTTCCATATCGTTATTACTAGCTTTCCATACAGTTATTACTAGTTTTCCATACAGATATTACTAGTGTTCCATACATTTCTTACTAGCTTTCCATACAGTTATTACTAGTTTTCTTACACGTAACACCAGTATTCAATACAATTACTAGCTTTCCACAGAGTTATTACTACTTTCTCATATAATTATTACTAGTTTTCCCATACAGTTATTACTAGTTTTCCATACAGTTATTACTAGTTTTCCATACCATTATTACTAGTTCCCATACAGGTATTACTAGTTTTTCATACAGTTATTACTAGCTTTCCATTCAGTTATCAGTAGCCTTCCATACAGTTATTACTAGTTTTCCATACAGTTAATACTAGTTTTCCATTCAGTTATTACTAGATTTCCATACAGTTATTACTAGTTTTCCATACAAGTATTACTAGTTTTCCATACAGGTATTACTAGATTTCCATATCGTTATTACTAGCTTTCCATACAGTTATTACTAGTTTTCCATACAGATATTACTAGTTTTCCATACAGTTAGTACTAGATTTCCATACAGTTATTACTAGTTTTCCATACAGGTATTACTAGTTTTCCATACAGATATTACTTGTTTTCCATACAGTTATTACTAGATTTCCATACAGTTATTACTAGTTTTCCATACAGTTATTACTAGTTTTCCACACAGGTATTACTAGTTTTCCACACAGGTATTACTAGCTTTCCATACCATTATTACTACTTTCCCATACAGGTATTACTAGCCTTCTATTCTGTTATTACTAAAATCTATGAAGATAAAGTTAGTTAACCTAAAAATATATAAATCTTGAAAAAGGCCACATTGTGCTGAACCGTTGTGTTTGTGGTGAATAGAGCGGGCCCACCACCCTTTCCCCGTACCTGGGGGGCTGCTTCATTCTTCTTCCACTGTAGCTATTGGCTTTTACTCCATGGCCTGAGGCATGGCGCCCGAATCTTTCTTCTTCTCGACTTCTGCTGCTGTGTTTTGTGTTATAGTTTTCCAAATATTCATTACTAGTTTTTCAAAAGTTATTACTAATTTTCCATACAGTTATTACTAGTTTTTCAATATTATTTTTTGTTTCTCATACATTTATTACTAGTTTGCCAAGAGTTATTACTAGTTTGCCATAGTTATTAGTAGTATTCCATACAGTTATTACCAGCTTTCCATACTGTTATTACTAGTTTTCTATACAGTTATTACTAACTTTTCAAATAGTTATTTCTAGCTATCTATAGAGATACTATTAGTTTTCAAAAAGTTACTACTAGTTTTCCACAGAGTAATTATTAGTTTTTCTACAGTAATTACTGATTTTCCATACAGTTTTTACTAGTTTTCCAAGAGTTATTACTAGTTTTCAACAGAGGTATTACTAGTTTTCCATACAGTTATTATTAGTTTTCCAATATTATTACTAGTTTCCCATACAGTTATTACTAGTTTTCTATACATTTTCTGTAGTTATTTCAAGTTGTTTATAGTGTTACTACTAGTTTTCGAAAAATTATTGCTAGTTTTTTAAGAGTTATCACTAGTGTTCCATGCAGTTATTACTAGTTTTCCATAGCTATTAATAGTATTCCATTCAGTTATTACTAGTTTTTCATAAGTTATTACTAGTATTTCATACAGTTATTACTAGTTTTCTATACAGTTATTACTAGTTTTATAAACAGTTATTACTAGTTTTTCGAATAGTTATTTCTAGTTGTCTATAGAGTTACTACTAGATTTCCATATGGTTATCACTAGTTTTCCAAGGGTAATTACTAGTTTTCCAAAAGTTGTTTCCAGTTTTCCAATATTTTTACTAATTTTTCAGTTATTACTAGTTTTCCACACAGTTATTGCTAATTTTCAATAGTTATTACTCATTATCGCCAGAGTTATTATTAGCCTTCTACACCGTTTTTACTAGTTTATTATTACTGGAGTTATGCGTTTTCAGTAGAGTTATTACTAGTTTTCCATACAATTATTGACAGTTTTTCACTGGGTTATTACTACTTTTCAGTAGAGTAATTGCTAGTTTTCCATAGAGTTATTACTGGTTCTTAGTTTTGTATACAGTTATTATTAGATTTGCAAAGAGTTATTACTAAAAGCTATAAAGTTAAATCTATAACATCCACAAACCTGTGTAAGTATGAGTGCACGTGTATGTCCTGTATACATCTGTGTGCAATTACTGTGTGTATACACACATATTACATTGTATATTCCGGTGTAGCAGTCGTTTTCATGATACGTGTAGCTGCAGCGCACTATGCTGATCGGACTTTGGTGAATATGTTCGGGATTTGATTTTTGAACTTGAAAACCATTTTAAAACTTGTGTATATCTGTGTATGTATGTGCTCTTATGTGTATATCTGTATATGTGTGTGTTCTTATGTGTATATGTGTGTATGTATGTGCTCTTATGTGTATATCTGTATATGTGTGTGTTCTTATGTGTATATGTGTGTATGTATGTGCTCTTATGTGTATATGTGTGTATGTGTGTGTTCTTATGTGTATATGTGTGTATGTATGTGCTCTTATGTGTATATCTGTATATGTGTGTGTTCTTATGTGTATATCTGTATATGTATGTGCTCTTATGTGTATATCTATATATGTATGTATTCTTATGTGTATATCTGTATATGTATGTGCTCTTATGTGTATATCTGTAGATGTATGTGGTCTTATGTGTATATGTGTGTATGTGTGTGCTCTTATGTGTATATCTATATATGTATGTATTCTTATGTGTTTATCTGTATATGTAAGTGCTCTTATGTGTATATCTGTATATGTATGTGCTCTTATGTGTATATCTTTAGATGTATGTGCTCTTATGTGTATATCTGTATATGTATGTGCTCTTATGTGTATATCTGTATATGTATGTGCTCTTATGTGTATATCTGTATATGTATGTGCTCTTATGTGTATATGTGTGTGTTCTTATGTGTATATGTGTGTATATGTGTGTGCTCTTATGTGTATATCTATATATGTATGTATTCTTATGTGTATATCTGTATATGTATGTGTTCTTATGTGTATATCTGTATATGTATGTGCTCTTATGTGTATATCTGTATATGTATGTGCTCTTATGTGTATATCTGTATATGTATGTGCTCTTATGTGTATATGTGTGTATGTGTGTGTTCTTATGTGTATATCTGTATATGTATGTGCTCTTATGTGTATATCTGTATATGTGTGTGTTCATATGTGTATATCTGTATATGTGTGTCGTTCTTATGTGTATATCTGTATATGTATGTGCTCTTATGTGTATATCTGTAGATGTATGTGCTCTTATGTGTATATCTGTATATGTATGTGCTCTTATATGTATATCTGTATATGTATGTGCTCTTATGTGTATATCTGTATATATATATATATATATATATATATATATATATATGTGTTATTATGTGTATATGTAGCTTTTTAAGGGTATATCTCTGTATGTTTGTGTTTTTATGGGTATATGTGTATGTATGTGTAACTCAGAGGCTTCAGGGCTCGCATCAGTAGGGGGCCTAGACAGTGGAAGGTAATTTTTTCTTTACTTTCAGGGCCTGCCACCCATGCGGGCCCTGCACATATACCCTACAGTGTCACTGGCACAGTAGACATACTCTTTTATGTGCCCAGCCCTGCACGCAAAGAAGAGTGTGGAGGTGGATGGAACGATTTTGGTGGCAACATAGCTCAGGACTACAGAGGTGGTGGCAAAGGACCTGAGTGATGTCATGATCAGTTGACCAGTACAGGAGGAGAGAGCTCAGCAGTGGAGAGAAATGGTGAAGGACCTGAGTGATATCATCATCATGCGACCAGTGCAGAAAGAGAGAGCTCAGCAGTGCAGAGAAATGGTAAAGGACCTGAGTGATGTCATCATTAGGGATGAGTGAATTGACTTTGGATGAAACATCTGAAGTCGATTCGCATAAAACTTAGTTTTAATACAGTACGGAGTACCACTTGGAACCAAACCTGAGTTCGGGAAATGTTTTTTTACAGTACAAATTAATTTATGAACTTATTACGTGAAGTCTTGTGAGACTTCAGGAAGCAATAACTTTGGCTCATCTGAGCCAATACATTCTAATACTGTATGGAGCTCCTGCTCTGTACAGTATTAGAACAAACTTTTATGCGAATCGACTTCGAATGTTTCATCCGAAGTTGATTTGCTCCTCCCTAGTCATCATCATGTGACCAGTGCAGAAAGAGAGCTCAGCAGAGCAGAGAAGTAGTGAAGGATCTGAGTGATGTCATGATCAGGTGACCAGTGGTGGAAGCGAGAGCTCAGCAGAGCAGAGAAGTGGTGAAGGATCTGAGTGATGTCATGATCAGGTGACCAGTGGTGGAAGCGAGAGCTCAGCAGAGCAGAGAAGTAGTGAAGGATCTGAGTGATGTCATGATCAGGTGACCAGTGGTGGAAGCGAGAGCTCAGCAGAGCAGAGAAGTAGCGAAGGATCTGAGTGATGTCATGATCAGGTGACCAGTGGTGGAAGCGAGAGCTCAGCAGAGCAGAGAAGTGGTGAAGGATCTGAGTGATGTCATGATCAGGTGACCAGTGGTGGAAGAGCTCAGCAAAGCAGAGAAGTAGCGAAGGATCTGAGTGATGTCATGATCAGGTGACCAGTGGTGGAAGCGAGAGCTCAGCAGAGCAGAGAAGTGTTGAAGGATCTGAGTGATGTCATGATCAGGTGACCAGTGGTGGAAGCGAGAGCTCAGCAGAGCAGAGAAGTAGCGAAGGATCTGAGTGATGTCATGATCAGGTGACCAGTGGTGGAAGCGAGAGCTCAGCAGAGCAGAGAAGTAGCGAAGGATCTGAGTGATGTCATGATCAGATGACCAGTGGTGGAAGTGAGAGCTCCGCACAAAGAGAAGTGGTGAAGGATCTGAGTGATGTCATGATCAGGTGACCAGGGGTGGAAGCGAGAGCTCAGCAGAGCAGAGAAGTGGTGAAGGATCTGAGTGATGTCATGATCAGGTGACCAGTGGTGGAAGCGAGAGCTCCGCACAAAGAGAAGTGGTGAAGGATCTGAGTGATGTCATGGTCAGGTGACCAGTGGTGGAAGCGAGAGCTCAGCAAAGCAGAGAAGTGTTGAAGGATCTGAGTGATGTCATGATCAGGTGACCAGTGGTGGAAGCGAGAGCTCAGCAGAGCAGAGAAGTGGTGAAGGATCTGAGTGATGTCATGATCAGGTGACCAGTGGTGGAAGCGAGAGCTCAGCAGAGCAGAGAAGTGGTGAAGGATCTGAGTGATGTCATGATCAGGTGACCAGTGGTGGAAGCGAGAGCTCAGCAAAGCAGAGAAGTGTTGAAGGATCTGAGTGATGTCATGGTCAGGTGACCAGTGGTGGAAGCGAGAGCTCAGCAGAGCAGAGAAGTGGTGAAGGATCTGAGTGATGTCATGATCAGGTGACCAGTGGTGAAAGCGAGAGCTCAGCAAAGCAGAGAAGTGTTGAAGGATCTGAGTGATGTCATGGTCAGGTGACCAGTGGTGGAAGCGAGAGCTCAGCAGAGCAGAGAAGTGGTGAAGGATCTGAGTGATGTCATGATCAGGTGACCAGGGGTGGAAGTGAGAGCTCCGCACAAAGAGAAGTGGTGAAGGATCTGAGTGATGTCATGATCAGGTGACCAGTGGTGGAAGCGAGAGCTCCGCACAAAGAGAAGTGGTGAAGGATCTGAGTGATGTCATGGTCAGGTGACTAGTGGTGGAAGCGAGAGCTCCGCACAAAGAGAAGTGGTGAAGGATCTGAGTGATGTCAGGATCAGGTGACCAGTGGTGGAAGCGAGAGCTCAGCAGAGCAGAGAAGTGGTGAAGGATCTGAGTGATGTCATGATCAGGTGACCAGTGGTGGAAGCGAGAGCTCCGCACAAAGAGAAGTGGTGAAGGATCTGAGTGATGTCATGATCAGGTGACCAGTGGTGGAAGTGAGAGCTCCGCACAAAGAGAAGTGGTGAAGGATCTGAGTGATGTCATGATCAGGTGACCAGTGGTGGAAGCGAGAGCTCAGCAGAGCAGAGAAGTGGTGAAGGATCTGAGTGATGTCATGATCAGGTGACCAGTGGTGGAAGCGAGAGCTCCGCACAAAGAGAAGTGGTGAAGGATCTGAGTGATGTCATGGTCAGGTGACCAGTGGTGAAAGCGGGAGCTCCGCACAAAGAGCAGTAGTGAAGGATCTGAGTGATGGGAGCTCCTGTGCGGTGCGGACGTACTGTTTATCCCAGGATGAAATCTGAGTATAGCACACACTGATTGAAAAAAGACGGCACCAGGGGGTAGAACTCTATATAAAAGTGAAATAGAAATCAGAAAAAGGGTCAAGGAGCTTAATAAACATGCTCCATTGTGTTGTGACAGTGACTGGTGCCATATAACAAACTCAACTCTACGCCTTGTGTGTACTGTAGATACCTGTGTGTGTATTAGCATGACTAATAATAATGATATTAATTTGTAGAGATTTCTTTAAAAAAAAAAAAATAAATACTATCTTATCAGGATTATCTTTTCTTTTCTGCCTCCCCGCTCATACTGTAACTCATGTCTCCCTGTCAGAGGGTGCAGGAAATAATCAGGTCTTATCTCACATTTATATGACTTTCTGTACCTAGATTCCTGATAATAATGTTATTAATATAAGAATGAGGCTCCGGCAGCATTAACGCCCTCCAGGCTACAATATTTCATCTCACAATTCTCCAGGACGCTTTTTGGATGGCTGTATCTCTAATTATCAGCTTTCAGCCCGTGCATTAGGCGGCTTTGATGAAATTTTTAAAATAGTGTATAATAAGTGATTTTTATTTATTTATTTAGTTATTTATTTACCTACTGTTAAATAATCTCTGTTACTATTACTACTTCTATTACTACTACTATTACTATTATTATTACCATTACTACTTTCACTATTATTATTACCACTACTACTGTTGTTATTACAAATATAAAAGGTTGACAGCAGGAAAATACCACCTGGTCCATCTAATCTGCCCTTTTATTATTCCTTTTTTATCTTAGGATATCTCAGGCAAGTTTAAATTCACTTACATTCAATAAATACCACTATTACTATTATCACCACTAGTACTATTGGTAATAATAATAATAATAATAATAATAATAATAATAATAATAATATTACCAGTACTACTATTACCACTACCATTATTACTACTGCCACCATAACTATTTTTACTAGTATTACTGGTAGTATTATTATTATTATTTTTTTTTTACTACTACTACTACTACTAATATTGCTATTACTATTAGTACTACTTCTATTATTACTACTACTGCTATTATTAGTATTAGTATTATTATTTCTATCATTTCACCTTTTTGCTGATTCTGTAATTTGCTAGAAATATTTTTTAATACTTTTATTAAATAAATCACATGTTATTAACAGGAAGGTGTCATCAGAATATGACCTATTGTTTTAATCACATTTTTATATTACACTTTTTTTTTTTTTTTTTCTGGTGAGTTTTTAAATAAATATTTTCATTTCAGTATCTATGTTTACAAATATATATAATCCAATTGTCACACTGCCCACTAGGAGTAATAATAGGACAGGATTTCATGTTCTGTACAGGTAACTTTTCAGTAGCTGTTCATGACCATGACCAGCAGGATTACAATCGATCACACAGGATCGGTGATATAGCAGCTTATCTACTCCCTCGTGACTTCGGCACGCCTAGAAGACTCTCCCATAGAAGTCAGCGATCCCCTCCTGAGCATTGTGTTTATGGCTCATGGAGCCGCTCTTAAAAGACAGGACGCTTGAACATATTTTTGGCCCAGTGGCCAGTGTGAACACTGCAGTATTATATACTTATTAAATATACCGTAGATAGTGACATGGAAAAAGTAAAAGTTCTAAAAAAATGTGTTTGACATAAAAACCTGATTTAAACAATAGGTCTTTAAATGTTTTCATTTTACAAATTATTTAAAAAAAATGTACATTATATTTACTATTATTATTATTATTTCATTATTTTTACATAATACAGATTTATAGACTGTAATCACTCGGACCGGTCCCTGTCTCCTTGAGGGAAGGCGAAAGAGAGAAGTGGTCGCCATAACATCTGGCGCCACTTATCTTGAATGAAAGAACTGAATAAACAGAAATCCAATTTGTGCAATCCTCTTTACGGCTCATGCACACAACCGTATGCATTTTGCAGTTAGCAAAAACCGAATCAGCAAAAAATACGGATGATGCCGGTGTGCAGTTCGTATTTTGCGGAACGGAATAGCTGGCCCCTAATAAAACAGTCCTATCCTTGCCCGTAATGCGGACAATAAAAGGACATGTTCTATTTTTTTGATGAATGGACATACGGAAACAGAATGCACATGGAGTAGCTTCCGTTTTTTTTGGCGGACCCATCAAAATGAATGGTTCCACATACGGTACGTTGTGTGCATGAGCCCTTATCCTGCTCAAACTATTCCCAATGTGTTTCAGCTGCCTTCACCATTGTGGTCCATCAAGTAAAAGTCTAATGTCTCCAGCCAGTTAAAGTGCACCTGTCACGTCTGATCAGTGGGCGGCACGCTATAGAGCAGGAGGAGCTGAGCAGTAGTGATGAGCGAAATATTCGCGAATTCTCGAAGTGCCGATATTCGTGTTAAAAAATTGCAATTCGAATATTCACGCTCAGCACTACTGAGCAGATCTATATATAGTTTTATCGGCAAAGATTAAGTGGAAATTGTCATTTATTGATTTAATATCTGCTGGTCCTGGGCTCAGGAGTCCAGTGGGCGGTCCTACTTAGTGATTGACAGATATCTTTGTATGTAGGTTCATCTAGGAAAGGCTGATGTAGAAACGCCCACTGGACTCCTAAGCCCAGAATAAGCAGGAGGAGCCGAACAGATTAAACATCAGTTTTGTGGCAAAAGCTTCAGTAGAAATTGTTATTTATTGATTGAATATCTGCTCATTTTGAGCTTAGGAGTCCAGTGGGTGGTCCTACTTAGTGATTGACAGATATTTCTGAATGTATGCGCACTCAGGATGAAGTAAGACCACCCACTGGACTCCTAAGCCCGGAATAAGCGAACATTAAAAGGAATAAAAAACAAGTTATACCAAATCTTTTCCCAGAAGGCTACATCAATCTGCTCAGCTCCTCCTGCTCTAGAACAAGCTACCTGCCGATTAGACAGCACTAGTGTTGAGCGCGAATATTCGGATTGTGAATATCAGGACTTTGAGAATTTACAAATATTTAGAATATAGTGCTATATATTCGAATTCCGTGAATAGTGTTGATCGCGAATATTCTAATAGCGAATTTATCGCAAATTTATCGCAAATATCGGCACTTAGCAACATCCCTAGCAAAGTTGCCTACCCCTCAGTGTTGATCGCGAATATTTTAATCGCAAATTTTTATTGCGAATATATTACATTGCCAATTTTCGCAATCAAGTAAATAATGACTGGAGATCACAAATTCTCAAATTTGCGGATTTATGGCAAATAGTCGGCCAAAATAATTGCAAAATATCACCACTTCAAGAATTCGCAGATATTTAGACTATAGGGCTATATATTCGTATTCCGCGAATAGTGTTGATTGCGAATATTCTAATCGCAAATTTATCCCAAATTCATCGTGAATATCGGCACTTAGCAACATCCCTAGCAACTGATATGAAGGTTGCCTACCCCTTAGTGTTGATCGCGAATATTCAAATCGCTAATCTTTCAAATCAAAGTAAATAATAACTGGAGATCACGAATTCTCGCATTTGCAAAATTTATGGCAAATATTTGGCCCAAAAAAATCACCAAATATTGCGAATTCGAATATTGCCTATGCCGCTCATCACTAGACAGCACATGTAACGAGACAGGTTCCCCTTAAACTTTCCGCCTAGATCGTGAGTATTCTGTAGAGACGGCCAGCATCAAACATCAATGTGATCTAGAGCATTCTGAAAGGTTGTCACTTTATGTTGCCTAGCAACCACCTGACTTCCTGTCTAGGTGACTACCCTCTGAGCCCATGTAAATATGAACAGATGTAGCACAGAAGGATCTGTTGTTAACTGCTCTTGGTAATATTATAGGGTTAACTACTGCAGACAGGACTGGTCCGTTGGGAGTTGTAGTGCCTTGTAAATATGTAATAAATAATTAGTTTCAGAGTCATTGACTCTCATATCCTAATTAGAAATGGGTGACTGATGGCGGTGACAGTAACGCGCTCGCAACTGTACGTAAGGACTAATGACATATAGGAAAGCCAGTGTCTCATCAGCCAGCGGCCGTTAGTGCGGGGGGGCTGGTCGGGGTCAGAGATGAAAATGAAAAATAAATAAATAACATTTTAATCTTCTTTTTTTTTCACCTTCCAGAGAACATTGGGTTGTAATTCGTATCGGATATGTCAAATTTACAAAAAAAATGGTGTCATTGTCAACAGTTATCATATCGCTTTCCATGACGGGGATGACAGGTGAAGAAATGGATTGTGAATAATGATGAACTGGCTTGTCTGTATGGTGGGTGGGACCCCAGAAAGATGTAGTCGGGGGTCTCATGGTGAGGATTATCACAAGATATCCATCGATCTATCTAGTTTATCTATCTAGTGTTTCTATCTATCTATCTATCTATCTATCTATCTATCTATCTAGTGTATCTATCTATCTATCTATCTATCTATCTATCTATCTATCTATCTATCTATCTATCTATCTATCTAGTGTTTCTATCTATCTATCTATCTATCTATCTATCTATCTATCTATCTATCTATCTATCCAGTTATCTATCTATCTATCTATCTAGTTTATCTATCTATTGTATCTATCAAGTGTATCTATCTATCTATCTATCTATCTATCTATCCATCTAGTGTATTTATCTATCAATTTCATATCTATCTATCTATTATCTATCTATCTATCTATCTATCTAGTTTATCTATCTAGTCAGTCTATCTATCTATCTAGTTTATCTATCTATTGTATCTATCAAGTGTATCTATCTATCTATCTATCTATCTATCTAGTTTATCTATCTATTGTATCTATCAAGTGTATCTATCTATCTATCTATCTATCTATCTATCCATCTAGTGTATTTATCTATCAATTTCATATCTATCTATCTATCAATTTCATATCTATCTATCTATTATCTATCTATCTATCTATCTAGTTTATCTATCTAGTCAGTCTATCTATCTAGTTTATCTATCTATTGTATCTATCAAGTGTATCTATCTATCTATCTATCTATCTATCTAGTTTATCTATCTATTGTATTTATCAAGTGTATCTATCTATCTATCTATCTATCTATCTATCCATCTAGTGTATTTATCTATCAATTTCATATCTATCTATCTATCTATCTATCTAGTTTATCTATCTAGTCAGTCTATCTATCTATCTAGTTTATCTATCTATTGTATCTATCAAGTGTATCTATCTATCTACCTATCTATCCATCTAGTGTATTTATCTATCATTTTCATATCTATCTATCTATCTATCTATCTATCTATCTATCTATCTTTCTTTCTAGTTTTTCTATCTAGTGTTTCTATCTATCTATCTATCTATCTATCTATCTCCTATCTATCTATCTATCTATCTATCTATCTATCTATCTATCTATCTAAGCTACCTACACTTTTATACTTAGCAGAGCAGTAGGATCGGTAAGCTGTGCAGCCGCCATGCTCGCTGTGCAGCTGCCAGAAGCTGGCGGTCCTGGGTGATGCCGCTGTGACCTTCACATAGACAGGGCTGGGTATTGTGGCACTGAACATACGGTATTGTGGGATTGCTCAGCAGTCGCATCAGAAGTGCAGATCCCGAACTGCAAGTCTGTGGCTGGCATTGTCAGGAATATTTATGACAACTGCCCAGACGACGCATTTGAGGAAATCTCAGGCGGATTCACTGTTCAGAAATCATTTCCACTTTCTTGGCAGATGCTGAGAAGACGGAGGTGAGGTGGGGGTGCAGGGTCACAATACGGGAGCAAGGACCGTGTGACATCCATCAATGTGTCAGGGGCATAGGTTAATGAAGGAAGTGGGCGAAAGGATGGGAAATCATCGCTGCTAATAGTGTGATAACTGATTGCTGGGAATATTCTACAAGGGGTTAATTCAATGACTGTGGAGGCGATGAGCGCAGCTACGCAGGGCGTCTTATTGTCAGCAATCAATGCATTTCATCATTATATGTTGTTCCTTGCCTCTATGATGGCCAAAATACTGAAGTAAGGCATCTGCACCGACTAAGGGTCCTATATAAACAGTGACATAAGGAAGCTTCCTTGTGTGGCAGTAGAGATCCCTTTAAATGAATCTGACCATTTAAAGGGAATGTGTCAGAAAAACGCCCATCAATAAAATGAAATTTGTATGTTAATTTTCCATGTTATTATCTATCTATTTCATATCTATCTATCTAATATCTATATATTGTAAGGGATCACTCTCTCAGATGGTCCAGAAGTCCTCCCGACTCTGACCGTGTGACCCTCTTTCCGTAGGCGTTGCTGGGCCACCCAAACTTCAGGATTTACAAAGCCTCATGGACCCTTAGCCCTCCTGCCGGAGACAACACAGAGCCTCTCAGGTTGTTTTATCCCTCCGTGATTACAGCAGCAGGCCTCACCTGTGTTCACCTCTGCAAAAAGACAATACATGTAGTGGAAGGGTGTGGACTGGCAGATCCAACTACCAAACCTACCCACCAGTCCACATGAAATCCAGCCCAGAACAACATCTAGACAGTAAACTACACTTTGCTGAAATTACTGCAGCTTTCTGGATTTCAGTTATCTCACCCAGCTGAGGTATCTGGGTGGGATATCTATGTACCTCATATCTATCTATCTATCTATCTATCTATCTTCTAAAAAAAATACATTCCTGCAGTTGTCACACTGGCCTAATGTGGACACTTCCTGTTCTGTACAGATCACTTCTCAGCAGTCATCTCATTATCATCACAGGCAGGGTTAAAATAAAATAAAATCTCTGAATAGATAACAGGATTGACACCGAAGTCATAACTTATCTACTCCCCCTCCCTGCACAATCATCTCTGCACAGGTCACAGAGCATGTCTCAGAAAACTCTCCAATAAAAGCCCAGGAATATCTCCTGTCTATTGTTTCTCATGGGGTTGCTGTGAAGTATATTTGTAAACGGCAGCTGAGGCAAGATGGCTGCCCCTCTAATCATGAATAGAACATACAAAATTTAAAAAAAATTAAAAAATCTACGCTCAGAAGATAAAAACAGAAAAAAGAATAGGTTTTGCTACCGGTTTTAATTAGTGAAAAATATGGGTGATTCATTCCCTTTAATTGAGTAGTCTAATGAAAAACAACAAATTTCCATGTACACTATCATGGGGGTCCGAGGCGGGTCCTGTGTTCAGGATCCCTTTAAAGCTACATACAATTAGCTCCTATCTCACTAGCAGTACACATAGATCTCACTAGCAGTACACATAGATGTGGCTAGTGATGAGCGGCAGGGCCAATATTCAAACTCGCGATATTTTGCGAATATTCGCCATATATTTGTGAATTCGCGAATTCCTGATCTTCAGTCACTATTTTCTTGATTGCGAAAATTCACATGATAAAATTCGCATAAAAATTCGCATAGACTGGTATTTAAAAAAAAACTAATATTTGCGATTACAAATATATTTTGAGATATTCTAAATATTCGCGAATTCTCGAAGTGCCGATATTTGCGATTAAAATTCACAATTCAAATATTCGTGATCAACACTAGATGTGGCACACACCAACTGTACGAATGGCACGCAACTCTATCTACATACAATGCCACTAAAAAGGTGTGCTATGTAAATATCTTGGCTGCCGGTTGTCACCACTAGAGGGCGATCTGTATATAGTAATAATACATGACTACTCTGACCTGAAAAGAAGCTGATTAACAGATTCCTCAACCCTCATCGTGGTGGGATCAGGCGTCAGACATTTTTGTAAGGGGGAAGAAGAGGAACGGCCATATGTTCTAAAGAACTGGAGCACTGTAAAGTGCTAGCTTCTGTAAAAGCTTCATCTAAGATCAGTCTCTACAAAGTAGCATCAGTGTCCCCCAGGTCGTATATACTAAATGAATCTCACCTGACCATAGCTTAGATAAAGATCATGTGCAGAATCAGAAACAGTGCCACACTTCTCCAGAGGCTGTGTGTGGTATTGCAGCCCAACCCTTATGGAACCATCTGCAATACCGGAGATGACCTGTCGACAGGTGTGGTGCTATCATAGCCTGATGTTGAAAATGGCAAGGTGAGGGAGAGGTGGACAATCAATTCCACTCCCCTCACACAAGTCTAGACTCCAACCCCTACCCCCAGGTCTGATATATAGAGATATGCATGTATAAAATATGATCAGCCCAATGCCTTATTCCCTCCTAAGATTAACCCCCCAGGAACCAGATTCTAGATTAGTTACTTTCAGTGAAAGTCGTTGATCAGAGTTTCTTTTCTCCAGCAGCAGATGGATGTAAATGCGTTAGAGCTGCTACTACCGAGGTGCCCGGCCAGCGTTTAAGGGTCACAAGATGGACATTGTGCTGGGTGCTGCCCTGGATTACAATGGCTCTTTATACCAGCATTCACTACACTGGTGAACACAGTGTTGGCTGTGCTCGGGGTGACCCCACAATGACCCATCAGGGGGCGAGTCTTAGTCACACTGCAATTAAAGCTAAAAATACGCCGAAGGCCTCGAGGTCCAACCCTCAAATTGGATACAAGAAATACAGGGCGTTAAAGTGCAGTATATTTAACAAGAAGGGCGTGCACGATGATCAGGCTCCATCAGGATGACAGTGGTGTGACTGCTCCACTCCTCTGTGCTGCTGGAGTATCAGGCTCCTGCTATTGTATGATACGATTCCTGGGATCACAGCACCATCACATGGGTGGACAGGTCACAAAACAGACATTAAAAGAGAGCTGGCTAAACCCAGTGCCTGACCCGCCAACCAGCTATTGTGTATGGAGGTGCCCTGACTTTTCAATGATGGCATGTATCGGGGTAAAGAAGGATCGGGCATATAGGTTTCCTCTCTCCCCTTGGAGTACACATGCACATTTGGCCTCGCCCAGGATGGGCTATCAGTATGAAACCCCTGTAAGGCAATAGCTTGGATGGCCTGCTCTAAGGATGGGCCATCAATATGGAACCCCAGTAAAGGTAATAGCTTGGATGGTCTCCTCTAAGGGTGGGCCATCAATATGAAACCACTCTGAGGAAATGGCCTGGATGGCCTTCTCTATGGATGGGCCATCAATATGGAACCCCGGTAATGGCATAGCTTGGATGGTCTGCTCTAAGGATGGGCTTTCAATATGAAACCACTGTAAGGCAATAGCTTGGGTGGCCTACTCTATGGATGGGCCATCAATATGGAATCCCGGTAAAGGCATAGCTTGGAAGGCCTGCTCTAAGGATGGGCCATCAATATGAAACCACTGTAAGGCAATAGCTTGGGTGGCATACTCTATGGATGGGCCATCAATATGGAATCCCGGTAAAGGCATAGCTTGGATGGTCTGCTTTAAGTATGAGCCATCATTATAAAATCCCTGTAACGCAATAGCTTGGATGGCCTGCTCTACGGAGGCACCATCAATATGAATCAACTGTAAGGCAATAGCTTAGATCATCAGCCATCAATATGAAACCACTCTAAGGAAATGGCCTGGATGGCCTTCTCTATGGATGGGCCATCAATATGGAACCCCGGTAATGGCATAGCTTGGATGGCCTACTCTATGGATGGGCCATCAATATGGAATCCCGGTAAAGGCATACGGTAGCTTGGATGGTCTGCTCTAAGGATGGGCCATCAATATGAAACCACCCTAAGGCAATAGCTTGGATGGCCTCCTCTATGGAAGGACCATCAATATGGAACCCTGATAAAGGCATAGCTTGGATGGTCTGCTTTAAGTATGGGCCATCATTATAAAATTCCTTTAACGCAATAGCTTGGATGGCCTGCTCTACGGAGGCACCATCAATATGAATCAACTGTAAGGCAATAGCTTAGGTAGTCAGCTCTAAGGATGGGCCATCAATATGAAACCCTGGCAAACACCAAACGTCGAAGGAACAGAGTGGAGCTTCCTGCTGAGGTCCACTCCATTCTGCAATAAGGGATGTTTGAAGGTAGATGGAGTTCATGGAAAGGATGCCAAGACTAATGACAAGAAGTCGATACCAGATACCAGCACGACCAGTGGAGCCGATCCTCAGGAGTAGGCCGAATAATCTGACTTTCGATGGGAAGGGTGGAAGTAACTCTGCACCGTCATCTTAATGCCCATGCATTTTTTATGACAGCAGTTTATTGGAGACGTGTCGGGTAATAAATGACTGTTTTGTCTGCTGAATGAGTTATTTTATTGTACACGACGACAAAGACAAATCAAGTCCAAACCCCAAAGTTACGGCAAATTGTTTAATGTTTCTTGTAGAAGACAGCAAACAGCGTTGTACCGCAATGGGTAATGTCAGGATTACCACAGAATACTCAGATATGCATACTTTGGGGTATTTAAGCGCCGCCCCCAGACGAAGCAGAGCGAGAACTCAGACTTCTTGTATACTTCTTATATAAACCCCACCCAGTTATAGGCCGGGACAAGCCAAATTCGCCAGGATTGTCTCTGAAGGTTTGGGACAGTCGCTGAAAATTCAGGACTTCTGGCAACTCCAGTAAGGATAAAGGGGGAGAATTATCAAAACTGGTAAAGTAGACCTGGCTCAGTTGCCCATAGCAACCAATCAGATTCCACCTTTCACTTTTCAGAGCTCCTTGGGAAAATGAAAGTTGGAATCTGATTGGTTGCTATGGGCAACTGAGCCAGGTCTACTTTACACCAGTTTTGATAAATAGATAGATATAGCATATAGCAGTCATAAGGCTCATTCAGGTGGCCGTAAGCGTTTTGCGGTCAGCAAATTGCGGATCCGCAAAACAGGGATACCAACTGTGTTCATTCCACATTTTGCGGACCAGACATGGCCGGCCCTATGATAAAAATGCCTATTCTTGTCTGCGATTGTGGACAAGGATAGGAAACGCTGTATCTTTTTTGCTGGGCTGCGGAATGACAGATGCGGAAAGCACACAGTGCGCTCTCCGCATATTTTGCAGCCCCTTTGAAACGAATGGGTCCGCACCCATTCCGCAAAATTGCGGAACAGATTCATACGGTCGTTATGGCCCTTATGGTCCATTCACACGTCCGTAGTGTATTGAGGATCCGCAAATTGCAGATCCGCAATACACCCGGCTGGCACCCCAATAGAATTGCCTATTCTTGTCCGCACTGTGTGCTGTCCGCATGCATTCCCGCCCCATAGGGAATGAATGGGTCCGGATCTGTTCCACAATGTTGCGGAACAGATCCGGACACATTCACGGACGTGTGAATGGACCCTAATCTGAAGACTGTTGGATTAGGACGCACTAAATCTGTTACATTACTGCCATCATTTTTAGTAAATCTACAGTATAAGGGACATAACAGGCCCTGCCCCCTTATGCTAACTCCCGCCCACTTCTGCGGAAACTAGCGACAGCAGCGTAAGTTTGAAATAATAAATTACATTTAAAAATTTTTTTATAAAACACGTTCCTTGTGCCCTCAATTATCACAACTGTCAGAAAGTAAAACTATCTTTGCTGTCCATAGCAACCAATCACAGCACAGCTTTCATTTTACAAAAGCACTGTGAGAAATGAAAGCTGTGCTGTGATTGGTTGCTATGGACTCCCTGTGGGAGGGTCTGGCCTCACAGGTGTACTCCATGGTGTGGTCTATGGCCCACTCTACACTGTCCGCTCTATGTCCGGATGTTCTTCTTCAGGGGTCTGGCTTTAATAAAGGTGGTAGTACAGCATTAGAAAAACAGCTGCCGTCTTCCTAAAACAGCGCCACATCTGTCTACAGGTTGTGTCTGGTATTGCACTAAACTCTACTGAAGTGTTCTGTTTTTTTGCGGTGTGGACGGATCACGGACTCATTTAAGTTGAATGGGTCTCGATCCGTCCCGGCCGCCGCATGGACGATGCCCGTGCATTGGGGACCGCAAATTGCCGTGTGCATGATAACTTATCCTGAGGCTAGGTTATCAATATAATGAGACCGGAGAACCCCTTTAAAATATTCTGCAAGTTTCCGACATGTTTGCCTGAAAATGCCTGTTGACCCTCCCACTTCGCAAGTCCGAAATCTTGTGGAGACATCATCCGTGGCTTTTCCACCAAAGTGTTAGGCCTCTTTCACACGGCCGTAGTTGTCCCGTGCCCGTGCTGCAATGCACGGGCACCAACCGTGGGGCAGCCGAAGCGGATCGCGGACCCATTCTCTTAAATGGGTCCGCGATCTGCCCGTTCCGCAAAAAGATAGGACATGTTCTATCTTTTTGCAGTACGGAAGTATTGAACGGAACCCCAGCCTGCCGCAGTGTTCCGTTCCGTCATCCACATCTCCGGATTTGCGGACCCATTGTGGTGCCCGTGTATTGCGGATCTGCAAATGCGGTCCGCAATACGGGCACGGGACACCTACTACCATGTGAAAGAGGCCTTAGGCCTCTTTCACACGAGCGTGTCCGGATTAGGTCCGGATGCGTTGCGGATGCGTTTAGTGAAAACTGTGCGATTTCACAGGCAAAGCCATTCAGTTTTGCCTGCGATTGCGTTCAGTTTTTTCCGCGCGGGTGCAATGCGTTTTGATGCGTTTTTCACGCGCGTGATAAAAAACTGAAGGTTTGCAAACAACATCTCCTAGCAACCATCAGTGAAAAACGCAACGCACCCGCACTTGCTTGTGGATGCAATGCGTTTTTCACGCAGCCCCATTCACTTCTATGGGGCTAGGGCTGCGTGAAAAACGCAGAATATAGAACATGCTGCGATTTTCACGCAACGCACAAGTGATGCGTGAAAAAAAACGCTCATGTGCACAGCCCCATTGAAATGAATGGGTCCGGATTCAGTGCGGTTGCAATGCATTCACCTCTTGCATTGCACCCGCGCGGAAACATGCCTGTGTGAAAGGGGCCTTAGGCCTCTTTCAGACGGGCGTTGCGGGTGCACTCCGTCAAACAGTGCGGGTGCGTTGCGGGAATCGCCGCGATTTTTCCCTGCGAGTGCAAAGCGCTGTCATGCGTTTTGCACGCGCGGGAGAAAAATCGGCACTTTTGGTACCCAGACCCGAACCTGCACTTCTTCACAGAAGTGCATGTTTGGGTCAGAAATTGTCCCGCTGGTATTATTTCACATTATGACATAGTTATAATGTAAAATAATACCCTTGGCCATCTCCCTAATGTTGAACCCGGTGCAGAATGGGTTAAAAATAATAAACTAATAATTACTTACCTGTTCCATTTGATCGCGAAGCCCGGTGTCCTCTCCGTTAGCTTGAAAGATGTAAAGGACCTGTGATGATGTCACAGCATCACATGGCCCAATCACCTGCTCCATCACTATGGTGATGGAGCATGTGATTGGTCCATGTGACCATGTGACATCATCCAAGGTCCCTAACCACTATACACAGCCTGAGGATAGTGTTTAGGACCTTGGATGATGTCACATGGTCACATGGACCAATCACATGCTCCATCACCATAGTGATGGAGCATGTATTGGGCCATGTGATGTGACGTCATCACAGGTCCTTTAGATCAGAGATGCTGCAGGGAAAGAGAGGAGAGATCGCGACTACGCGATCAAGTGGCTAAGGTAAGTTAACTTTTATTATTTTTAACCCCTTCCTCATCATTTAACAATGCATTCTTTATTAAGAATGCTATTATTTCCCCTTATAACCATGTTATAAGGGGAAATAATAGAGATTGGGTCCCGTTGCTAAGCAACAATGAGGGAAAATCGCAACGCATCCGCACTTGGTTGCGGATGCTTGCGATTTTCCCGCATCCCCATTCACTTCTATGGGGCCTGCGTTGCGTGAAAAACGCAGAATATAGAACATGCTGCGATTTTCACGCAACGCAGAAGTGATGCGTGAAAATCACCGCTCATGTGCACAGCCCCATAGAAATAAATGGGTCCGGATTCAGTGCGGGTGCAATGCGTCCTCCTCACGCATTGCACCCGCGCGGAAAACTCGCCCGTGTGAAAGGGGCCTTAGAGTTCCAGGTAGGTGTGATGTCTCCAGCTTCCAGCAGTGTCCTGCTCCCTGATGCCATCACCAGCGGGGTTCCTCTTTACTGGACTGGAGGAGCCCCGCCCGGAGACAGTGAATATTCTCTCTGTAGAGGTTTACGGACTTCCAGCAGGATTCTTTACAACCAAACATCTCCAAGGACCTTTTTTTTTTGTTATCTATTTCAATTAAAAGAAATCATTGTTCAATCATAATTTTAATGGCCGATCAGCTTTCCCTTTGCTAAAATTACATCATAAAAGACACTTAATTGGAATGGAATAGTAATTGAATGACTTGACTCACACAAGGAATTATGATAAAGATGCTTCCTTAAAAGACCGCATTAAAAACGCTCTATTAAATATTAGCGATAAGGTGACATTTTAACCCGTGACGTGCCATACATCATCTATGCCCATTTGATGGCCAAGATTTCACCCACCATATTTTGGCAGGACGTACTACAATGCAGTAGGTCTGCACTACAGCGGTGATAGAAAACTGCTACTACCACAGCTACTACCGAGACTTTTATACTGATAAACTATCCTCTGGACAGGTCATCAGTATCTGATCACTGGGGGTCCAAGAACTGGGACCCCTGCCGATCAACAGTTTGAGAAGACAACAGTGCACGCAGGCCTTCTCACAGCTCACCAAGCACAGCACCGTACATTGTATAGTGGCTGTTCTTGGTATTGCAGCTTAGGCCACGTAGCTGAAGAACATGATATCACATGGCCTAGTCCTTGATGGCTAACCTATGGCACTCCAGCCGTGGTACAACTATGACTCCCAAGAAGCACGCTTGCTTGGCTCCATAGAAATAAATGGAGCATGCTGGGAGTTACTAAACCCATTTCCAAATCTTTTGGTTGCACATGCTCAGTTCCATCTTTTGGTTGCACATGCTCAGTTCCATCTTTTGGTTGCACATGCTCAGTTCCATCTTTTGATTGCACATGCTCAGTTCCATCTTTTGGTTGCACATGCTCAGTTCCATCTTTTGGTTGCACATGCTCAGTTCCATCTTTCAATCATTACTAGCCCTATCCACTGTTAGAAGATGGGACAGTTTTCGTGACAGGGAGAGAGCTGCGGCAGAAAGGACACCCCACCCCAAAGCTGTGACAGGGAGAGAGCTGCGGCAGAAAGGACACCCCACCCCAAAGCTGTGATGGGGAAGAGCTGCAGCAGAAAGGACACCTCGCCAAAGCTGTGATGGGGAGAGCTGCAGCAGAAAGAACACACCTCAGGAGGACCAGCCAGCCGGAAAAGAATCTGGAAGAGCAATGGAAGCAATGAGTGGGGAGATCACTGGATCCACGTGAGGTACTGGGATGGTTTTATATTTATATTAATATTGTCAGGGGTCAGCAACCTTTGCAACTCCGACAGTTGTGAAACTCCCAGCATGCAAACTTGCTTGGCTGTCCCATGGAAGTGAATGGAGCATGCCAGGAGTTGTAGTTTCAGACCAGCTGAAGTGCCGGAGGTTGCTGATCATTGTACGCTATGATGTCTGATGTTTTACCCCTTTAAGGGCTTTTAGATAAACTTGACTGAGTGACCAAAAATACAAAAAGTGAACTCCAGGATAAAACGGTGTAGACTATGGTCAGCAGAGCGCTCCGCAAATTAAAGTCTTCATACATATTTCAAACTCTTTTAAACAGTGTGAAAAGGAAGAGAAATGCAGATAATTTCCCCGGCTTTTAATATTTCATACAGTAAGCACTTTACCATTTTAAAAGTACAAATTATTCCACATGAAGCCTTCAGCTGCAGAAAAGCTGTTTATTAGGGGAGAGATTTTGGCGCGGGGACGTATTGATATGGATTTTTCAATGAAAGCATAACTGAATAATACATAGTACATTACTGCAGAGCCTGAGCGGCTGTCATATGCTAACAACGCTTCATCAGCATTGCCATGAAATAAATTGGAATTGGTTGGGAAGATTAAAAAAAAAAATAGAATCTATTAATGCTCATGACATTGTTCATATAGATTGTGACATCTTCCAAATATTCTCTCTCAGAATCCATAGACAATGCACTGCGGTCTACATGACCCTCAGGCTGGTTGTTTAAAGGGTAAACTTAGTAGAGGTGTATATTGTCCTGATGAAGGGGGCTGTGTATATTGTCCTGATGAAGGGGGCTACATGCCCTTGAAATGCATAGACTTCAATAAACCTGTGTAATACTACATGCTTTGCCGGGGAATTCGTGCCTGACAGCGCCGGACAAGTGGTTCCAGCATTTCCAGTTTTTTCCTTTTCCCAAACTTAGTAGAGGTTCATAATGCACAAGGCTTAAGGGTCTAGATCAGGGATGGGCAAACTGCGGCCCTCCAGCTGTTGTAAAACTACAATTCCCACCATGCCCTGCTGTAGGCTGATAGCTGTAAGCAGTCTTTGCATGCTGGGAGTTGTTGTTTTGCAGCAGCTGAGGGGCCGAGTTTGCCCATCCCTGGTCTAGATGAGCGAATTGATTCAACACGAATCAAATTTGTTACAAATTTCCCCAAATAATCTAATTTTGGCAAATCAGAATCGCGCAAAATGGAGGCCACCAGTTTAATAAAAAAAATCTGTTATTAAACTTGTTACCACCTGCTACCACTGTTTTACCATAGCAATGTATGTCACTTTGATGTCTCTAAGGCTACTTTTACACTATCTTGCTATTCAGCAGGCTGTTCTAGCAGAGGAGCAGCCTGCCATAGTTCACCATATCCGGTCTAGCACATATTGTTTTTTGGCCGGCGCTCATGCCAGAAACTGGTCGGATCCCATTATAATCAATGAGCTCCAACGGGAAATGGCGTATGTGGCTAGGTAGGATACAGTGAACTTCAGCAGGCTGTTCCTCTGCTGGAACAGCCTGCTGAATAGTTTTACCGCAGGCATGAAACTAGCCTAGTGCTCTCTTGGTGTTAAAGAGCTTGTGAGGTTGGATACAGTTCTAGGAGACCCCAGAGTGTCATCCACTACTTTTCAGAGCAATTAGTACATTTTTAATTCTGGTCAAATTTATTTGGACCAAATCAAATCTGACTGTCAATTCAATCAAATTAAACATAAAATGAAATTTGGCAATTTTATTTGTCTCTAGTGAAAGGCATGGTGCTAACATGAATTTGACCATTTCTCCATTAGTGTTTTAGAATTTACCATCCAGGCTCTATGGCCTGTTTTCCATTTGTGAAAGAGGCTTCCTTCAAAGTCTATTAAAAATGTTGTGGCCCCTTTTAAAATATCAGCCTCTGCTTTAGCTTGAGCTTCCTACATGGTTAGGCTACTTTAACACTTGCGTTTGGTGCGGATCCGTCATGGATCTGCACAAACCATCCGTTCAGATAATACAACCGCACGCATCCATTCAGAACGGATCCGTTTGTATTATCTTTAACATAGCAAAACGGATCCGTCTTGAACATCACTGAAAGTCAATAGGGGGCGGATCTGTTTTCTATTGTTCCATAGTGTGTCAGTGAAAATGGATCTGTCCCCATTGACTTACACTGTGCGTCAGGACGGATCCGTTCGGCTCAGTTTCGTCAGACGGACACCAAAATGCTGCAAGCAGTGTTTTGGTGTCTGCCTCGAAAGCATAATCGAGGCAGAACGGAGCCAAACTGATGCATTCTGAGCGGATCCTTATTCATTCAGAATGCATTAAGGGCAAAACTGATCCGTTTTGGACCGCTTGTGAGATCCCTGAACGGGTCTCGAAAAATGAAACCAAAATGCTAGTGGGAAAGTAGCCTTAGTTGTAAGCTAAAGGATAGACTCTGTATCACTCATGGGGCCTCATGTCCCATCATCCTTCCTCATGGGCGGTGCTAACTGTGGCAAGGCACCATCTCCAAGGGATGACAACACAGTTGTCATCTGAAACATCTGGTCCTCATACATTTATATGGTCAGTGGCCCCCTGAGCACTATCCCATCTCTGTCTGCCCTCTGTCTGGAATATTGGGATCTTTATGCACTAGGATTTTCAAAGGACCCATGGCATATATTTTCTGGGTTGTTTGGGAGTAGTAAACAATCAAATTGAATCGAGTAAAAATAACCAAAGGAACCATGTCTATAAGATCGGACCCATTTATTAAGTGTATAATTCTATAAGCCCCATGTATCGACAGACGGCCCATGAGCCTGGATCCCTAACTTCCCTAACATTACTAACTGGACTGTCTTAATGGTGGGTTAGAGGACAATATTAAGCTAACCATAGGGTCATATTGCCCTTCTTTGATGAGTGATTGGTGATAAAGTGATCGAGAGCTTGTCCCACTTCTCCCACAGGAGGGAAAAAGAGGTGATGGCCCGAACCGGCACCAGTCCTCATTTTGACCCCTTCACTGGACTTCCCAGTTTTCTATACACAGGGGCGGATTGGCCATTTCTCCTAATGGCTGGCCCCCATGTGTGGGAGGGAGGGAGGGAGACACTACACTGGATGAAGAAGGAGAGGAAAAAAGGAACAAGACCTGAAAAGCTAGGGAAGAAAGAAGCTAGGGAAGAAAGAAGGACATCTCCTAGTCAAATCCCTACTCACAGTCCTGACTAGCTATCAGTATGAACAAACCCCAAAGGTAGGTGAGTTCATACGCAAGAGTACCTAGAATCCTAACTCACCCTATAAGATGCCTGGAGTTAGTGACAGGACTGAGACTACCTGTTCCTCCAGATAGGAAGGACGCACAGCAGTCTCCCTCAGGCCTACAACAAACGGCAGGGGAAAAACAACACACAGATAAACCAAAACAAAATGCAAAAGGGAAAGGAAACACTTAACTTTCAGGTAGTTATCGAAGCAACAGGAACTCAGACGAGAACCACCAGCAGACCACAGATGCCACTGAAGCTATAAACCGCACAGCATTGTGGGAAAAGCAACTATAAATAAGGAAAGTTAAATGACCACAATAGCAACACCTGGAGGTTAGAGGTATGGACAGTATCAGAAACAACACAGACTATTAATCCACAAGAAAACCTGTGAGATTAAAGCATATGTTGACAGTCTCACAGACCTTCTGTCACCCACTGTCGCGGGGACATTGGTATGTCTCGGTACGTCTGTGACAGCCAGTTAAAGCTTTTGGGGATATATTTTGTGATGGACTGTGCTATTTGGCTCTGTTGGTATGATATAATCTGCCACAATATGGTATTGCTGCTAGTGTTGGTAGCAAATAGAGATGAGCAAATTTCTCAACAATTCAATCCGGCTGGTTTGCCAAATTTTCCCCAAAAAATTGCTGCAATCCGAATTTATTTGTGGCGAATTGCGTTAAAAAATGGCTATTTCCGGGCTGCAGAGAGCCATTATAGGGGTGTAGAACACTGTGCCTTACAGTAACATGCATAGGGAGTGTGCTTTGGTAGTGAAATAATACAGTGATTTAGTATGACATGCAGATGACAGGCATCACTATTAGAATCACTGCATACTTCACTTGTTTGTGTGGTCAAGGGGCCAAAACTGTCCAAATAACTCAAGTATGAACTCAGCATTACAGGTCTATGTTAGCGTCAAGAAGAAGCGCACTCCTTTTACACCCTCATCAGCTGATTCCACATAGATGTCTACAGAACCTGTTCTATTAAACGTTCATACAAGTAGAGCTCCCCCCCTCCATTAACAGTGCAGACCACCTAAACAATGTTGTCTTTATAAGTTTAACTAGAGCCCTCTATGGCCCAGACAGCCTTGTGGTAATTGAACACACAAGGCCACGTCACAAGCACCACACGAGCTTGTCATTTTGTTGTGCCCTGCAGTCACAGGGAGCCCACAGGGCACAATGAGCTCACAGAGGCCTAAGGGGCACAAGGAAAACACAGAGCTAACAGTGGGAACTTACAGGTCAGTGACCATCAGTACTTGAGGGCAGTGCAGGGATGCTACAATGAGAGTGTGACCCCAGCAGTCTTACTAGATGGACTTACCAGGCGCTTTAATAGGAAGGTCCTGGGAGCTCCAGCAGTCCGGCAGCTGGGGTCAGAGCCTGTGGGTCAGATGCAGCAGAAATACCCAGTCACCCAGTCTGATATTTGGGCATTGCAGCCTAGAGCAAGTGCAGGCAAAGGCTGGGGGGCAGTGCTATGTTTACTCTACCCACACAGAACTTTCTGATGCTGGCCTGTGAGACTGGGGGGGGATACTTGGATATCTAACAGAATCGCGAGGAAATTCAGAGTCGGTGCAAATCAAATAATTCCTGAAATTTGGATTGAATTTCACTTCGTCAGCTTCGATTCGTTCATCTCTAATCTCAAATATTCTAATCACGAAATTTATCTAGAATATCTAGAATCTAGAATATAGTGCTATATATTCGGAATCGTGAATATGTTATTTTTTTTCATCAGTACTACTGCTTCTTGCTTGTTGGCCATTAAGAAGGCTGTAATATATTTGTCAGAGCTTAGCAAGATCCCTAGTAACCAATAGGAAAGTTGCCTACCCCTTACTATATAAGAAACTCCCCAGCAGCCATTTTCTGCTGATAGGTTCCGGTGCAGGGTGTTAGGTAGTGTGATAGGGATTATTGTGCTGTGATAGGGATTAGTGTCTCTGTTAGACACAGTGCTGTGATATCACAACAATACTTAGTGCACCAATCAGTAATATCTACTCAGACCTGATAAAATGTGAAGTTGCACGTATTGTGCAAAAAAATGTGCCTCATTAGCGCCGATTTGCGCAATCACGAAAATAATGACTGGAGATCGCGAATTCTAGAATTTGTGAATTTATCGAGAATAGTATGCGAAAAATTCACAAAATACTGCAAAAACGAATATTGCCTATGCCGCTCATCCCTAATTGCTGGCCCTGCCTTCCATCAATTTGAACCCAAGTACAAAATGGGGCCACTTTTGGTATTTTTTCCACAGCCACTTCAATTTCCCAGTCTACCCCTGTCTATGCAAACCGCTCACAAGCTAGTATAGGAAATTTTATAGGGGAATTCAGGTTAAATTACTTTGACATATATTTGCCCTTCTAAAACCAATTAAGAATGTGAGTTAATGCCGATGCATTTCCCATGTTAAGTATCACAGATGGCCCAGTAGCGCACAGGAGCCGATTCCCTGTTGGTCTTTTATAAGGTGGCAATGAATTAAGTCATCTTCTCCTATTCCTTGTCTTTTTCTTAGGGAAATATCTTCATTTTCATGTGGTGAGCCCGCGTGTAGTAGGAGGTTTATTGAAAAACCTTCTTGTACAGATCTTAATAAAAGTATCCGCGTCTCAAGGTGAATTTTATTATTAAATGTGAGGACTGCAAGTTCTCGGTGTCCTATCAAAGTAACATTTCTTAAAGTGGCATGCAATTGTCTAGTGTGGGAGGTTAAACTAAATGGTCACAATCACAATGTTTACGTCTGACTACAAAAACATGCTGTGTACCGAGAAAAAGGGAAAAAAACTACCGCCGTTATTCATGAATGAATTGAAGGAGATTTCTGTATGGACTGAAATACAAAAGGAAGGCACAAAGGTGAAGAAAGCAAGAAATATTCCATTCTGCAAGCTCCTTTTTCGCCACGATAATAAGAACAACTCAAATAAATTCAATAATACTGCTCTCTATGTTCAAGAATATAACTAATATTATACAACTCTATGTGTACAACAATATACACAATCGAGTCACATTATTATGACCCCCAGCTAATATCCAGAGTAACCGTGTGCAGCATGGACAACAGGTAGACGGGCTGGGAGTGACATAATAAGGTCCTTGTAGAACCTTGATGATTGCAGTGCATCCCAAAGTTGCTGGAGGGTGCAGCAGGGGGGGGTCCATAGAGCAAACATGATGATCGAGGTGGTCCTAGAAATGCTCACTTGGGTTCAAGTCTGGGGGAAAGTCTGGGGGAATTAGGGGGCCAGGGTAGCACTTTGAAGTCTTGGTTATGTTCTTCCAACCAAAGTTGGACATTTGTAGCATACATGTATTGTCTTGCGGGAAGGTTCTATCTGCACCAGAGAAAACAATCTTCATGTATGTGTGTACATGATCTGCAAGGATGGAGCCATACACGAATTGTTTAAGAGTGGTTCCACATTGATGAGTGGACCCAGAGAATGCCACAAAAACATTCCCCAGCTGCCACCACCAGCTTGTGTTCTTCCAGCAATGATTGAAAGGTGTTTGTTCTCAGATGTTTCTCGCCTGACACACCGATGTCCATCTATTCGGTGAAGAAGAAAACATGACTCATTGGGGTAGACAACCCTTTGCCAATAAGAGGAGATCCAATTTCCTAAACTGGTGCAAAAAAATTTAAGCCCTCTTTGCCGATGCACATTCATTAGCAAAGGTGCCGTGATCGTCCATCTGCTTCGGAGACCTATATGCGGTAGAGTTTTCATAACTGTTGTTTTAGACAGATGTCTGGTAGTCCCCTGGTTCATTATGGTAGTTAGCTGCTCCACTGTAGTGTCAGTCCACCCTTACACACCTTCGTAGCCGACACTCGTCTCTCATATCAACGAAACGCCTTGTTCTCCGCATTTTCCATGTTGCTTATTCAAAATGGTTAATAACACCAAAACTATCTACAATATGGAACCATGCAGGGCAACGAATAAACAACACCAATAACCACCAGGGGACCCGCATTATGCAATAAAAACAATTTTATTAGTTACATCCTAAAAACATATCACATGTAACAAATACAAAATAATGGCGGTAGTGCGGCACAATACCACATGTAGCTCAGGCTAACCGCCTATGACAAAAGTCTGCAAGCTGTTATATATTAAACAGTGTATCCTTCAAAAAAGTATGATATACAGATATCAGGCAGATGAGTACAACATCCAAATTTACCATAACAATACATAAAGGGGATACCTGTATAGAATAGATGCTAAACACAGCAAGATCTGGACATGAGGCGGCACCGGTGCCGCCCTATGTCCGGATCTTGCTGTGTTTAGCATCTATTCTATACAGGTATCCCCTTTTTATGTATTGTTATGGTAAATTTGGATGTTGTACTCATCTGCCTGATATATATATCATACTTTTTTGAAGGGATACACTTGTTTAATATATAATAGCTTGCAAGATTTTTGTCATAGGCGGTTAGCCTGAGCTACTTTTGGTATTGTGCCGCACTACCGCCATTATTTTGTATTTGTTACTTGTGATATGTTTTTAGGATGTAACTAATAAAATTGTTTTTATTGCATAATGCGGGTCCCCTGGTGGTTATTGGTGTTATTCAAAATGGTGCCATCTGTCCACTCACAATAAATTTTCACCACAGCAGCACATGAACAGTTCACAAACTGCACAGTGTCAAAAATACTGTCACCCTTGGCCCAAAGCCAATAATCTTCTCTTTTTGCAACTCTGATGAATCACTCCTTTTTCCCATGAAATCAATGAGGGATATGTGCCTATCGCACATCTTATATACCAACCAAGCCAGCTCACTACACATGACTTCCTTCATGATCTAAGCGCTGCCAGTTTTAAAAGAAGAAAGTGGTAATAATACTGTGACTTAACTGTATAACTACTATAAAACTGCCCTCTATTTACAAGAATATATATACTCTAATTATGCCTTCTAGTACAAGAATGTAACTACTATAACACTGCTCCTATGTACAAGCATATAACTACAATAATACTGCTCCTATGTACAATAATATAACTACTATAATACTGCCCCCTATGTACAAGATTATAACTACTATAATACTGACCCCTATGTACAAGAATATAACTACTATAATACTGCCTCCTAAGTACAAGAATATAACTAACATAATACTGCTACTATGTACAAGAATATAACTACTATAATACTGCTCCTATGTACAAGTATATAACTACTATAATACTGCCTACTATGTACAAGAATATAACTACTATAATACTGCTCCTATGTACAAGAATATAACTACTATAATACTGCTCCTATGTACAAGAATATAACAACTATAATACTGCCTCCTATGTACAAGAATATAACTACAATAATACTGTTCCTATGTACAAGAATATAACTAGTAACTACCATAATACTGCTACTATGTACAAGAATATAACTACCATAATACTGCTCCTATGTACAAGAATTTAACTACTATAATACTGTCTCCTATATACAAGAATATAACTACTATAATACTGCTCCTATGTACAAGAATATAAATATCATATTTATCAGCGTATTAGACAACTGGGTATATAAGACGACCTCCTACTTTTTCTATTAAAAATGGGGGGTTTGGGCTATACTCGTATAAAACTACCCCTCTTCCAACGCACACCAAATAAAAATTAAATAGACGATCCGAGCATGAGAAAACCACTGAGAGCAGGGAGAGGGGGCTGCTTCAGGAGCGACTGGCCGGGATGCAGCGCACGGTGGCTCAGCTAGAGGGCACCTATCCCAGAAGCTGGAGAAGGACAGCTTCTCCAGTCTGGCTTGGAAGTAAAGAGGACCTTTCACTGGTCCAACAATTTTTAGATAATGATATATACCGTATGTGTAGAGCGGCGCCCAGGGATAATAGTAAGTGCAGGGAGGTCCCTGGGCGCCGTTCTACACATACATATCATTATCTAACAATCGTTGGACCAGTGAAAGGTCCTCTTAAGTTTCAGCACGCAGTATACCGGTGTAAAAGACAACCCCCGACTTTTGAGAAGATTTTCATGTGTTAAAAGTAGTCTTATACGCCAGAAAATACAGTACTATAATACTGATCCTATGTACAAGAATATAACTACTATAATACTGCTCCTATGTACAAGAATATAACTACTATAATACTGCTCCTATGTACAAGAATATAACTACTATATTACTGCCTCCTATGTACAAGAATATAACTACTATAATACTGCTCCTATGTACAAGAATATAACTACTATAATACTGCTCCTATGTACAAATCTATAACTACTATAATACTGCTCCTATGTACAAGAATATAACTACTATAATACTGCTCCTACGTACAAGAATATAACTACTATAATTCTCCTCTTATGTACAAGAATATAACTACTATAATACTGTTCCTATGTACAAGAATATAACTTCTATAATACTGCTACTATGTACAAGGATATAACTACTATAATACTACTCCTATGTACAAGAATATAACTACTATAATACTGCTCCTATGTACAAGAATGTAACTACTATAATACCGCCTTCTAAGTACAATAATATAATTACTATAATACTGCCACTATGAACAAGAATATAATTACTGTAATACTGCTCCTATGTACAAGAATATGACTACTATAATACTGCCTCCTATGTACAAGAATATAACTACTATAATACTGCTCCCATGTATAAGAATATAACTACTATAATACTGCCTCCTATGTACAAGAATATAACTACTATAATACTGCTCCTATGTGCAAGAATATAACTACTATAATACTGCTCCCATGTACAAGAATATAACTACTATAATACTGCTCCCATGTACAAGAATATAACTACTAAAAAGTTGCTCACCTGAACATCAATATAACAGACTAATCAGTTAGACTGCAAAAAAAAACAAAAACTCTGAGCTAGCAGGATAAAGTAGTCGACAGAACTATCTCATTATATTAATTATGCATGTATGGTAATGATCTATAATTTCTTGCTAAGTGATGTAATGTTGCAGGTGTGCGGCTCTGTTATAATAGCGTACCGTACAGGGGGAGAGCTATTATTCATGTGGCAAAATACTGCAAAACTTTTAAACTGTCAATTATATGCCGCTCTCACTTTGTCTCTCCAATGCCTATTTTCATCTCCGTATTGTTCTTATTTGGCTTGGAACAGCTACAATGGATCAAATTCACAAACAGTTAATGAGTCACCTACAATTTACTAAAAGCATGAAAAGAACACCTTATCCCTCTTTTCAAATACTATTTTTACAAAATTGGTTTGACCGAGGCAAAATTTTGCATTGATTCCAGACTTACACCGAAACTCTTCTTGCTCAGCACTGCTCTATAACCGTCCATGCAAACCGCTAAAGCTGTGTACACTTAATTATCACAAACAGGCCTGGAAACAAAAGAATCCATTCATTTTAAATGAGCCTCCTGGAGTTTACATACCGTGCTCAGATAATACCCCCGTAAATTGCTGACACATAGCACCATATGACAACTAAACTAGACCACCATACAATATCTAAGTAATACCGTTATTTAGAGCTGATCGTCAGCAACCACTGCTCAGATGATATCACCATATAATTGTAAAATACTAGACTACTATTACAATGCATAAAACAAATCCATTATACCGCACAAAGAGGATGCATTGCACATATACCACCATTTCAATATAAATAATACCATCATACAATGCCCTATAATTGCCACAATTAAATAATTGCACCATCCACTTCTAAATAAATCTGACACAATAGCACCATATGATGGTTAAACTAGACTACCATACAGTATCTAAGTAATACCGTTATTTAGAGTTGAACATCAGCAACTATTGCTCGAATTATATTACTACATTATTATAAAATGACACATGTACCACCATACTAAGACCAAATAATACCATCATACAGTGCCCTATAATTACAAATAGTAAATAATTACACCACACTCTTAAAATAATGCTGTCAGACAGTGCCAGAACAATAGTGCTAAAGAGGGCACAATAAAAGTGTCATACAGTGTCCAAAAAGTACCACCGTACAATGCCAAATATTAGATCTATGTGTACTCACATAGCAAGACCAAGATTCCTAGTTCTGGCAGTGTACATGCGCTGTGACCTTGCCTGGCTGTAGCCTATCTTACAGCTTTCTAGGTATTGACTGGATAAATTATGGCGTGCAGGGGCCACTTTTCCCTTTTTCCCTCCATGTAGTCCAGCCTTATCATTGACTATGAAACTGTGTAACACGAGACCCCAGGTAATAAAGGGAATAATCTAGAACAACTGTATAGAAAGAGCACAATGTTGATAAAAGTATACTAAACATTATACAGATTTAAGTATCTATGGGCCTATCTGGATAAAACATTAACCCTTTAAGATGTAGCCTATTTTGGGTATTAAAGAGGTTTTATATGGTGTTTAACGGATATGCTCAAGTAGCTGTTTACCCTATGTACATCTTCCCCGTGTTTTTTTAGTTTTTTCAATTTAGACTCTCCTGCCCTTTTTTCACCATGTAAACCAATCCCTCTGGTTTGTTTCCATCCCGTATGTAACACTTCCTGTTCCTGTATCCAACCAAACCCATGATGTATTTTTGTGTTTTTTAATCCCCGACCCCGACAGTTGCAGCAACAGTAGGCCTGTGTAAAACAGTCCCACTCCAGTCATCAATCACAAAAGTGGAAATACTAGTATACTGTCTAATGCCTGGTGTAGAGATTTTGAGGGGAGAGGTGCGTGGTACCATGATTTTCTCTTTGGTATTCCTTTAAAGGGGTTTTCCTAAACTTTTCAATTGATGATCTATGGATAAGTCATCAATATCTGGTGGACTGCCGACACTCGGATCCTCGCCTATCAGCTTTCCCTAGGCCATTTGACGTCCTGTTCATCGGTCACCTGGCCTAGGCGCAGCTCAGCCCCATTAAAGTTAAGGGCTCTGAGCTGCAAAACCAAACATATGTACGGCACTGTGCTTGGTGAGCAGGCAGAAGGTCGTGGCACTACTGCAAGCATCGGTGCTTTCTTAAACAGGTGATTGGCGGGCAGCGGTGGATTGGTCATAAACCTTACAGGGAAATTTCCCGAAGGGCTGTTGTCCAGAGCTACTTTAAATTCTAAGTCCGTCCCTGTTGGTGGGGGTCCTGGGTGTCAAAGACTTAAAAAGCCCCTTTAATCTCTGTGTTATTCCTCACCTCTCAGACCCCATTTAGGCAAGTAAAGACAGTTGCTAATTTTTGTACGGTTGTTTCTATAAGGTCTTGCTCACCTCTGAAACCTCCCCCTAAAACTTTCACCTAATTTGGCTGAAAACAGAACCATTTTGGGGTATGTAGAATATTTTTTTCATTATGTTTTATGCTTTTGTTTTCATATAAAGTAAAAAGAAACCTCTGAACCAGTGATAACATATAAAAATCCTTAGAAAATTATGCCAGACATTGCACCAGGTGGACACCTCAAAACAATCGTATGCAAAGGCATAATCCGCCCTTACAAAAATCAGCACTAGAGGTTCTCAGTTACCAAAGGTACCTTTGGATTCCCTTAGGCCCCAAAGTCCATGTGGCTCTGCTAGTTAAAGGCTCTGTACACCATTCAGGCTTTTTTTTTTTAAATTATTATTGCATTGTACTTATTTTGAGCTAAAAATCATTTTTAAGGTAGTTTTGATTAAAAATATGGAGTCCTTTTTTCTGTACAGAGCTGAAATTCTCCAGTAGCAGCCTCTGGATTTTCTCACTTTTCCGTCAGACCAGGAGCTGACAGACTCCTTATCTCTGCTCTCTGACATTATAAACATAAAATATCTCAGTTCGTTCTTATCTTATTGATAAGAATGTGGCTTAAATAAGTGTTCATGACCTCTTTAGTTTAGATATAAGGTTTATTAGATGACCGGCACAAAGTGAAAGTACCAGTCAAACAGTTAGAAAAACTGTTAACTGTTAACACTGACAGAACGGCTCAATATTTTTATTAAAGGCCAATTGATAAAATGATTTTTAGCCAAAAATGAGTAAAATGCAATCATAAAAAAAAAAATTGCCCCGAAGGTGTACATAGCCTTTAAGCTCCACATACAGCTACACCCCTGACCTCAAAGCAATAAAAAAAAAAAAAAAAAGCTGCATAGGTCTTAGCTTTCTTTAGTTGGAGATTACGGATAGCACATATCGGAAGACAAAAGTCTAGATGAAAAATACACAAAAAATAATGAGATGGTAACTTTTAAGCAGATATCCAGCTGGGAGTTTATGACTTGGTTGGTATTACTGGGAAGCATTAAATACAAAGCTCATACTTAGGAGATTTAACCTAACAGCTTAAGGTAGAACATCTGTTGGAAACAGGCGGTCTTCGCTCCTTAATCCGCTCGCTCTTGTCCCCCATCTGCCTGGAGTATGACAGCGCCGCGTACGACTGAAATGACCACAAAATCAAGAGAAGTAAACTCACTTGCAGGTATATTAAGAAACCACAGAAATGGATGCAGTAAAACCACCGTCGAAGTTGCCTTCAGAAACCACAAATTGAATGGGGCTAACCACAATGGCAGACGAGAAGAGTCATCTTCAGAGGTAGAAAGAAAGCCTGATGAGCTGAGAAGCTGAGACAGCATCACATTCTGAAGACCATCTTTATCTAGAAATGGTTCATGGGTGGAAATACACCTACATTGGGACCAGGTCCACCACCGCCCACCGGAAAACATGGCACCTCAAAGATGGACTGGACAGAAGAAAAGCTCTGTGAGGGTCCCATCCTGTTGGTCCACCCCTGGAATGGCTTGTGGGTAGTGATCAGAATGATTATTCAGGGCATTAGAGGAATCAACTTGCTGCATTTCAGATTTGCTTTTGTAAATGGCGAACATTTTAGGCAAATTTAGCTATTATAATGCTGCAAGGTCAAGGGTGAGCAGGTTAATCGGTCTGGCTTGTAAATTGAATTACATTTTACGGAGCAATGCGTGTGCTATGTAAAGGGAAAAAATACACCGAATCTACTCACCCATACTATCATATAAAAACGTCGATTTTTTATCCTGACAACACAAACCCCCAGGACCAATATTAGGCCTCTTGCACACAAACATTTTTTTTTTCTGTTTATGTTCTGTTTTTTGTGTTTTGTATACGGACCATATAAGGAATCATTGATTTACAATGGATCCGCAAAAAAAAAAACGGAACGTACCGTTCCGTTCAAAGATAGAACAAGTCCTATTATTGTCCGCATAATGGACAAGGATAGTACTGTTCTATCAGGGGCCAGCTGTTCCACAAAAAACTAATGCACAAGGACATCATCCGTATTTTTTGCAGATCCGTTTTTTTTTTTAGGGCAGCAAAACACTGAAAAAGCCATACGGTCGTGTGCAAGAGGTCTTATAGAAAATGGGTCCCTGGGCAACAAGAAAACTTCACATTTTTATATACTGTTTGTCCGATAGTTTGAGCCCAAATAATACCATCACACCCTCATACCATCATACCCTCTCCCTGTTAAATTATATGTGATATAATATTAATTGGTATTTAATATAAAGGATGTATTACACTACACACTGACACCATCTATAGTAACACACAAGGGCGATGGGAGGTCCTATATGGAGACGTCAAGATTAGTGTTGAGCGAACAGTTCGAGCATCGTTCGGGTTCGTACCGAATTTTGGGGTGTCCGGGACCCGGACCCGAACCGGGACATTTTCAAAAAAGTTCGGGTTCGTCGATTTCTTCCCGCTTTCTGAAGGGCTGCACAGCAGCCAATCAGCTAGCGTTTTACTTCTTGCCCTAAGAGCCCATCACAGCCATGCCTACTAATGGCATGGCTGTGATTGGCCAAGTGCAGCATGTGACCCAGCCTCTATTTAAGCTGGAGTCACGTAGCGCCGCACGTCACACTGCTCTGATTAGTGTAGGGAGAGGACTCAGCTTCTGTCAGGGCGAGATTAGGCAGGTTAAAGTCAGCAACAGCACCTAATGAACGGATCGATTTACAGCTGAGAATCATTGAACTTCTGCTAGTTACTTGCTCGCTGGTTTTTAGGCTGCACAGAGCGTTTTTCTGTCACTTATTTTCTGGGTTGATCGGCGGCCATTTTGTGACTTGTGGTGCGCCATAAGAAGCTGCCACCAAGTCCATCAATCCATCAATACTAGTTTTTTTTTTTTTGCTATATCCTACATCAGGGGCTTGGCTGTGCTAATTGTCACCCCTAGAAACTCAGGAAAGAAATTTCTATATTTTATTAAGGGGTTAAATACAATTGTCCAAATACCAATCCCTAGATCTGGTGTTCCAGCTTTGGCTAGACAAGTATAATACTGTCTGCTGTCTGGCAAAGGATAGATTATTTTCTGGGGTTAAATTCAATTGCCAAAATAGCAATACCATAAATCAGTGGTTTCAGCTGTGGCTGGCAAAATAAAATAGTGTCCGAGGTAACGCACACACGTACAGACGCACGTACACGATTCTTGAATAGTTGTATTATCGCGATAATAAAACTAACAGTGTAAAGTTGACTGTATTGCTCTAAGTTATATTCGCGTACGAATGTAACTTCTATTACAGCACACCAATACTAAAACTGACTAAGAGACAGCTTTAAGTTATATTCGAACGCGATTGCAACTTTGGAACTTAAAGTGGTGTACGATTTTAAAAGTTGAGTACTAAAAAGTTGGAATCGCAATGCGATTCTTATGTATTTGCTTAATCGCATTGCGATTACAACTTTGAGCTACCGATCACCATGGGAACGCCTCCTCCAGTAGAATGTACTGTCGGATGTGAGAATTAAGTTGAAATCGCAATGCGATTCTTATATATCTGCTTAATCGCATTGCCGTTTCAACTTAGCATTGCTAAATAATTCCATCCATATTCGTTAACTTACTGACTCAGTAAGTTAGCGATATGGATGGAATTATTTAGCAATGCTAAGTTGAAATCGCAATGCGATTAAGCAAATATATAAGAATCGCATTGCGATTTCAACTTAATTCTCAGATCCGACAGTACATTCTACTGGAGGAGGCGTTCCCATGGTGATCGTTAGCTCAAAGTTGTAATCGCAATGCGTTTATTGCGGTATATTATCCCTCTGGGTGTCTTTTACAGCCTTTTTAGTGCCCAAAAGTTCGGGTCCCCATTGACTTCTATGGGGTTCGGGTTCGGGATGAAGTTCGGGTTGAGTTCGGATCACGAACCCGGACATTTTCCGGAAGTTCGGCCGAACCTCTCGAACCCGAACATCCAGGTGTTCGCTCATCTCTAGTCAAGACCTATATTTGAAGTCTCTATATATGACAATGTAGAAGTACACACATGAGTAAGACCCGCCGGTATCTATGCTATAAATGACAGACACCGACAAGGGGGTGGTCTTCTTACTCTAACTCTGTTGGGGGTTGCTGCTGAAGAAGATGGGGGACACACATGGAGCCTGAGAAAAAGATCCCTACCCTCTGGATAGATCATCAGCATCTGATTGGCGGGAGTCCGACTCCCGGGACCCCCGCCAATCAGCTACGTGAGAAGTCAGTGGCGCTGTTTACCGCAGGCCCAGTGACGTCACGACTTGGCCTGAGGTAAACAGCGAGAAAGCCGTGGCGATCCAGGAGCGCCGCTGCCTTCTCAAACAGCTGATCGGCGGGGGTCCCGGTGGTCAGACCCCTGCCGATCAGATGCTGATAATCTATCCAGAGGTTAGATCATCAGTTTAAACAAACCGCAGAACCCCTTTAAGCGATGATACTGTAAGGGCATACATATTCAAGCATGGACAATAGACTAAGAATTTTCCAAAACTATTTTTGTAAGTTATCAACTTCTATGAAGACCGAAAAGAAATCACAGTATTCATTTTTTAACATAACTCTTGCTGAATCCTGGTGAATGAGTCCTGCGGGTGTTCCTTACTCCAAACAACATACACTATATTTGGAGAGGATTACCAAACCGAGTTGTTATATATTTCATACATATTGATTACACTCCCCTATTTCCAGTTCCTAAATAATACCACCATACCTTCATATAGTGTGATATATAATACTGCCATGTGCACCTCACATACTATCACCATATAGTGCCCAAATATGGTGCAATGTCCACATAATATTAGAATATACACTCCGTTAACTAACACCATATAGTGCCCAAATATTATGCAATTCCCACATAATACTGCCATAAACACCACATGTACGACCACCTATAGTGCCCACATATTTTCCAATACCCATATAATACTGCCATATACACCCCACACATACCACTATATATCAACCAAGTATTATGCAATAAACACATAATACTGATATATAGGCCCCATATACTACCACTTATAGTGCCCAAATATTACACAATACCCACATAATACTGCCAACTATACCCCACAAGCTACCACTATATAGTGCTCAAATATTACACAATACTGCCATTTTTCCCATATACTACTTCTATATAGTCCCCAAATAATATGCAATACCCACATAATACTGCCATATACTCCCCTACACATATACTACCACTAAATATTGTCTGAATATTATGCAAATAACACAAAATACTGCCATATACACCCATTATACTACCACGTCTAGTGCCCCAACATTATGCAATACCCACATAATACTGCCATATACATCCCACATACTACCACCATACAGTTTCCAAATATGTAATACCCTATTAATACTGCCATATAGTTCTCACATCATACTGAAATCAAGTTTTTAAATAATACCGCCACTGCTGTATAATAATGGCCTTAGTTTACCCCCTGGGGTTAACACCCTCAGACCTCCCATGGAAAATGGAAATCTTGGCAAAATGTTCACTTTGCTACTCCTTAAAGGGGCACTGTGAATCCCCCGGCTTAAGTATTTCAAAATAATGGGATTTTTTTAAATGACTTTTGGACACTGTAGACGGATATGACATTGATCCTGCAGTGAACTGGTCTTTAAGCGGAATACAAGTAAAATATAAAAGCAAAGGTGCATAATGGTTACCAGAAAATGACTAATCTGTTGTTCCACTTGGCGCCGCGGATAAATCTGACGGTGACTTCTCCTAAAGTCTCTGTGTTTTATCTTTCGCTCCTGCCAGCTGAGCAGTTCCTCTAAACTCTTGGGGAGAACAACTGCGGTTTCCTTTTTCCCCATGGAAAACGTATTCCTCATGATATCGAGACAGCGTACTCCAGCTGGAACTAAAGTGGGTCATCACACAGTGTTCTCACCACCAGCAGGCCGTCCAACAATGATCATCCACTTGGCACCATTTTGCTTTCTTTGTGGATTTTGTGAAAAACAATTAAACTCCGCGGGTCACTTATGCAACCGTCCTAATTTTCTTTGAAAATCAAAGAGATGGAGTGGAGAAGACTGAAGAACACCATGCTGCCGAGCAGGTGCATTTGTGCATGAGGTGCAGAATATACCAGGGACACCAACTCTGCTACATCTTGGTAAGATGTTTTTGTATACTTATATACAAAGATAAGCAACGTTTTGAAAAATTAGATTTGGCAACTTTGCCGAAGTTTGCCAAGAAATGCATTTCGCTTTGAATTAATTTGTCACAAATCACTATAAATCAGGTATACTCAGGCCACTGTGCCCGCAGCTGCCTATCATGTAATGTTGAAGACCGCACTGTATAGTCGGTCTTCATTGTTAATGGTCGTGCGGCACCTTTAATAAACCTTTAAATGGGGATGTTGCTGGTGTGGAGTTTGGCTGGTGAGGTGGGGGGACAATATGCAGATTATTGCTTTTCTTTCCTGCAATCTCCTGCAGGTTATTTGACAGTAAACAGAATAGTAATCAGCTCTGGCATACCCACTTCTCCATCCCCAGCTCTTTCCTGCCCTACAGGTGGGAGCCCTTCTTCTGACATATTTTTTTCCTCCTTTTCCACATGATCTAATATAAATAAGAATAAGTCATCAGGAACATCCAGCTCCTCCTCTCTCTGCATCTAACTGACTTTTCTAGGACATGGAGACCAAGAATAGGGCAAACAGAAGGGGAGAGGTGCTCATAGGGTGATAGGTATGGATCAAAAAGTTGTCGTTTTAGAAGATTAAGCTCACCTGTATAGTTGTGCAAACATAGGCACAGCCCTAGTGAATGCAGGTAAAGGCAAGAGGTCGTTGATGCCAGTGTCATCTGATCCTCGCTTAAAGGGGTTGCCGCCCCCAGGAGGAGTGTGAAACAATTGTGACAGGACAGGAGAGGAGTTAGTGGGAATCCACCCAGATAACGGGGACACTTCTTTGGTGCAACTTTACGACCTCGAGGATGTAGATATTTTAAAATGATGACAACGCGTTTGGAAGCAACAGAGCTCCTTTTTCAAGGTCCTAGCCGTGCAGCACATGAAGCATTCCTGTACTCTCATCCTCCGTTTTTTTGCAATACATACTTGAAAAAGGAGCTCTGTTGCTTCCAAACGCGTTGTCATCCTTTTAAAATATCTACATCCTCGAGGTCGTAAAGTTGCACCAAAGAAGTGTCCCCGTTATCTGGGTGTATTCCCACTAACACCTCTCCTGTCACAATGGAGACCAAGAAGGATGATTTGGAACAAAGAAATCCAGCAAAAGATGAGGGTGGCAAAGTCATTATTAAGACTTGGCCCCCCCCTAAGGGGTGCAGACTGGATGGTACTGTTTGGCACACTGGCAGTGGAATAATATAGGCTTCCATCTTATTGGTAATTCATTACATATCTTAGTTTACAGCTGATAGGTAGAAATAAGTAAATAAAACTAATGCAGAATAAGTCTCCCTGCAGTCTCCCTACAGTCTCCCTGTAGTCTCCCTGCACTCTCCCTCTCCAATATTCTTTAATTCATTGTTTTCAGCAACACTGTCCCTAGCACATGAGCACTTACCACGTCTCTCCCTATCCTCAGCTCACAGGACTGACTATGTCGGGGACCGCGCTGGATGAGGGCTTTATAGGTATGGGTATGTGCGGAATGGCTCCTAAAATCCCTTATTCACATGCAGGCTCATCTCAGTGTATGTGTTCTCAATAGGCAGAGGGAAGCAAGTCCATCAACATTCTGGGCATGTTGAAATCCAGTAGCCCCATCCTTCTATCCCAGTTATCTGCTGTCAGGAAAAAGTTGGTACACCTCCAATAATATTAGATGTTCTGTGGGTTCGACCAACATTAAAGGGGTTGGCTCATCTCAAGGTCTGATGGCATATCGCAAAGATATACCATCAAGGTCGGATAGGTGGGGGCCCCTGAAGTGAAGGAAAGCACACAACGCATGTGTGGAGACATCTCCCTTCACCACTATGGGAATCCTAAAAATAGCTAAGCGAGAATGCTTATCTTTTTTTGGAAGTCCCGTAGCGGTGAATGGAGAGTGCACTGCACACGCACGGCCACCTCTTTTTTCACCTCTATGGGACTAACGGCTATTTTCAAAACTCCCATATCGGTGAATGGAGGGTGGCCGTGCTTGATTCGTGTGCTCTCCTTCACCAGAGGGGGGACCCGTACCATAACTGACATTGATGGTATATCCTGGCATCAATGTCTGAGATGGGCTAACCCCTTTGAGATAATGTTTTAGGCCTCTTTTTCTCTGGAAGCTCAGGTTGAAAATTAAAATCAAGTAATAAGTAAATTACTTATGTTTGATGGATTCTCTGATGTCAGGATACCAGGAAGATGACTACTTTCCATGTAAACCTGTAAGCTATGCATCTAGTGGAAGAAGTGAAACGCGAAAGGACCCTAAAACTCCATAACAGTGAATATTTTATGGGATTTTTCCTAACTTCTAGAACTCTATAACTGTGGCCTTTTTTAAATATCAGTTTGTGAAATCAATGGGGATACTGCATCTCTCGTTACCACGCGATAGCAGCCATATTGTTGAGAAAGCCAAAATTCAACAATTTGATTGACTATCTACAGCAGGTTTGTTCATTTGTGGTCCACAATGATGCCTATTAACTATATGCATTCACATTTTCCAACAAAATGCCTGATTTGGCGTTCTTAAAGGGATTTTGCCACAAAAAATATTCTACATTTTTCAAACCAGCACCTGAATGTGAATACTTCTGTAATTCCATGTAATTAAAAATCTTGTATAGCTAATGAGTTATTCAATAAAATGTATCTGTACAGCGCCACCTGCTGTTTGTTCTTTTCCGCATTTCTCTGTCTACCCCTTGAGGTGGTGGCACATTTTTCGTTTAAATCTTCAACAGTCTCCAGCCATATATTCTGCTTGAAGCTATGGCTCAGGGAGAGAACTGCAACCGAAAGGACACACCCCCGGAGCTACCAGCTTGAAATAAATCTAACAAAACAATTGGAGCAGTGAATGGTGAGATCTTTGGATCCATGTGAGGTACGGGGCTGGTTCTAGCTTTGTTACAAAGAGATCGTCATGTACTGTATGATGTCTGATATTCATTTTTCACATCAACCATGGCATCACCCTTTAACAAGAAGTTGGCATGAGTGGATCCTATAGAGAAGGGAAGTATATAATAAAAATTATTTCCTTAAAAAAATAAATAAAAATTCTGTACTAATGTTGGCTAAAGTTGAATCAAAATTTGACCTGAATTTGTTCAAAAATTTTTGAAATTTCTTGATATTTTTTTTCTTTTTATGGAGAGAACGACTTTTCCAGGAATTTTAAGTACCTGGATCGAATCTCATAGCTGATTCAGATGAGGAATTTTAACAAATTTGCTGATCTCTGTTTTTGGCTCGATCAATATGACATGTATAAATCCATGGTTAAAGAAAAAGGCCCAAAACAAGAGCAAAAAAGGAAAAATATCGTATATTGCAAGAAACAATGTATGTACACAGGCAGTTTTACTTCCCGCCAAGTCTTACATCGCTGCCCGGCTTCATACCATAAGAAATCACATCTGTGACTGATGTCAGCAAACTGATCAATTTTTATTCAACTAGGCCGTTATCTTTTAAGCTATTTAATATCCAAAGTGCGCAGCTCACAGAGAACTCAGACGCTAGCAGAAAAAAAAATGGAAGGATTTTTTTTTTTTTTTATCACTTTGGAGAGCAGCCAAAAACCGATTATTCAACTCATCCCTCTGAAAGAAGACTCCCTGTTTGAACAATAATGAAATGCCTATTGATGCTACTGCTGTATGGGATTAAAGACTACAGCTGGCAAGTGGCTGAACACCAGAGACGTCAGATTCTATGGCTGGGTGGCCGGCCAGATTTTTTACAATAAGAAAATCTTTTAAACATTTCAATTATGGAATCACACACCGGAGTTACAGGCACTATAAGGGGAGGGTCAGAAAAGACTTGACAGAAGTAAGGGGGGGCAGATAATAAGACAAAAGCTATAAAAAAAAGTTCAAAAACTAAAAACCACAAACCATCAGGGAATTTTTGAGTGTTTGTAACGGAATTTTTTACTTTTGTTTTTATTTTGTGATTGCAGATCATAGTTTTTTTTTTTTTTTTTTATACTACTTCTTGAATATGATCATGGGGATAGCCATCTTGCTTGAGCTGTTCTTAGCACCATTGAGACATAGGCTTTAGAGCAGCCACCGTGAGGCCTAGACACACCGGACCAAAGGGAAACCCATGAGTTTTCTAGGCATGCTCTGTGACCTGTGTAGAGGTCAGGAGGGAGTAGATAAGCTGTGATATCACCTTCTGTGAATGGTGGATCCTGTGATATCCATGCATAGACAATATCTGTTATTGTAATCCTGCTCGCGATGATAGTGAGATGACTGCTGGAAAGTGATCTGTACAGACCACAAAGTTGCACCTATTATTAGGCTTAGTGGTCAGTGCCAAAACTACAGGATTTTAGGATATATATATATATATATATCTTGAAAGTTAGAAAAATGATTCTTTACGGTAAGAGCAGTGAGACTATGGGACTCTCTGCCTGAGGAGGTGGTGATGGTGAGTTCACTAAAAGAGTCCAAGAGGGGCCTGGATGTATTTCTGGAGGGTAATAATTTTATTGACATCCATGCTCTGCTTGTTTCGGAGAATGTAATGAAGGGGAGGGGCATATTCATTATCACAAAGTAGAATAACGCATGATCTGTGCAACGTGATGGAAAAGCTTAAAGGGGTTCTGCAGTTTGTTTCTGGCACTTATAATATACATTTAAAGGGGTTCTGCAGTTCGTTCCTGGCACTTATAATATACATTTAAAGGGGTTCTGCAGTTTGTTTTAACTCATGATCTATCCTCAGGATAGATCGTCAGCATCTGATCGGCTGGGGTCTGACACCCGGGACCCCCGCCGATCAGCTGTTTGAGAAGGCAGCGGCGCTGCAGCAGCGCCGCGGCCTTCTCACTGTTTACCTCTGCTAGAGCCCCGCCCAGTGACGTTACGACTTGTATCCAAGTGGCATGGGCGAGGCTAAGCTCTGTTCACTGAATGGAGCTTAGCCCCGCCCACGCCACTTGATACAAGTCGTGACGTCACTCGGTGGGGCGCTAGCAGAGGTAAACAGTGAGAAGGCAGCGGCGCTCCTGCAGCGCCGCTGCCTTCTCAAACAGCTGATCGGCGGGGGTCCCGGGAGTCAGACCCCGGCCGATCAGATGCTGATGATCTATCCTGAGGATAGATCATCAGTTGTAAAAAACTGCAGAACCCCTTTAAATGTATATTATAAGTGCCAGGAATACAAAGTTGTATCCCTGTTTATATAGCTCCATCTGCCTCCCCTCTCCCTCCTTGCCCCCTCATATATAATGAAATTGTACATTTATTCCAGTCATTCCAGACATGTTATGGTGGATCTGTGGATGGCACTGTTATGGGGAATTTGTGGATGACACTGCTAAGGGGAATCTGTGGATGACACTGTTATGGGGGATCTGTGGATGGCAATGTTATGGGGGATCTGGGGATGACACACTATTATGGGGGGGGGCTGTGGATGACACTTATGAGGATCTGTGGATGACACTGTTATGGGGGATCTGTGAATGGCACTGTTATGGGGGATCAGTGGATGGCACTGTTATGAGGGATCTGTCGGTGACACTGTTGGGGGGATCTGTGGATTACACTGTTATGGGGGATCTGTGGATGACACTGTTATGGGGGATCTGTGGATGACACTGTTATGGGGGGATCTGTGGATAGCACTGTTATAGGGGATCTGTGGATGATACTGTTATGGGGGATCTGTGGATGACACTGTTATGGGGGATCTGTGGATGACACTGTCATGGGGGATCTGTGGATGACACTGTTATGGGGGATCTGTGGGTGACACTGTTATAGGGGATCTGTGGATGACACTGTTATGGGGGATCTGTGGATGACACTGTTATGGGGGGATCTGTGGATGACACTGTTATAGGGGATCTGTGGATGACACTGTTATGGGGGATCTGTGGATGACACTGTTATGGGGGATCTGTGGATGACACTGTTATGGGGGATCTGTGGATGACACTGTTATGGGGGATCTGTGGATGACACTGTTATGGGGGATCTGTGGATGACACTGTTATGGGGGATCTGTGGATGACACTGTTATGGGGGATCTGTGGATGACACTGTTATGGGGGATCTGTGGATGACACTGTTATGGAGGATCTGTGGATGACACTGTTATGGGGGATCTGTGGATGACACTGTTATGGGGGATCTGTGGATGGCACTGTTATGGGGGATCTGTGGATGACACTGTTATGGGGGATCTGTGGATGACACTGTTATGGGGGATCTGTGGATGACACTGTTATGTGGGATCTGTGGATGACACTGTTATGGGGGCTCTGTGGATGACACTGTTATGGGGGATCTGTGGATGGCACTGTTATGGGGGATCTGTGGATGACACTGTTATGGGGGATCTGTGGATGACACTGTTATGATGGATCTGTGGATGACACTGTTATGGGGAATCTGTGGATGACACTGTTATGGGGGATCTGTGGATGGCACTGTTATGGGGGATCTGTGGATGACACTGTTATGGGGTATCTGTGGATGGCACTGTTATGGGGGATCTGTGGATGATACTGTTATGGGGATCTGTGGATGACACTGTTATAGGGGATCTGTGGATGACACTGTTATGGGGGGGATCTGTGGCTGGCACTGTTATGGGGGATCTGCGGATGACACTGTTATGATGGATCTGTGGATGACACTTTTATGGTGAATCTGTGGATTACACTGTTATGGGGGATCTGTGGATGGCACTGTTATGGGGGATCTGTGGATGACACTGTTATGGGGGATCTGTGGATGGCACTGTTATGGGGGATCTGTGGATGATACTGTTATGGGGGATCTGTGGATGACACTGTTATAGGGGATCTGTGGATGACACTGTTATGGGGGATCTGTGGATGACACTCTTATGGGGGATCTGTGGATGACACTGTTATGGGGGATCTTTGGATGACACTCAACCACAAGAACGCTCAAACCCATCTGGTCAAACTTGTTAAATGGCTCCCAAACCAATATGCACAATAATCCCCCCCCCAACACTTAATTAACCCCTTCATGGACCAAAAAAAGTTTAAAGCATAACACACAGAGTGGTTCAGAAGTGATGGATGGCCCTGTGTTTACTAGGCAAGCTAGACAGGTGTAAAGCTGTATCCCAAGTCTTGTCAGACACAATGCAATTACTAGCATCCCCACCCTCTCCACTTCACAATGGTAATGCACTCTACTCTACCACCAGGCATTCTGCAAGCTGCAATCAGGCCCCCCTCTCAATCAAAGAGCACATTGGGGGATCATTGAAGGAGAGCCATGAGTGGGGGTCAGTGACAGTTTTAGGGGGCAGCTCTGCACAGTACCCACTCTGTATAAGTCAGTGCAGTCACTGTGCTGCTGACTCTGACTGTTACCACTTTTTCTTTTCCCCTTCCCTTCCTATAAGCCGGAAACTAAACTGCCTGTTCCTGCTTTCCCACTTTTCCACAGAGAGCAGCAGCAATCAGAAAGCAGCCTACCTCAGCGCAGCTGCTACGCTGCGCTCCCAGCTCCCGTGCTGCCGTCCTGGTGCTCTGTGAGTCTGTTCCTCCTAGACCTGCATGCTGGTTTCCACTTCCCACCGCTGCGCCTCCTGTGCGGCGGACAGGCGCGCGAATCAGTCTGCAGGCAGGTCACATCAGCATATGCGTGTAAGCCTCAGTATGTAGATTCAGATTTTAAAGGGAAAAGAGAGGAATCAGCACGGGGGCACACGGTGGGGGGGGCAGGAATTACCTAGGGGGGTTGGGGCAATTGCCCCCCTGTAGCGATGCCACTGCTCAGCTGGAGAGCAGAGGCAGAACTCAGTTCACAGATTTCCAGGGCCCCATGGTAATAATATTACAGGCCATAGTTACTAGAGAGGGGTCGACGATCCAGGGAGATATTCTGATTGGCTGATTGGAGTCGGGAAATAATTATTTTTTTCCCTTAAGTGGGATAAATTGGCTTCTACATCACAAGTTTTTTTTCTCTGGATCAACTTGCAGGATAGCCGGCCAAAGTGAATGGACAAATGTCTTTTTTCGGCTTTATATACTATGTTACTAGTTACTATGTTACTATAGTAAAATAAGAAATTAAAAATAACCAAATATTCTTGGAAAATATGTTGAAAGCATACCTGAGTTTAAAAAACTGTTTGCATAATGGCTGTGCTGCTTCTTTGTGCAATCATAACTGTGAAGGAACAGGTCTTATTTTATTCTTCCCCAAAGTCTTTTTCAGCCATATTATTCCCTGTTTTAGCTGCACAGCTATATGCATTTCACTAAGAAGCAGGGGACATTTCCCTTCTGTGAAATCTGCAAGCACTGTTCTGCTGTGATGTGATTTCCCTTACATCCCATTAAGACGTTTGTTTTCAGCTCCGGAGCTTACAGAACAGATAAGGGGGAGCGGGGGGATCACATTTACAGAAAAGCCAGGAGGCTCCTGTGATGTTCAGCAGCAGTGTAGAAGAAGTTCTTTTATCAGGCTCACGATATCAGCTAGCCCTGACATGCCCCCATTTCCTGTGAGCCCTCTTCTGAGTCTCTGTTAGTAGGGATGGATCTAGCCTAACAACAGGTAGTAGACTGCAAATTAGGTGGAAGTGAGACCCCTAGTGGTGATGACTAGAGATAAGCAAATTAATACTAAACAAAGTGGTTTTGAGCCAAATGTTGCATCTGAATCTGAAAATTTGGGCAAATTTTGAAAGTAGTGAGAGGCAAAGATATATCTACTGATGAAACATAATTAGGGAAAAATAATTAGTGACGTCAACACAAACTTACTGCTGACACCCTCTCCACTCTGTCGGGGAGCTTTACTTGTATAATAATTTTATAGAAGAGGTTCTGTAGACATCCATGTGGAATCAGCTGATGAGGGTGTAAAAGTAGTGCGCTTCTTCTTGGCGCTAACATCGACCTGTAAGGCAGAGTTCATACTTGAGTTATTTGGTCAGTTTTGGCCCAGTAACTGCCCAAATAAGTAAAGTATGCAGTGATTCTAATAGCGACGCCTGTCATCTGCATGTCATACTGACTCACAGTATTATTTCACTACCACAGCAGACTCCCTATGTGTGTTACTGCAAGGCACAGTGTTCTACACCACTATACAGACTGGAAATAGCTGTTTTTTCAACTCGGTTCGCCGCAAATAAATTTGTATCGAACCAATGAAAAATTCGCTCATCTCTTTTTATAACATTAGCGTCTTCTTAAGTGGCAGAGGGGCCATTGGGTCCCTAGAGGGATTCTAGCCCTTTACAAATACCACCTGTACATCATATATATGGTGACAACTAGGGATGAGTGAAGTGAGCTTCAGAACCATAGATCTGAAGTCGCTTAGCTCTAAACTTTGGTTTATTGCTGTACAGAGATCCAACTCGATAGAGCATTAAAAATGTATGGCCTCCGACGAGCCGAAATCAGTTATTTCCGAAGGCTTGTGACATTTCGGTGAATAACTTCGGTATTTGATTTTTAAACTGGAAAACCAGTTCGAATCCATAACTGACTTCGCCTCGTCAGAGGCCATGCATTTTAATGCTGTATGGAGAGGGATCTCTGTACAGCATTAAACTGAAGTTTTGAGCCAAGTGACTTTGGGGCTAGGATCCGAAGCACACGTTGCTCATCCCTAGTGACAACCTCTTCGCAGGCTGGGATAGTACACAAAGTGTTTTTTTTTTGTCTCTTAAGAGATGGCTGAATGGAATAATTAACTTGACATAACAGAAATTCTCAACGACTTAAGCTAACTGATGATTTTCTTTCCATTTGAGTAAAAATGCTCTTTAGTAATTAAAAGTATAAGAACGACGTATTGACATGAGAAAAACAGAAAATTACATGTGGTTAAAGGGGCTGCCAAGCTGATTCGAATTTTTGTTTTAATGGGTCAAGATGGTGGAAAATAATAAAATAAGTAATGCAGGAACTAAATAATACTCACTTTAGGCTGATTGCACACAGGTAAAATTTACTACATTATCAGTACTCACAGAGTAATCACTGTGTTATCTGGCGTGTTACATAGGACTGCAGGAAATATCTACTACATTATCTGTACTCAGAGAGTTATCACTGTGTTATCTGTGGTGTTACATAGGACTGCAGGTGACATCTACTACATTATCTGTACTCAGAGAGTTATCACTGTGTTATCTGTGGTGTTACATAGGACTGCAGGTGACATTCATTACATTATCTGGACTCAGAGAGTTATCACTGTGTTATCTGTGGTATTACATAGGACTGCAGGAAATACCTACTACATTATCTGTACTCAGAGAGTTATCACTGTGTTATCTGTGGTATTACGTAGGACTTCAGGTGACATACATTACATTATCTGGACTCAGAGAGTTATCACTGTGTTATCTGTGGTGTTACATAGGACTGCAGGTGACATCTACTACATTATCTGTACTCAGAGAGTTATCACTGTGTTATCTGGGGTGTTACATAGGACTGCAGGAAATATCTACTACATTATCTGTACTCAGAGAGGTATTACTGTGCTATTTGTGTTGTTGCATAGGACTGCAAGTGACATCTACTACATTATCTGTACTCAGAGAGTTATCACTGTGTTATCTGTGGTGTTACATAGGACTGCAGGTGACATACATTACATTATCTGTACTCAGAGAGTTATCACTGTGCGTTATCTGTGGTGTTACATAGGACTGCAGGTGACATACATTACATTATCTGGACTCAGAGAGTTATCACTGTTATCTGTGGTGTTACATAGGACTGCAGGAAATACCTACTACATTACCTGTACTCAGATAGTTATCACATCACCTTTATTTTTCCATTCTTCTGATCTGTCAGAAGAACAGAAAAAGGAAGAAAAAAAAATGGATCCTGTAAAAAAGTGGAATTTGGGCATCAGTTATGGACATTTGGCATCCATTTCAGCTATTTCCATCTGAGATTTGTTATTTTAATTAACTACAACTACTATGATTAGGCTGGGTATTCACCTTCAGTTTTTTTTTTTAGGTTTTTCTTTGTTTTTGAAAGAAAACTAGAAGTGCATTAAATAAAAGAGAAGTTGTGGCACCTGTCCTATACACATGCCTTTCTCCCCTTTTATGAACCACTCCTGGATTCTTGGTTTAATAAAATATCAACAAAAAACCTGAACAAAAACCTGATTGTGAAAATTCTGCCTTAGGCCTCATGCACACGACCGTTGATTGTTTCCGTGTCCGTTGCTCCGTTTTTCGTGATTTTCTGCGGACCCATTGGTTTTCAATGGGTCCGTGGAAACCTCGGCAAATACACCGTTTGTCCTCCGTGTCCGTGGTCCGTGATTCCAGTCTGTCAAAAAAATATAACCTGTCCTATTCTTGTCCGTGAAAAACGGTTCATGGACCCATTCAAGTCAATGGGTCCGTGAAAAATGCGGATGGCCATCCGTGTGTCATCCGTGTTCCGTGTCCGTTTTTTTTGCGGATCCCTTGGCAGGCACTTGGGAAACATTGTCAGCCTGTCTTTTGGTAAAATCTTTTGGGTCATGTCCGCTAAAAAAACGGAAGACACACGGAAGCACAACGGAAGGCAAAAACGGACACGGATCACTGAACAACGGACCCCCTTTTTGCGGACAGCATAAAAAAACGGTCGTGTGCATGAGGCCTTAGGATGCCCCTGTGCGGTTGTAAACACACATTTGGGGGCCCAATGGGTTGCATGGAGGACCATTCAAAACTTCTCCCACCACCAACTCCCAAACCCCTTGCTTCTTAGACCTTTGAAGCTTCAGACACAGGGCCCACCGGAGGATACTTCTGGTGCGTTGGTGCGTAAATCCGATCCTGCCGGGAAGTAGAGGCTGGTGGTTGACCCAGGAAACATTGGTTTGTATGACATATTTTATTATTTTACACTATTCGGAGAAATTTCATTCACACGACCATATGTGTTGTGCGGTCCACAATGGCATCCTTTTTTTTTTGTGGATGCATTGTAACAACGCCTATACTTGTCTGCAAAACGGACAAGAATAGGACATCTTCTATTCTTTTTTGCGGGGCCGCGGAACGGACATATGGATGCGGATAGTACAGGGTGTGCTGTCCGCATTTTTTAAAGACCAATTGACATGAATGGGTCTGCATCCTATCCGCAAAAAAAAACGGAACGGACACGTTAATAAAATATATTTAATATATTTTTTTCTTTTACACTTTTTTTTTTTTTATTATTTCTTATGATCGTGTTCAGCCTGGTAAAATTGACAGAAAATAACTTTTTTTCTTCTTGTCCTCACAGGAATAAGAGAAGTTAGTGCCTGCAGACTGATCTGAAAGCGAAGAATAGATTCAGGTTCCTATTTAAAATAATAACATGTGATTTGCCCCGATGTAATGAATCATATTGAATCTAGGACACAGATTTTTAGTGAGAATCTATTTTTCCTGTGAAGTTTTCTTGTTTTATGCATACACAACAGCTCTATACATCCCTCGGAGCAGTAATCAAAGTGTGAATACATTACAGAGAGGATACATGCGAGGTACCTAAAAAAATACCCAGAAGAAGATTGGTTTTATTAAAACAAGATAAAATACTTGTGTAATGAACACACAAAACAAATAAAGGGGAATGTGATAATTAGGTCAGACAGGGATGTACACAGCGGACATCCTGTATACCTATAGATCCTGGTGACCTGCAAAACGTAGGAGGAATGCTGAAGGATGGATGGCTTCACTCTCATACGTTACAGTTGGCAATGCAGAATGAATGGGGCTGGTGTCCTACAGAACTATAAGAGTCCATGGAATATTGGATGTCTAATAGAAATAGTGTAATAATACAAGACTTTTTCTACAATCCCACTTAGCGTTAGCAAAAAACCCCAGCTCAATAGTCCTACAAAAGCACAGCTTCACAGTCCCATAAAAGTCCAGCTCCACAGTGCTAGAGAAGCACAGCTTCACTGTCCTAAAAAAGCCCAGCTTTATAGTCCTACAAGAACACAGCTCCATAGGCCTACCATAGCACAGCTCCATAGTTCTCTAGAAGCATAGCTCCACTGCAGTCCTATAGGAGCATCACTCCCTAGTCCTAGAAGAGTAAAGCTCCATAGTCCTATAAGACCACAGCTCAATTTGCTTACAAGAGAACAACTCCACTGTTCTATAAGAGCACAGCTCTATACTTCTACAAAGGCCCAACTCCATGAACCTGCAAGAACACAGCTCCACAATCCTTTAGGAACACAGGACTGTAGTCCTACAAAAGTCCATCATCATAGTTTTACAAAAGCATAGCGTCGCTGTCCTACAAAAGCCCAGCTCCATAGCCCTACAAGAACAGAGCTCCATAGTCCTCCAAAGGCCCAGCTCCATAGTCCTAGAAGAACAGAGCTTCACAGTCCTACAAAAGCCCAGCTCCATAGTCCTACAAGAGCATAGCTTTATAGTCCTGCAAAGGCATGGCTCCATAGTTCTGCAAGTGCACAGCTTCATGGTCATATAAAATTCAAGCTCCATAGTCCTACAAGCAGTGAAGTAATGGGGTGCCTCGGACCCACCAGTAAAATACGTTCTGGGAGCCCACTGAAAAGCTTCATGCAAATATTATCTGCTCACACAGCGGCAGGTAGCAGCAAGACACTACAAGATGAATGACTATGGAGGTCTCTGCAGCAACTTTGAGAAGGTGGCTCACTGAGGAAGGATGATACCGGCTGGCCTGCCTCTGTACCTAGAAGTCATCTCAGCCACCTGATGCATCTCTAATAATATGTTAGATAGTTTTTTTTTTAAATAAGATACCTTCCTGTATGAACATCGGCTAGTTGAGATGCTGTATGCTGCCTATCTGTATGTAGTGCAGTGCCACCTGTTCCCCTGTGAGCCAGTCCGAGCCTGCCTGAAAGAGAGCAAAGGGCCAACACATTCCTCAAAAAACCCCAGCTCCATAGTCCTACAAGAGCAGACGATGTGCTAATGTCCTTTTAGCATAAAAGGATATAATAGCTGAGTAACTGTGGGGAATAAATTGTATTTTGTTTCATTTTCCTCCAGATCAGGACCATCCATTGTCTACTACACAATAATGGCTGGCATAAAAAAAAAAATCATTCTTGCTCACAGCTTGACTTACTGTATTTTGAAACTATTAAACAAATTAGAGCATAAGGCAGAGGAAAATCCAGCTATAATTGTTGGAAGAAGCCAATAGCGCGTTGTCGGTCCATGCTCGGAAAGCAGAGAAAAGACTTTTTGAGGCTGGAGCTCGGTTAACAAGCGGCATTATGTTTTTTCTCTCTCGCTGCATGTTCATTTTGAACTAGAAATCCACAAACATAAAACGTTTGTGAGTTTGCACTTAGCAGATGTCCCCAGATGGAGTCATGCATAATGCTGGACATGTCATCTTATCTCCTTGTGTTTTCAGAGGCGAACGATCCCTGCGCATGAATTAACAGGATTAAAATATCTTCAGTTTTTTCCATTCGGCTCAGAAATATTGAACAACTTAAAAGAAAAATATTAGTTCTCATATCAGTTTCACTACTTACAAAAAAAAAAAAAGCAGAACAAATATTTTCCTTACTATGGACTATGTGCAGCAGGGATTAGCTGGGTTCTAGGATCATTTCACCTTTTCTTCTAAGGGTTCCCTGCACAGCTGCACTCCAGGCCACTAGTGTTGAGCGCGAATATTCGAATCGCGAATATCGTCACTTCGAGAATTTGAGAAAATTTAGAATATAGGGCTATATATTTGTATTCGCGAATAGTGTTGATCGCGAATATTCTAATTGTGTATTTATCGCAAATTTATCACGAATATCGGCACTTAGCAACATCCCTAGCAACCAATAGGAAAGTTGCCTACTCCTTAGTGCTGATCGCGAATATTCTAATTTTTATTGCGAATATATTACATGGCCGATTTTTGCAATCAAGGAAATAATGACTGGAGATCACAAATTCTCAAATTTGCGAGTTAAAGGCGAATATTTGGCCAAAAATTAGCAAAATATCACAAATTCGAAAATTGCCTATGCCGCTCATCACTACAGGCCAACCAACTGTGCAATGTCTGATCGGCAGGGGTCCACAGCCCCATACCCCACCTATCTCCTGTTCTGAAGTAGCTCTGATGCTAGAAGTTGGAGCTGGAACTACACAGCTCCATCCACAGTGGACAGAGCTGTGTAGTCCTGGCGACAACTTCTGTTGGCAGAGCTACAACGAAACAGCATATCGGCAGGAGCGCAGGGTGTCAGACCCTTGCCGATAACATATTCATGACCTATCTTGAGGATAGGCAATCAATAATAGAATCTTGGAACACCTATCATTTATTTGCTTGCTCAATAAGGTAACATTCCTAACTTGTTCGTGAATTAAGACAATGGCTACGACTCCACAAACGGGAACTCATTTTTTTCGAATGTGGCATGTCATACCAATTTAAAGGGGTTATCACATGATCAATGTAAACAATGAAAATCAGACATCATATAGTACATGCCAACCTATTTCTAACAAAGCCAGAACCAGCCCTGTACCTCACATGGATCCAGAGATCTCCCCATTTATTGCTCCGGCAGCTCAGGGAAGAGTGTCCTTTCTGTTGCAGCTCAGGGGGTGTGTCCATGCTCTCCCTATCACAGCTCAGGAGGCAGTTGATGGATGAAACTGAGCATGTGTGGCCTTCTCAGTGAGCAGGACAAATAAGTAAGAAAACAAAAAAACAGTAGGTGGCGCTATACAGATACATTTTATTGTATAACTCAGTGGCAATGCAAATTTTTTTCTTACATGCAATTAAAAAAGTATTCAGATCCAGGTGCTGGTTTGAAAACCGTAGAACATTTTTTGTACGACAACACCTTTAAGTTATATTAGGCTGATATATTATTTACACAATATGCTTTAAATGGAGAAAAAAATAAAAATCCAGTACCACAAAATGTTGATCTTGTGTATTCTCCTTATGTCTAATGTCAGCCATTTTCTTGACGTGGTTTTGTATTCTCTTATGCTACTGTCAGCCAATGGAATCATAGGATCAATTCAAATCAACTTTTATTATTTACTTGAAGCAATTGTGTAAAGGGTTGTCAACAGCACACTGATGAAATTCTATATTAGGTACGTGGGCTGTCAGCAGTGAACTGAGATGAGAGCATTAAATGCCTTCTCTGATAGAAGATTAGAGGTCTTGACCCTGTCACTCAAGATGAAAACTTCCTTTCTCATCTCAGAAGTATTGGCTGACTATCAAAATTTGCTTGACTGAGTGTAGGGTTAACGAATAACACTGATGAAGTTACCTTGGTATCAGCAAAGAGTTCACATACAGCCAGATGAAAGGATATACATCCATTGTTGGACAGTGTTAGTGATTGTGCTGTGACTTCCCACTGAGAGAGGGGAACAAAGAGTTGGCCACCATTTTAGATGGTGATGAGGAGAGTCTGCTTTGTGAAATACTGGATAAGGCTATGTTGACATTTGTGGCATAAACTCTGGTACTCTTTTCCATCAGAGAAACAGAGTACCGAAGTTTACCATATCTGGCATAGCTGCACATGACCGTGATTTTCCAACAGGCCCAAGAAGGGAGTAGGGTAAAAGACAGACGTGATGTTAGTGGCACTAATGGTAGTAGTTGTATTCAAGGTAGCAGTCCTCACTTTGGCACTCCTTGGGCTGTGCGATGATGGGAAGGGTATGCCTCTTCCTCAGGGCACTCGCTAGCTTTGGGGTTCCCTCCTGGTGGTAAGTGGGGTGCCCATATTGCAGGTGAGTTTTGAGGTGCAATGAAGGGGTCCCGAATGGTGGCAGATGATGCAATACTTTAGTGGTGCATGTGTTGGTGAACATAATGTTGAGGCTGAATTTGGTGAAAACAGTTCATTGGGCTTTACGGAGGCAGTTGGGTGGTTCACACAGGCACTTTAAAATGTGAGCACAGACAATTTCCCCAAAAGTTGTGTGTAGGGAAGGGTAGGTAGTATATCAGTCCTCTCTGAGCCTCACTTTCTCTGATTGGGCTTTACAATCTCTCCAATACAGCCTAACAGCTGTACTTTCTCTGCCTTCAGATCTATATATCACAGTACTCTCAGCAGGGTGCAATCTTCTGACAGATGGTATTTATTTACTATAACAGAGAAATTTATAGCTAAAGTGTATAGCTATTCTGCATTCTCTTTTGTATGGCCACTAATCCTTGTGTTAGACTCAACAATTCTCTCAGAGGTAGACACTTTCCACTGTAGCTTTCTGGCCGCTCTTGGGTGCACACACATACACAGCCTACACCAGACTGAACTGCTTCTCAGGGGTGGAACCAGCCTTTACCTAGCGACTGTAAGCAAGGCGCTGGCCGACCAGTTAACTGCCTACTCCCCACACAAATTTCCTGAGACCCATAGTACAAAACTGACATTAAATTAACCTCTTATAGAGTTGGCTGCCGGATCAGCGTCGGATCCAATTCAAGTCAAAGGGAATCAGGCTGTGTACGGCCATGTCTGGCTATGCCAGATACGGTAAACTCCAGTACTCTGTTTTTCTGCTGGAACAGATTACTGGGATTTATGCCGCATATGTGAACATAGCCTAAGAGCTTCAGAGCTTCTGTTGTTCTTGATGCATACTCCCTTTGTCAACTCTGAAGTATTGACTGACTACCAAAGTAGGCTTCAGTTAGTGTAGGAGTTGATATGTAGCACTTATGGAGTTTCCATTTATTGCAAAAAAAGGAAACAAGGTTTTAGATGCAATGATAAAAATATAAACTATTGTTTAATGTTTGGGATTTTGCTGGGACTTTCTGCTGTGATAAGGAAGAAAGAGCTAGAAATATACACTGGAGTAAATTCGCTATCCATTCTGATAAAAACAAAAAATTGTCTGTTATCGCCATGATAATTCCCACAGGAGAAAATGTGTCATTCTGTTCTCTTACAGGCACAGGTTAGATGATGGTTGACTTGGGTTGTAAATGGGGGCAATTAATATGACCCTAGTCAAAAAACATTACTAGATATTGTTAACGCATCATAGTAAAAAGGTTTTTATTCTGGAACATCCTCATTTCATTAACAAAATGTGAAGCAAGTCATCCTACAAAGGTCAAAAAAATACATAATAAAAGCGCATAGACAATAAATTTTTTGCTTCTTTCGCTATCATTGCCCTAGGCAAATGAATGCCTTGTGTATCAGGTGAATGCAGCCTTGGGCATATCTACAGGTGCCACAGTTGTCACATCTGCACCAACGTGAGTCTGATAATGGATTCATGCTGCTATTGGCAAAAGCGGTCACAGTGAAGAACAGCTCAGACGAAGAGAAGAAAAATATTCCACTGGATAAACAAGAGAACTTTTTATCTTATTTTGTCACAATGTTGTTTTTTCCCTTAATTTGCAGTTAAAACTTGATTACAGTAGATATATCATCTATTCAACATGTTTGTCCCAAAGCAATTTGTAAGTTTTTGTTCAAATGGTGGAATATTGTTATTTTCTATAACAACCAGTTAGTATTGGCATTATGGCTCAGTTCAACCTCCAAATTTTTGTTACAAGTAAAGATAAGCAAATTAATTCTACACAAATCCAATTTGTTGTGAATTTCCAAAAATACTCTAATTTTGGTTAATCTGAAAACTTTTGTGATTCGTTCAAAATGGCATCCATACTTTTACAGATCAGAAGACAGAGAAGACAGCATCTGCAGTTTTGAACCATTTTTCATTGAAAAAAATAAAAAATTAAAATCAGACAGTACTGTGTGTTTTAAAAAAAGCCATGTGCGATCCTTTTACCCATAGCCATTACTTGACATTCATCGACATTACTAATGACGTCTTGAAGATATAGAGTTTAAAGCGGTTGGATAAAATCCTAAGAGACCACCGAGTGTCATACATGACTTTTTAGGGCAATCAGTGTACTTTTGTTTCAGAACAAATTAATTGGACTAAATCTAATCTGATGGCTGTTTCAATTGAACTGGACCCAAAATGAATTTCAAAAATTATTTTTAAAGATTTCTTAAATTTCACATTTACATGTGACTATTGGAAAATACAGTAGTCTAGTTAGAGGTTCAGTATACACCCCATTCAGTTTAAATCTCATTAAAAAAGAAGACAATCCTTTGGGTAAAGCCTTTCTATGTATTTCCCTGTAATGAATGTCTATCTGACTCATAGATCTAATAGGCCTTGCCAGAATATTCTGGTTTATATAGGAGGTCCCAAGACTTATAAAATCAGTGCTGGGCTGTGGTTCCTGGGATTTATCAGAGGAAATTATTCTTGAGGCCCAACCCCTATATCATCAACTAAGTTTAATAGGGTTTAAATTAAAGACATGGACCCTTGTGCTAAGTGGTTGGCTCTATAGGAAACCAAATGGGTTCTTTTCTTCTTGATCTTAGGGTCCCATTTTGGTATCAGAACCTGGGCCCACCAGAGGATCCTCTGGTCCTCTGGTGGACCAGTTCGACCCTGTATAAAATAATGCATTTTTCGTGTGCAGCATAATTTCTATTTGTGCAAAGCAAACAACCTGCAATAACTCACAAGGGAAAATTAGGCAAGCGACCACTTTTAATTGTTGCATGTCTCCTGCAAAAAATCAAGCCCTCATTCAGGTACATTGATGGGAACAAATAAATAAATATGGCTCTTGAAAGGCAATGATAAAAATAAAAAAAATAGATAATAGGCTTGGTCTGACTGGTCATTAACTTACGATAAGCTAGCTTCTGCAGTAGAGCTAGGACTCTATGGAGACATTTGGTTGTGGTCAAGTCAAATAAGAGTTAACCACAACCGTTCCACCATCCTCAATATATCCCTACCATTATCAAATAATATTATCTGTGGCATCTAAGGAGTTAAACTACAGGGATTGGCGCTAGCTCAGATACTAGCAGTTGCAGTGGAAAGCCTGATATGTATTACTGCAGAGCTCCTGTCATGATTTCAATCTCATGGGAACGTAAAGGAGTGCCTAAAAGACCATGCTGACGGATACATCAATCATGGTGAACGATCTAGCACCGGCTAATGACAGATATATCCACCTTGAATCATTAAGGGTTTAATAGATCATTATTCAGATTCCCAAAATTGACATTTGGAGACAATTTGCTTTATTTGAAGCTCCTCATGGGTGGGGCCTTAGGTAAAATGGTTGAAGCAAATAGTAAATGAGCTGTTTGGCTTTAAAAATATCCATATAATAACCTAAAGGTGATGGGTGGCCACTTTATTTTCTCTTTATAGATGTGCATTCTAATGTTTATTATATGGCACTTACTGATATAGCTTTGTTTTATATTTTGGGTATTTTATTTTTTAGAAAATTACTGTAAATCAACCCCACTCAGCCAGCCCACTGTTCCATATGAACGGTCCTTTTATTCATAAGATGGCTGCAGCTAGGGACACATCACCACAAACGTAATCATTGCGTCTCCTTCATTAAAACACAGTCCGGGATGTCGAACCTGCACATAATGAATCTATGTATTATAATCCACATCTTCCTAATGTGCTTAGTAAATACATTCACATTACTTTGCTTTTCTTGATGTATTAGAAACATGCTACAGCAATTTAGCTTAAGTGCCCCTAATTAGTTCAAGGTGACAACATGTTTGTCACATAAATTATACAAAGCAGTGAAATTAAAGCAGTGTCAACTTCTATGTAAACTTGTTTAGCTGAGTATGCTTCATAAATATTCCATGCCTAAATAAATGCATCTTACATGTTACTTAAGAAAGTGACTGACTTTCTTACCATCATCAGATCCTAGCTCACAAACGATCCAATTCTATCTAAGGTGCTGAGAAAGGGCTCATTGTGTTGGACTGAAGCATTGTGGTTGGGGGGAAATAAATGGGTCCAACATCCTTACACCTTACTAGGTACTAACCATGCAGGGTGCCCAAAGTTTTGCTTCAGGCCCTTTTCCTTTTTTGTTAGATTAATATCAGATCCGTGGGGGTCTAGCTTCCAGCACCCCCACTCATCAGTCGTTTGAAGAGCCTGTAGTACTTCGGTGAGAATTGCATCGGTCATGTGGTCTATGTGTAGCCCAATCCCATTGTATTGAATGGACCTGGGCTGCAATAGCAAGCACAGCCACTATACAATATATGGTGCTGTCTGTGCTAGGTAAGCTTTGAGGAAGACCACAGTGCTCCTAGTCCTGAGGATCGGTCATCATATTGTACTCCTGAAAAACCTGTTTCACTTTTTAGCAATATTATTTAGACTTTATATAACATCAGTGTGAGATTACAATATGCATTGTATTGGAATGTAGTCTTTGTATGGCGGCATTAATTGAAGTCTGTATGACAGTATTTACTATATGGTTGCTGTATTTTATCCATCATATAACCATAAATCACTTGGAGAAGCACCAAAAAGAATATTCTGCAAAGAGCACCATCCATCTCTGGTATTGCCCGACCAGCCTTCTATTAATGCAATTTTCAGATATAAATTCTTCTAAATCCTATGGTCGTGTATAGCATAAGGCAAATAAAATAACCTAATAGTAAAAAAGGCAGGAAGAAAATATGGCTTATATCTTAAGGAGCAGAACTCCCTTTACTCCTCTCTTTCAATATTTACGGGATCCAGTTTACAAGACATAATCACTGGGGCCAAATAAAACAGACTGAGGCGATAAAACTACGCAGCGATCCGAGGTGAAACAAACTGAATAATTTATGCAGAGAGGAATATGAACCGCTGCTCTCACTGTCCTGGATATGTAATATGCAATGTTTGATCAGGACAACTAAGAAGACTGGTAACAGATAGGTGTCCAAACATAATCTGCTTTGGTAGACATACTCAACGAAGCAAAGACCTAGTTACAGTAGCAAGTGCCAGTTGCAGTACACCAGTGTGCCACTAGGAGTTCCAGATCGCGTGACAACATCACACCAATCAAAGGTAACAGGTGGCACCATCTATTTTACTTGTGGCCACCAGATGGTGTTGCCTTAACTTAGCGCTATGCCATCTTGTAGAAACTCATCAGCACTTCACGTTCCAGTCCATGTTAAAACATTATATAGGTTAACAGGACATGGGTTTGTGCCACAAAAAAATATTCTAAATTTTTCAAACCATCACGTGGATCTGAATACTTTCGCAATTGCATGTAATTAAACATTAGGTATAGCCACTGATATATTCCATAAAATATACCTGTAAAGCGCCACCTGCTGTTTGTTCTTTTCCGTATTTCTTGTCCACCTCACTGAGGTGGTCGCACATGTCCAGTGTAAACCTTTAACTGTCATCAGCCATATCTACTGTTGGAAGCTGTCACTGTTACAGGGAAAGAGCTATGACAGAAAGGACATGCCCACTGAGAAAGGACACACTCCCTGGGCTGCCAGCCCAAAATAAATCTAGCAGAACATTTGCAACAATGAATGGGGAGATCTCTGGATCCCTGTGAGGTCCAGGGCTGGTTCTAGCTTTGTTAGAAAGAGGTTGTCATGTACTGTATGATGTCGGATTCTCATTTTTTACATCAATCATGGGAGAACCTCCTTAAAGGATGGCCTAAAGAAGAGAAATCAATATTGTGAACCCAGAAAACCTCTCAGACTGTATCTTAGTCATCTTGTAGAACCTTTAATATCCTCTTAAAGAGAATTTTTCGACAGAAAGTGACTTACTGTTTTAATCAAATGTTAATGTTATTTTGAAATTATTTTAATGTTGTTTGTCTTCTAATTTTTATTTGATCCATAATCTTGAATTCTTGCAATCTGCACACTGGCCTAATAATACGTCAAGAAAACCGTCTATTCTGTAGAGATCACATTATAATCACAAGCAGGAATACAATGACAGGTAACACCAATATATATATATATATATATATATATATATATAATGACAAGAGAACCATCATTGGCAATATGTGATGGTCACAGTTCACCTCCTCCCACTCCCTGCACAAGTCACAGAGCTTAACTCTAAGGCCCCTTTCACACGGGCGAGTTTTACGCGCGGGTGCAATGCGTGAGGTGAACGCATTGCACCCGCACTGAATCCGGACCCATTCATTTCTATGGGGCTGTGCACATGAGCGTTGTCTTACACGCATCACTTGTGTGTTGCGTGAAAATCGCAGCATGCTCCAGTTTCTGCGTTTTTCACGCAACGCAGGCCCCATAGAAGTGAATGGGGCTGTGGGAAAATCGCAAGCATCCGCAAGCAAGTGCGGATGCAGTGCAATTTTCCCGCATGGTTGCTAAGAGACGGGACCCGATCTTTATTATTTTCCCTTATAACATGGTTATAAGGGAAAATAATAGCATTCTCAATAAAGAATGCTTTGTAAAATGTGGACTAAGGGGTTAAAAATAAAAAACTTAACTCACCTTAGCCACTTGATCGCGTAGTTGGCGATCTGTCCTCTCTTCTTCAAGCATTAGCTGCAGTCTAAAGGACCTGTGATGACATCACATCACATGGTCCATCACAGACCATGTGATTGGACCATGTGATGTGACGTCACATGGTCCTTTAGACACAGGTTTTAACCACAGGTCCTTTAGGCGGCAGCTAATGCTTGAAGAAGAGAGGAGAGATCGGCAACTACGCAATCAAGTGGCTACGGTGAGTTAAGTTTTTTATTTTTAACCCCTTAATCCACATTTTACAAAGCATTCTTTATTGAGAATGCTATTATTTTCCCTTATAACCATGTTGTAAAGGAAAATAATAAAATCTACAGAATACTTAACCCGAAACTGAAGTCCAGGTTCGGGTCTGGGTACCAAACATGCCGATTTTTCCCACGCGCGTGCAAAACACATTACAAAAGTTTGCACACACGTGGAAAATCGCACATTTTCCCTCAACGCACCCGCCTCTTATCCGGGCGTCAAACGTGATTCTAATTAGTAAAAGGAAAATCAGGTGGCATATTCTCTTTAAGGGTATATTCACATGGTGTTTTTAGAAGGAGGTTTTGATGCAGATTTTCCAACCCAAGCCAGAAGATAATTGGAAAGGACTCAGACATATAAAGATGGGGCTTCTACTTCTCCTTCCTTCTGGATCCACTTCTGGCATTGACTGAAAAACCTGAGAGGAAATTTGCCTCAAAACCTCCTCCAGAAAACTCCTTGTGAACCTACCCTAACATGCACCTTCTGCTCAAGACTTCTAGATGGTGTTACTTTAATCTAGAGCCATGTCATCTCATTCCTAAACTTCACTGTGTCCTTAGGACCTTAACAGAGGATCTCATGGTTTTTAACTATCTGTAGGTGAGCATGGTGACCTTGTAGATAGAAGTGAGGGCCATACATATCATTGCCTTGCAGCAACCCTTCCACCCTTGATGAAAATGCCATCAAGATGTCCAACCCTGGATTGTGGTGTATAACATAACTATGTATTTGGTAAATGATGACATAAAATACATAGCCTCCATTTGCCAAGGGGGTTCTAGTGTACATCCCTCTATGGCATCTCTAAGGAGGCGTATGGTAAGATGACCCTTGGATAACCTATCCTGTAGTGAAACCTACAGAGGTTTTGCTGAAGCTGGATGCTCTGAAGCCTGTTAACTGCCTGCAGAGAAGAAGTCAATCTTGTACTCCTGCATTGCAGTAATGGCTGGCACTTAGAGCATCATCAAAAAAAAAAAACGCCACTTTGCCAAGAAAGTCCAAGTCCTGATCGTTCGTCTTTAGAAAGTCACCAAAATGGTGGCCCTGGGAGAAAAGTCTTCATTTGCTTGGAATGCTGAGAATATTGACAGTGCTCTGCTAAGGCCGTACACAGATTGGATTTGTGATCTCATTTATGGAAATAGGCACGCTGGGAAATGCAATTACTATCTGTAAATCATTTCGCTATAACCTTCCATTTCAATATCCCTAAATAGCAGAAAGCAAGTGAAGCTATTTTAGTTAAAGCTCGAAGAGAATAAATCCTTGTGGCAACAATCATCTATCACGGGATCTGATGTTCTCCAAGTACTTGTTGGTATTAGGAAAACAATCATTCACATGGAAAGGGCTTTTTTATGGATATGTGTCTTAAGTGTTTTATTATTTATAGTTAAATGCTATCGGATGTGCTATGTGGACTGGTCGTGCTTCATTGCTTACTATATATACTTTATAATCTAGCACTGGTCTCCATAGAATGGAGGGGCTCTATGGCACATATCAAGCAAGGCTTAAAGGGGTTGTCCGACAAAAAAAAAAATATTCTACAGTTTTCAAAGCAGCACCTGGATCTGAATACTTTTGTAATTGCATGTATTTAAAAATTTCTATAGCCACTGAGTTATTCAATAAAATGTATCTGTATAGTGCCACCTTCTGTTTGTTCTTCTTCATAATTCTTTATCCTGCTCACTGAGAAGGCCGCACATGCTCAGTTTCATCCTTCAACTGCCTCCTGAACTGTGATAAGGAGAGCATCGACACACCCCCTGAGCTGTGATAGGGAGAGCTGAGACACACCCCCTGAGCTGCAGCAGAAAAGACACACCTCCTGAGCTGCAGCAGAAAAGACCCCCTCCTAAGCTGCAGCAGAAAAGACACACCCATTGAGCTGCAGCAGAAAAGACCCCCTCCTAAGCTGCAGCAGAAAAGACACACCCCTTGAGCTGCAGCAGAAAAGACACTCCCCTTGAGCTGCAGCAGAAAAGACACACCCCCTGAGCTGCAGAAGAAAAGACATTCCCCTTGAGCTGCAGCAGAAAAGACATTCCCGTTGAGCTGCAGCAGAAAAGACACACCTCCTGAGCTGCATCAGAAAAGACACACGTCCTGAGCTGCAGCAGAATAGACACACACCCTGAGTTGCAGCAGAAAATACACACCTCCTGAGCTTCAGCAGAAAATACCCCCTCCTAAGCTGCAGCAGAAAAGACATTCCCCTTGAGCTGCAGCAGAAAAGACACACCTCCTGAGCTGCATCAGAAAAGACACACGTCCTGAGCTGCAGCAGAATAGACACACAACCTGAGTTGCAGCAGAAAATACACACCTCCTGAGCTGCAGCAGAAAAGACCCCCTCCTAAGCTCCAGCAGAAAAGACATACCTCCTGAGCTGCAGCAGAAAAGACACACCCCTTGAGCTGCAGCAGAAAAGCCCCCCCCCTTGAGCTGCAGAAGAAAAGACATTCCCCTTGAGCTGCAGCAGAAAATACATTCCCCTTGAGCTGCAGTAGAAAAAACACACCTCCTGAGCTGCAGCAGAATAGACACACACCCTGAGCTGCAGCAGAAAATACACACCTCCTGAGCTGCAGCAGAAAAGACACACCTCCTCAGTTGCAGCAGAAAATACACACCCCCTGAGTTGCAGCAGAAAAGATACTCCAATTGAGCTGCAGCAGAAAAGACACACCTCCTGAGCTGCAGCAGAAAAGACACACCACCTGAGCTGCAGCAGAAAATACGCTCCACTTAAGCTTACAACTTTATATAAATCTAGCAGAGCAATGAATTGTGAGATCTCTGGATCCATGTGAGGTACAGGGCTGGTTCTAACTTTGTTAGAAAGATATTGCCATATACTTAATAATAACTGATTTACATTTTTTTACATTATTCATGGGATAACCCTCTTAAAGGGGTATTCCTATCTTTACTTCTTTTTACAGAACCTCCGCCCTCCCCATTTGGATGCCATCCTCTTTAAATTCAAAGGAGAGACGGCCAGACTTACATCTATAGGAGTTTCGGGAAGTGCTTAGAACTCTTTTAGTAACATCCATCGATTTTAATGAAGAAGGGCATGGCCGTCTCTTTCATACAATCAGTATTGCCAATGTCCTACAGATGTGTCCACTCTTAACAATTTCTCTAGACACAAAAATCAATACCAGCAAAATCCCCCACAGGCTACATTTCACATTGCAGTCACTGGGTGGTTTCATTTGGACACATATAGCATAAACAACTTCCAAAACAAAATCATGTGGTTGTTTATTTATTTATTTATTTATTTATTTTTGCAAAGTTAGTCATCTTGAGCCCCACATGCAAGAAACTTAAAGAAGGACCCCTATACAAAATCATGTTTTGACCAGAGCCTGTCATGAATTTAATTTGCATAAGGAGCTCCTGATGGATTTGGGGGAGTGATGGATCAAGCAAATAGATTTTTTTTTCTCAATCCTTTTATTCTCCAGGAAGATAACCCAAAAAATGTCTGTCATAAGTTTTCTTTCCTCCCACCATTGAAAAGACATGCATGCTTGGATAAACTTAGCATCTATGTGGAAGGGGTAAGAGAGATAGCTGTCAACCAAATGATCATTCATCCTACAGCATGGGCATAATAAGTCAGCAACTGGGGGCCATGGATCTGCCAGAAATAAATACCCTAGAAGTAGTATTTATGGCAAATCATATGTAATATATGTTTTTGATGTGAATAATTCTCAAAGAAGTTGGGATTAAGGAAGAGCAAATGAGAGAAAGAGAAACTAGCACTGGTCTCTCTACTCTTGGTTTTTGGGCAAAATATATGCGTTGTCTGGGGGGGGGGTATTCTTTTTAATAGTGCACCTAGTATCTGTAGTATATGGGTGAAGTATTGTGGGCCAGGCAATGCCCCTCTAGGTTTATGAGAAAATATTCAAATTAGCTTTCTCATAACAGCAGATGTAAGATGCTCTAATGTTTATATATTTGTCCCAGAAACCTAGAGGAGCATTGACTGGCTGACAATCCTCTGTCTCTCTATCTCTCTGGTTCAAGTTCTTCCTGAAAAAAAAAAAAAAAAGTCTTAGGAGATCAGAGAGTGTTATATACCAACTTTCAGGTCAACGGGTGCATCCTTGATTCAGGTGCAATCAAATTGTCTCCGCATCTAACGTTAAAAAAAATATATAAAATCAGCAAAATCGTACTCGAAACTAATTTCAAGAAATTCACTCATCTTCAGTTGGGATCATTCTCCCATTTTGTGGGATTGCCGCTCTCTAATTACATACATGTACATCAAGGCCATAGCAGGGAAGAAGCAAGAGCAGGGATGCCCAACCTGTGGCCCTCCAGAGTTGCAAAACTACAACTCCCAGCATGCCCTAATAGCTGTAGGCTGATAGCTGTAGGCCGCCCAGGAGTTGTAGTTTTGCAACTGCTGGAGGGCCACAGGTTGGGCATCCCTGATCTAGAGAAATACCAGAACAGTAACAATAGGAGATCTCAACACGTCAACCATAGCTTGCTGGATGCCTCGGACTGGAGTCAAACTGAAGTATAAATCCCGGCAAGAAATCTTCACATGTCTATCTGTGAATTTCTTAGCACGTACTTCAGTTTAATTGCAATTAGTATTTAAGCTGTATCTCCAGATTAATTATTCACTAGAAAGGCTTGTATTTGCCTTCTCCTTATCTGGGATGACACTGGAGCTAAACTCATGCAGCTGCAGTGAATTTGTATGCTGCATCCATGTCACAAAGTAAATTAAACATCTTTAGACACTTTTTGTGCTGGAAGCCGGATGCAGCTTTGTGACATTAATTGGCCCATAGCAAAATCGTCTGGATGACTAAATATATAAAGATCTCGGCATGTTCTACAGAAACAAGAAGAAGCTCAGTGACATCCTCACCATAGAGATGGAAGAGAATCACAAATAATATAGTAGACATCAGCAATCATGGAGCGCATTACACAGGAAACAGCCAGAGAGCAGTTATATTTTTTCACCTAGGAGCAGTGTTATAGTAGTTATATTCTTGTACATAGGAGTAGTATTATAGAAGTTATATTCTTGTACATAGGAGGCAGTATTATAGTAGTTGTATTCTTGTACATAGGAGGCAGTATTATAGTAGTTATATTCTTGTACATAGGAGGCAGTATTATAGTAGTTATATTCTTGTACATAGGAGGCAGTATTATAGCAGTTATATTCTTATACATAGGAGGCAGTATTATAGTAGTTATATTCTTGTACATAGGAGGCAGTATTATAGTAGTTATATTCTTGTACATAGGAGCAGTATTATAATAGTTATATTCTTGTACATAGGAGGCATTATTATAGTAGTTATATTCTTGTACATAGGAGGCAGTATTATAGCAGTTATATTCTTTCCAAATTGTCTTTTTATTAGTAAAGATAACTAACACATGACAAAGGTAGCAGATAATTCCAGAACAATATGGCATCTGGAGTCGCAGACTCAAGGTACCTGAGGTATAGGTCTGATACAAGGCGTTATTTATAAACCACATATGCAGTAAACATAACATGTTATCAAGCGCTCACAGTGTATAAGCATGGTTATTTTCTCAGAAACTGAGCTATACGTTCCATAGCGACCTTAGGACTAAGTAGTAACAATAGACGAGACAAACGGGGGGGGGGGTGACAAGACACAGAGGCTGGGTGAGGGGGGAGGTGGTAACAGATGATGGGTGGGGTATGTGATCCTGAGTGAATCAGGCGTAGTTTCGGGATTGTTTCCATGGATGCCAGGTGTCCAAGAATTTTTGTCTGGTGTTTTGTTCATAGGACGCAAGTTCTTTAAACCTATATATTTGGTCCGTCTTCTCTGTCCAAGAGGCAATGGGGGTGGGGGGGGTGGATTCACATCTCCAGAGCAAAGGGATTAGAAGCCTAGCTGAGGTTATAAGCATTGTGGGAAGGCTGCGCCTAGATGGGGTGGGAGAGGAGTTGGGGCACCAGAGCAGAACCAGCTTCGAATCCAGCTGTATCGGTGCTTGTGTGTTGCAGATCTGGTTAATGAGTCGCTCAATTTGGGTCCAAAAGGGGCATATTTTGTGGCATTCCCACCAAATATGCGATAATGAGCCTGGCTTTACTCCACACCTCCAGCAAGCCTCCGGTATATCCGGGTTCAAATTGTGCAAGAAGACCAGGATTTTGTACCACCTCATTGTAAGTTTAAATGAATTTTCCTGGATAGTGATGCAGCGTGAGAAACCATGGGCGTTAGCTAGTATCAACCCCCTTTCAGGAGCAGTTAGCGTAATAGAAAGCTCTCATTCCCAGGCAGCTATGTGGGGAAGGGCTGCAGATGTGGAGGAGAGCAGCGTCCTGTACATGATGGATAGTGCTTTGCCAGCGAGAGGTTTGTTGCCTATCATTTCTTCAAGCCAGGTAGGGGAGTTGTGAGGAAGGTGGGGCAGACGGAGCTTCTTAATATCGCTCCTGAAGCCTATTAGGTGAAGAAAGGAGGCCTCTTTCGTATGGGGCAGGTCAAGGATGGGCTTCCAGTCCCAATTTCCACTGGGCCCACATATCTTTTCTAGGGTGTGTCCCTGGAGGGTCGCCCAGATGCCCAAGGGTGCTAGTTTATCAGTATGGAGATATGCTTGTAACAGAGGTAAGGGGAGGCATGTATGTGGGAACCTCAATTCTTTAGTTAAATATAGCTTGGACCACTCTGTCAGCATTGCTTTCCATATTGGGGATACGTTGACTGTGTTGAACAGGAACGGGCGTATACCCCATAGGATTAGCATCTCTCTATAGGTGAGAATGGTGGATTCTAAATGTGCACACAATGATGTTGGCTGATCCGCCAGTAGTTCAAGTCCTCTATTAATCTGAGAGGCTTTGTAGTAGTGGCGGATGTCGGGGAGTCCAAAGCCACCAAATCTTTTTTCTCTGGTAAGGGTCAAGAAGGATATTCTGGCCCTTTTACCTTTCCAGATAAAGGACGAGAATATTCTTTTCACTTCAGTAAAGTAAGAGTTGGGTAACCATATTGGAAGCGTTTGTAAGAGGTATGTGAATTTGGGAACAATAAATATCTTCAGGTAGTTCTTTCTCCCCATCCAAGATATGGACGGCAATTTCAGTGTTTGTAGATGAAGCCTAACATCTTTGAGGAGCAGAAGGTAGTTTAGAGCGGATAACTCGGTTAGTTTGGCAGAGATGTGTAGTCCCAAATATTGGATCGAATTGAGGGCCCAAGCAAATGGGGTAGATCGTTTAAGTGTGTTGATCATGGAGAGGGGGCAGGTTATGTTGAGGGCTTGAGATTTATTGTAGTTTATTTTAAAATTAGACAGGGATCCAAATTCCTTGAAAATGGTAAGCAATTTGGGGAAGGAGGTTAACGTCATGATCAGTAAATCAATTGCAAAAGCTGCGGTGAGGTGGGTCTGGGAACCGATAGTGAGCCCTTGAATGTCGGGGTCCTGACGAACCCGGCATAAGAGAGATTCCATCACCATGGTGAACAATGCCGGAGACAGGGGGCAGCCCTGCCTGGTGCCATTGGTATCGGTAAAGGGTGGGGAGAGGGAGCCGTTGACCTTGACCCGAGCAGACGGGGCTGAATAAAGCGTTAGGATTGCCGAAATAAGCTGTGACGGTATGCTGAATTTCGACATGGTAAGAGTCATGTAACTCCAACTCTACCTGTTGAAAGCCTTCTCTGCGTCTGTGCTCAGAAGTGTCAGAGGGACTGATTTGGATTTGGCCCAGTTGATTATGTGCAGAAAACGCAGTGTGTTTTCATTCCCCTGTCTGCCCGTGACAAAGCCAACCTGCTCCCTGTTTATAATGTCTGGCAGGACATCCTGGAGGCGAAGGGCTAGTATCTTTGCAAACCATTTGATATCAGTGTTTAGGAGAGATATCAGGCGATAATTCCCGCATAGAGTGGGGTCTTTGTTCGGTTTGGGAATAATGGTAATGTGTGCTTCTAAAGCTTGTGGTGGGAGGGTGCCACCTGATAGGAGGTGGTTACACAAGGTTCTGAAGTGTGGTACTAAGGTGTCCTTGAATGTCTTGAAATAAAGATAGGGGCCAGGGCTTTTGCCTGAGGGGATTGTAGCTAGGACTTTTATCACCTCAGCGTCAGTTACCGGTGCTATCAGTTTCGAGGATTTGTCTCCTGCAACAGATGGAAGGGACAGTCCGTTCAGGAATTCTTTTGTCCTCTCCACCACATCTAATGGGGATCTCTGGTCTGGGGCGGGGGGGTTGTACAATTGAGCATAGAAGTCGCAGAATGCCCAGGCTATGTCCCGTGTGGATTTGAGATGTGTTCCAGAGGCATCTTTAATAGCAGAGATGTGCGACATGTCTCTCTGTTTTTTAACTAGAACAGACATCAGTCTGTTCCCTCTATTGCCGTGGGCATATGTCCGAAATCTGGAGCGGAAGAGTAATTTAGCCGAGGTGATATTCAGTAGATTTTTGAGATTGGAGCGCGCTTCAGCTAAGGCCTCAGTTGTGCGTTGGGATTCGTTTCTTTTGTGTGTCAGTTCTAAGTCGGAGATCTGCGAAAGGAGCGTACTAACTGCGAGGGAGCGTTATTTTTTGACGTGTGCGCCTAGGGCTATCAGATCCCCTCTAATTTTAGCTTTGTGGGCTTCCCATATTATGGAGGGAGAGGGGGAGATGGACCTGATCCGTTAACGGCAAACTCACTGAGCGTGTCTGTTACCCTGGCTTTGTGGGAGCGATCTGCTATGAGCGACTTATTAAGGCGCAGGTTCCGCACTCTTTGAGGAGAGTCAGTCATGGAGATATGGAGGAATATTGGGGCGTGGTCTGAGAGGGTGATATTCCTTACGGTTGCTCTGGAGACTTTTTGAATGTGGGTTGTGGATAGAAAAAGATAATCTAACCTTTGGTAGGAGGACTTTGCATGTGAGTAAAATGTAAAATCTTTTTCTAAAGGGTGGAGGGAACGCCAAACGTCTATGACCTTCAGCTTTTTCAGGTGGATTTTGACCCGTCTCAAAGCTCTGTGAGAAAAAGAAAAGAAAAGAAGAAGAAAAAAGGCACGGGGGGGGGGGGGGGGGTTGTGCGGGTAATACACTGGGTTGGCGATCGTAGATCCGCATGACCCGAGTGTCCACTATGAAGGGGTCTGATGTCTTCTGGGGTCGTGTAACATGCAGGATGACCACTAGGTGTCAGACTTTCTGTGCCTGTGATGTGGCTGTTGAGGAAAAAGAGGAACGTCCCCTAGGTGTCAGTCTTTCTCTGCCGGTGGTATGGCTGGTGTAGAAGTGGACGATCCTCCAGGTGTCGATATTCCCCCGGCCGCCGGAGTTTCTTCAGTGAGGGAGTCTGTGGACGATCGCCATTAGGAGGAGGAGAAATATATCTTGAACCCATATGGTACTTTCTGCACTGGGTTTCTTTGGAGGGCAGCGGCGGGGGCATGCCCTGGTCTGCGGGCAACCAAGATGGCAAGTCCAAGGGGGGTATGCCTAGTAGGTCCCACGCAGCTTTAAGGTCTTTGGGGGTCCTGATTGTGACCGTTCTTGGTAATGGCGAGGCCGAAAAGTGAAGAGCCACCTGAAGGGTGTGGATGAAGCTCTCAGGGCCTCTAGTAGTGGTCTCAGCAAGCGCCGCTTGGCCAGTGTGGTAGGGGCAAGGTCCTGAAACAGTTGGATGGCGGCGCCCTCATACTTTAGGGAGTCAGCTTCCCTGTTCTCCTGCAGGATTTCAGCCGTATCCAGGTAGCTGAGGAGCCCGCATTTGACATTTTGCGGGGGATCTGTGGGCTTGGGCCTGGGGCGCAGAGCTCCGTGGATTCTCTCCACCACCACCTGCGCTGCTCTTTCCGGGCCCAGAAGAGAAGAGAACAGTTCCCGCGCCATGTTGGGGAGCGCCTACACTGCCACTGATTCGGGTAACCCCCGGATTCTAACATTTTTTTGGCGGCTCCGGTTTTCTTGATCCTCTATTCGTATGAGTGCCTCTTTTAGGAGGCAACTGTGTGCGGAGAGGGTTTCGCTGGACTGTTCTTGAAATCTTATGATGTCCTCTTGCGCATTTTTCAGCGCCATTACTCTGTGGCCCATGCTCCGTAGGTCTTCCTTGATGTCGGATAGATCCTTTTTCTAAGGTGTCAGGGCTATGTCCAGGATTTCTCTGAACACTGATGAGGAGATAGTAGGATCGCTGTGTCTAGATTCAGAGATGTCTGAGCAGCTTCCTGCATCTGATAAGTCTCCTGCGTCTGAATCAGGAGCCTGGCTCTCCGCAATTTTGGGCTTAGCCAAGGCAGCAGGTCTCGGAGTCCTTTTTAGGAATTTCTCCATTTCTGGCTGCTTGGTGTGGCTTTGGGAGAGACCCAGGGTGTCTTTGGTCTTCTCCTTGCCAGTTTTCCCCATGCTGGTGCAGTTAAGAAGCGAATTAGGAGGGTTAGTTGCCTATGAGATGGAGGAGCTCAGACAAACCTGGCCATTCAGCAGCTCAGTCAGGCTCCGCCCCTATAGCAGTTATATTCTCGTACATGGGAGTAGTATTACAGTACTTACATTCTTGTACATAGAAGCAATATTAAAGTAGTTGCATTCTTGTACATAGGAGGCAGTATTGTAGTAGTTATATTCTTGTACATAGGAGGCAGTATTATAGTAGTTATATTCTTGTACATTGGAGGCAGTATTATAGTAGTTATATTATTGTACATACTGTAGGAGCAGTTTTATAATAGTTATATTCTTGTACATAACAGCAGTATAATAGTAGTTATATTTGTTTTTACATAGGAGCAGTATTAAAGTAGTTATTTTTTTGTACATAGGATGCAGTATTAGTTATATTATTGTACATAGGAGGCAGTATTATAGTAGTTATATCCTTGTACATAGGAGGCAGTATTATAGTAGTTATATTCTTGTACATAGGAGGCAATATTATAGTAGTTATCTTATTGTACATAGCGGCAGTATTATAGTAGTTATATTCTTGTACACATGAGCAGTATTATAGTAGTTATATTCTTGTACATTGGAGGGAGTATTATAATAGTTATGTTCTTTTACATAGGAGCAGTATTATAGTAGATATATTCTTGTACATAGGAGCAGTATAATAGTCATATTCTTGTACATAGTAGCAGTATTATAGTAATTATATTCTTGTACATAATAGGCAGTATTATAGTAGTTATATTCTTGTACATAAGAGGCAGTATTATAGTAGTTATATTCTTGTATATAGGAGGCAGTATTATAGTAGTTAAATTCTTGCACTTAAGAGCAGTATTATAGTAGTTATATTATTGTTACTTCTTAATAAAACCCAAAGCACATGTAGCTTGCTCCCACCTACATATCTAAATCTTTATTTGTTTTCTATTGCAATGTCTGAAGGAACCTATATGTAACAGCAAGCTCTCAGCATCCTCTCAGGGAAGATGAGTAGCACATTCCTTTGCAATCACAACATCCTTATTAGTGAGCTCATAAGACTATGATTACTGGTGCCCTGTTATTGTGTGGGAGGTGTATTTCTTCTCCACTTTTAAAAAATCTGCATTAATTAATGTAATGTATCAAAGGAACACGTTGTGACTTGTGAGAAAAACACAACACAGTCACAGGACTCAACATCTGCGAGGCTGTCACCTAAATCAGTCAAAGACAAACAACTGCATGAAGAGCATTGAAAGTAAGCAAAAGTGTAATTATCTCAGACTACTAATGACAGGTTTCCGGAAAACGCTTCCTCTGCTGAAATCTTCTCTGAAGAAGGCTGAGTCGCTGAAGTTGTCTGTCTTACTACAAGCCACTGTTCACTAGATAGGTCACTAGAAGAACTAATGTGCAAGAGCGTCTATAGCCTAGAGGCAGAACATCCAACTATGATAGGCCCTAAAGAGTAGGAGGGAGCCAGCTCAGGATTTTCATCACTCTTCGAGAGGTGGGACCTTTCTTCAGTATTTGTATGTGTAGTCTTGTTGAGGTAATTGAAATTGGTGTTTGTGTTGAGTTTTGTTTTTGTTTTTTTGCCTTAAAGAGGCAAATCTGGTTAAGAGACTAGTTTTCTCCAATGTTTTTCAGATTTGCTTGTAAAGGGACCAGTTTACTTGGAAAGGGACAGGGACTAATGCTAAAAGGCACTGGTTATGGTAAAACTAAAGTCCCTACCATGAACTTGATAAGTCTGAACAACTATGGACCAGAGCATTCAAGAAACATGCCATATAGGTATTACAAAAGTTCCTAACCTCCATCAAATCAGCCCAATAGTATAAGATATAAAAAGTCTAAAAGATTCAAGACAACCCAAAGTGCAAAACAAAATATAAATATAAAAACCCATAATATGACATCCATAAAACAGACAACACTACTTTATGACTGTCACTTATCATATTATAGAGTTGTGCTTTTATATTTTTATTCCACTTTAGCATTTTGGATAATCTATAATAATCTCTTAGATTTTTATTTTTTAAATTATAGCATATTATTGTGATCACTGATAGTGGTAATTGACCATTACAATGTCTGTATGCTTCTTGAATGCACTGACCAATGTTTTTTTAGCCTTATCTAGGTCATGGTAAGGTCTTTGATTTAACTAAAATCTCTCCCTCGCATGGTGGTTTTTAATTGTTTTTATGCAACGACTTAATCAATAAAGATATTCATTTTTTGTATTGATTTTATGTTTGCAGTCTTTTGGCATCTACGGTACCTTTTGCTCTATATAATATCACATGCTTTTTGCACCTTATCCATTTGGCAATTGCAGTGCTTGTCTCAAAAAATGTGGCAGATGATGGGGCATGTTTTAGTCTTGGAACCTTTTTTCTCAAAATTTCCATTTGCGACTTTATAATATCAATCTGGCATGGTTTGAATGCCAGCAAAAATCCAGCAAAAACGATACGTGAGTTACTTTAATTGCTCCAAAACTCAAGTAAACCCTAGTGACATCACTCAGACACAACGCATTTTGCAGTTGTCGATTCGGCCAAAAAAAATGGTTGTCTCCACCGAGAATCAGCGATAGGTCTACTTTAATCTTCCCTAGCCAGATCCATATTTCCAATTAATTACGCCTGAATTAACTGTGCTTTGAGCTGCTACTTCTTACAAATAGCTGGATACAGCTGCAAAGCGGAGTAAAATATATACATTGAGTACTACCTGACAGCACACAAACTGCTTTGTAATGAAGCCATAAATCGAATGGGGCTAATTTCCTTGGAAGAGCTAACCTGTACCCTAAAGCTGGCGTGTACAAGTCGATAAACTTTTATAGGTCTCTGCTTCCGAGCCATTTTCAGCAGCTAAATTACCAGAGCCTATTACAAGGTAGGTTATGGTCATCAAACAGCCGCTTTATTGAAAAGAAGGTCTTCAGCCAAAAGTTCACTGGACTCTACTGGTAATATATTATTTTGGCATAACGAGGGCCTGGCGCAAGTTATGATCTCATCATAGTGTTGACGGATTTCGTTGAAGACGTCGTATACTTGAGGAGTAAAGGTGAAGGGTTTTATAATTCTATCAACTGATGCACGCTCTTGACTGGAATGTCAATGGCAGCTGCAGTGCCGCACATATTGTGATGCAGGAATCATTTACCAGTTTATAGCTCAATAAACCGACGTTGAATTCGAGGTTACAAGGAATTTCACGATCTACTTCATGTTTTATACAAGATTCTCCTATTTATATATCTGTTTTCAATTTTTTTTCCCATTTTTGTTCAATAATTTATTTCTTTTTATTTTATTTTTTTCATATTTCCAGGTTGTCATCAGGTTACTGTTTCCTGTTACTTGGTCGAGTAGTGCAGCATTGTATGCTAGTCCAGCTGTCGAAGAGCAATGGACACCTGAAGGAGATTGTTCTCTTTGGAAAGCATCATGGCTTCCATTGTATGGAATGTCTGATCCTATTGACATAGACTGGGATCAAGTTTCCTTCCGTGTTTTCTATAGCAAAAATTGCTCTGTAGTCCGCGCTATTCTTGCCATCCAAAATACTAGAACCCCTGTATGAATAATACAAACACTAGAGCCTAACCAAAATGGAAACAGTGCCTTAGGCTCTGATCTCACATTGGAATTCTTTCACATTCTGTCAGGGTTCCAGTATTTTTGATGCCAAGAATCATCATATTTTTTGCTGTCAAGAATACCAGAGGAGCCCCAATTGAAAAATCACAGACCCAATTACAAGTCTGGATTTATTAGGATCCTTTAACAATAGATCAATCGCCACCTCTCTTGACTCTTGTAAGAATGGAAGTCATTATGATAGTGTGAACAGAACCTTGGTTTTCCTTTGCTCTTTCTCATTGAAGAGATCTAGCTAGTGCATAGAGACTTAAAAAGGTATTCCCATCTGGGACCTTAATGTCATAACACCACCTGTGGGAAAAGTTCCCAAGTTCCCATCTCCAGAATTAGACGCCTGAAGTGAAGGGAGAGCAGCTGCGCAGGTTCAGTCACTCTCCATTTCCCACTTCAGAAGTTCTGAAAATAGCTGAGTGCTAGCTCGGCTAGTTCCAGCAATCACAAAGTGGTGAATGGAGAGGTGGCCACTCTTGCATGACTTGCTTTCTATTCATCACCGTAGGACCTCTGAAATAGTCGAGCACATTTGATCAACTATTTTCGGAAGTCCCTTAGCAGTAAAAGGTGAGCATGCTGCTCCTGGGAGGTGTGCTCTCCTTCACTTCAGGGGCCCCATTCAAATTGCAGGCAGTGCTCCATGGGAAAAATATGAAAATTAGCTCTAATCCAGAAAAAGGGAAAGCATTTTCTTCCTTTTAGAGGAGAGCTAATTCGCACACTTTAGAGGTTTAGTGCGCTATTCAATCCAGTAACCTGAAACATTTGGCCTCACCCATGTCCCACTGATGATCTTTTTGGGACAACTGAGATCCCTAAGCAAAGCTGTTTAAATGTAATGTTATCATTAATTGATATTTTTACAAAGACTGTCATAAAAAGCAAGATCTCAGAGACTGTTCAACTTGAATAAAGATTCAATTCAACACTCCTCAGCCCTGTATCGAAATGCCCTTGGCTTGTTGGTGCTCCCTCTGGCACCTTTCCCCGTAATTCCACTAAACCGAACATTACCTTCCAGTCCAGCTTCTTAAACTATGGAGGACCTTAAGATGGAGTTACAACATTTCTTTGTTAATTTGACATCTAGTGAAAGAGGGCAAAGTCAAAGTGTGTAGACTATATCATTTCAAGTGTAGTTGACTGTATTTGTGGTGAGTCCTCAGATATAAACCCATTCGTACATAAAGTGCAATTACTTTCTGAAAATCTTTTATTATTTTCTTTGTAATAGCATCAGAAACACGTTTCAGGCTTAAACATTTAAATAAAGCCAAAACATTTCTATTCTCTCTCTATCTCTCTCTCTCTCTCTCTCTCTCTCTCTCTCTCTCCCTCTCTCCTAGTTATTTTACCATTGATAGATCCATTTCATTAGGACACCTTTTAATTCCTTCCCATTGTATTTTGTACTTTGTCTGGCAGACTGCTTAATGGAGCCCCTATCCATTTAGTAGTAAATTACTGTTCCATTAACAGATTCTCATGAGCAGTTCACATAAAAGGTACCTGAAGATGGGATTCATGTTTGTAAAACCCAAGAGCTACATTACAGATATATATATATATATATATATATATATATATATATATATATATTGTTTTTACAAAGTGTATTTATCCTGTATCCATCCGGGAGGAGTATGCAACCATGGCATTAATATTAAGTACATTGAGGGGGGATGTGGATGAGGGGGAGGTTTTCTAAGTTGTACAAGTTCACTTAAAATGGATGGAATATAGAGTAATGTAGGTTATGATAAGAAAATTTCACCCTTCACCTAACAAACCCCTCCAATAAAGCAAGCCATACATTTTAGACAGCTGTCAGCCGAGCACTCATTTGACCATCAGCTCCAGTATCTTTCCAGACCCTCATACACATGCATGGAATTGGAAAAGAGGAATAAGCTGCTGCCAACTCTGGTGGCAGGTTATCTTTAAGAACAAAAGGATTGGGCGTGCTGCCACAAGACTTCAGGGCCAGACGTGAATAAGTCTACACGACTGGCCCTGTCAGCCATAGAGGTGGGAGTGCAGGATGTAAAGAGTGAGCTGTGCAATGAAGTGCAACAGAAACACCCTCATTGCACCCAGAGACTAATTTACATATGGTTAAGAAGCTGGTTTCTCTACAATAAGGCCATGGAGCAACATGGGAGCAAGAACATTATTGGAGGGGGCAGGAGAGATGGTGTAATGTTATTTATATGGGACTGTATTTTGGAGGGGGCTCGAGAGATGGTATTTACATGGGACTCTATGGAGGAGGAGCGGAATGATGTTATTTACATGGGACTGTATGCTGGAGGGCTGAGGAATTATAATTTCTGAGGACAGTAAATGGAGGAATATAATACAGGGGGCATTATAAATACTGGTGGCACTTTAGGGCGAGCATTATAACAGCAGGGGGCAGTAAATACTGGGGCCACTGTAGGGGTATTATAAATCCAGGGGACATTAGGCATTCTTATTACTACTGGGGCTCTATAGGAGGGACTTATAGAGTAATATTACTATGTGGGGCACTCATGTTTCTTCAGTATAGTATTTGGGGGTACAGAAAACTGAGGAAGCTAAGATGTCTGAGTGTGACACTCTGCAGAGACGAGGCGCAGTTGAAAGAGGCTGTCCAGACCGAATGGAGAAGATGATGACAGAGAAGATCTACATCAAAGGAAACGTCACCTGGGAGGCCCTGGGTGAGATATGTATAGCAAGTACAGTAAAATGTGGGGGTGGGGTGCCGTGGGGAGATTTTGGTCGACTCAGAGAATTGCGCCATATGGACCGGGGCTTGGGCTCCAGGTCTTTTGAGGCCATAGCAACGCCCCTGGAGATGACTATGCAGCAACCTTAACCTTTGCATCAAGAAGAATGGCAGTGAAAGCAGGAGGAGCTAGGGTGCACAGAGTAACTTGGGCCTACCCTCAGTGCACTAAACAGCTCATTTTCAAGTGGATTAAAGGTCATTTCTCCAGAATTAGGCAACTGAAGTGAAATAATAATTTCATTCTGCTGAATTAGCCCTACAAGGCATTGTGCCTGGTTCAACAATGAATTTCCTGGTGGCAGATCATCTTTAAAGCTTTATGGACAGCATCAAAATGAAAGAAATACATTCCTCCAAACCCATTTTTCTTAGCCTAAACTAAAGTATGTGTTTTAAGGTTATCATGGTTTGTAAGGAACTCGTAAACTGTAATGCCAGGAGGTCCAGATCACACTTAGTCTACCTCTGAGTTGTACCCTTTTTAGGCTCTTCATTCCGTTATGATGCCATGAAGGGAAACCGTGCAATGATATCGAGCCGATCAAAGAGCACCAACAACCAGACCAGATACGCTAAGCTTCTGGAAAAGAACGCTGCAATATGAGAAGGAGTAGGAGTTCAGCCTAGATAATCAGCCTCTGTGACCTGCAGCAAGTCCTCTATGGTCGGAGGTACATTTCTGAGATATATTATATTCTAGTATGAGATTGAGCACCTGTTGAGGCAAATGATGTCAAACCTTTATAAAAGATTCTGAACTTTTAACTCAAAGATAATTACCCCTCTTCATTCCCTGGAATATAAGATAAATAAGCTTGCATGGTTCTGAGTATGAATAAGAACCCTACAGTACAAAATGTGAGAAGATTGTTGCAGATGTTTGGATAATACTGTAATTTCATCAGTTTACATGAGACCCTGAAATCCTTAAACAAAAAAAAAAAAGGATGATTCACATTCCACTTCGAGTCTAAAAACAGCATGAATCACTGTGAGTTTGTCACTCAGGTCTCCGATGCTTCATATTAACCCTGTTTGCTTGGGTCTAACAAGTCCAATAATTTTCACTTGGCTCGGAATTGAGACACCTCCGAGTTATTTCTCCCACCTTGCTCATTTCCTCTCATTATCCTTTTATTCTTCAATCCACACGACTTCATGTCATACAGAGGCTTTATACACACTACAAACCATTAATCAAAACTTTTTCATTTTTACTTTTTATTTTTTTTTAACTTTCACGAAGAATTGTTACAAGCCTTTGTATACATCTCTGACAATGACTTGTTTTGTAAGCATTGTAAGTGGAAATTAGTGATCAGCGAAGTTCTGAAAAATTCAATTCGGCTGCTTTGCTGAATTTCACAAAGAAATTACATTAGTTACTAATTACTTTCTCGTGAATTGCATTAATGTAGTGGGCGCAATGATGGGAAACGTCAAACGCGCCGCCCCCTGTCAGATGCCACGTTTATCACTGATCGCAGCATCTAACATTAAAATTGAGGCCTTTCAGGGGTTAATCACAGTAAAACCAATAAAATACATACTTACCTTATCCATTTGCTCATGCAAAGGCCGTCGCTGCCAACTTGATTGAAGAAATCTCAAGGGGGAGTGATGGTCTCTCCGCGAATAAATGGATGAGTTTAGTATACTTTATATCTATTTTTTTATCATCATTTCAGGAAAAATAGATTATTTATCACGAAGTGCAAAGAAATTCGGTTTTGTGGCAAATCGAATTTTTACTGAAATTTGGATTGAAGTTAATTAGTTTGACTTTGATTCGTTCTTCTCTAGTGGAAATGTCTAGAGTCCTAATGTGCTAACCTAGTAGTCCTTCAGACATCTTGTGGATATGACCCCTTCATTTGTAACACCATGGGCGAATGGGCAAGTAATGGCTTGGGCCCAACTCTGTTTATGGTCAAGACAATGCATTTACATTGTAACTGTATGGGCACAAGATAATTACCATTGATATGCCACCACATGTCCCAGTGGCTGTGGAATTTGAGTCATTGAACTTATTCTTCAACTTTTTGATCTCACATGTAATCATATGTGATGTGTGGTTGTTACCTATGAAGACTTAGAAAAGGCTTAGAAAAGGTACAGATGTATCCAGTCTTAACTTTGCACAGATTTGCTTAAGAACTTCATCTTCTTACGATGAAAACTTGATATATTAACGAGACATGCTAGGAAACCTTTAACAGGTTGATATCCACCTCACAACCACAGTTTGGTCACACATAGACCCATATTGCATAAAGAACTCCCGACAGACTAATCCAAGTAATGGATTCATTTCAAAACTGGTTATCTTGAAGCAATCATCTCAGAACAGGTTGAGTCAAGACATCAATGGTAAGAAAGGAGAAATCTGTATAATCCTGGCGGCACCATCCATGAGGCATGTATCACTTTCTACTTTCTCAGATATACAAGCCATTCCTACACTTTTCAAACTGCAATTTTTGGAAAGATGTTGGAGGCAAACCTTTGCTGGTCAGATTTCTATCAAACTACAGCTTCTCACACAACATTGTACAGTCACTGCCATCTTCTATTTCTTATTTTATGTAAGATATATCTTCTAAAATTAACCAACCCTTTATGATGATATGACTATCTTATTTCTAGTGCGTAAATCAGTGTTCACATAGCACAATGGAAAGGTACACACTGTGCTATTAAAGAAGCCTCAAGATAAAGAGGACCTTTACTCCAAGAAGCTCAGTATGGAGAACATAATAGCGAGGATGTGTGATCCACAGTTTATGACATAATAGTGTTTTCTACGGATTCAAGTTATATGCCAATAGAGGCTAATGTCCTTCAAACTTAATAGTTGTGTGTTTTTCCTTTCAGACAGGTCTATACAACTCCCGTTCCTGCCTTGTTATATTCTTCACCATCTTATGAATTTTTATGCTGGGATATCTTACTAACTATAACATCATCCTCTCCAATAAATAATAGAACCTTGCAAAACTTCATTGCCCCCCCTCTCCCCTCTATCACACAGTCCAACACTTGACCTTAATGAGATATATCTTCAATGAAAGTCTTCTGAACTGCCTTGAACTTATGCATAAAAGTTATTATATCACCCTGATAACATCCTCATCCAATGTTTTCTGAGCTTCAGGCATCAGCTCACAGTTCAGGAGAGTGGTGACAGCTGTAAAAATTATTTTTCTTTTTAGCTAAGGGAATGTTACTCATAACATTATGGCTGATACTTTAGCTGATGATATGAGGGCACTACAAGTACGGTTGGACTGACCCACTGGAGCTCCGGAGGATCCTCTGGCGGGACACAATGATGGGCTACTCATAAATAATGGGCACAACATAATTTGCAGCTGACTTTGCAACCAGTAACTGACAGATATCCTATTAAACATTATTGATGATAAGATAAGTCCTGAAGTTGCAATGACAGGAAAAATTACTTAAAAGTGATGTTCATATGTCCTGTATACACAGAGGTTGGTCCCACAGAATGCTTTCCTCTGTCCTTCCTTACCTTTCCTCTTAACATGAGATATCCTAAGGCTAGTGGTGTGAGACGAGTCGAATAGCTTTGAACATAAAAATAAAAATAAATAAATAAATTTTGCACCACTCTGTTGGAAAATGTTTTTCTGTTTCCAAAATGTGAATTGCAGCCCATCAAGGGTTTTGAAAGCACTCTGCAATATTGTATTGAAATATGATTAACACAAATATTTTTATGTTTTAAGCTTCTCATCGTTACCACTCATCTGAGAATATCTCAAGTCTAGTAGCTTTGAGTCACTGTAGCTTGTACTTTTGGGGCACTGTGGCTGAAACAAAATGAACAATGGGGGTCTCTAATGGCTATAAGGTATTGTGGCACAATTTATTCTCTAAGGCTTCTCTACTAGATGAGCACTATGTATATGTTATAGAGTAGGTTGCAGTCCATACTGCTACTTCACTAGTCCTAAAGTATTGCATGTTCCTGAAAATGTGATGGTGGTCCATGCCCACCTCCATTCCACTCCTCTCAGTGGACATGGCTGCCACCTTGCTCATCTGCTCCAGCATTACTGGCCTCCATCTGTAGAGATACTCCAGCGCCCTTCTCTTTCTATCCAGTACTGCTCTGTCCATCTCCTTGGAGACTGAGGCCTGCCTCCTGCCTTGACTGTAGAGTGTGTCTTCCCTCTGGCTTTTAAAGGGCCATCACCTGCACCCTAATTTTCCCCAGCGAATGGCTGACTACTCTAAGGGAATTTAAGGCAAGTGCCTGAGCAATAGGTTCTAGTACTCTAGTGTCTTCCAAAGATGTGCCATTAGCTTGTTTGCCTGTTCTGTGTACCTGACTTCTGGATTTGACCCTTTGTGACCTGACCTCAATACTTGTCCTGAACTACCTGCCCTGACATTGGACTGTTTATTGGACTGAACATATTTTGCCTGCCCTGTCCTATACCTGACTATGGTTTTGCCTGATCCCTTGGTGCTCTTGACCCCCGTGAGTGAGCAGTCACTTGAACATATACCCCTCCAAGATGTAGCGACCTGGTGGTTCCACTGCAGCAAAGTCCTGATCCCTGTAGAGTGGTTAAAGGGTGAAGGTGGGCCACTTAGACAACACTTTTAGGAGTAGTCCCAAGCCAAATCTGATCTATATCCACTTATATATATATATATTAGAAGATGGCACCTACAAGTGCTTCCAGCAGAACATTACACATCTTTAATTTGTTCGTCTTCTACATTTGCACTGCGTCCCTATGATTGCCATGCACAAGTAAATGGTCTATGATATTCCTATGCATAAATTGGGAATCAATTACCAGAGGATGTTGTAGCAGCCAGAAAACTTGTTTATGAGATGCGGGCCGTGTGCTCCAGTCTAACAGGAGACGTCTGCAGTTCTATTTTGAACCTTACATCTGAATGGTCGTTCTACCCCACAAAGCAATCATTCACCACAATAATTGTTATTACTGTCTGGATACGGGAGCCGAGACTTGGGTTTTAGTGCTGTAATCAAAACCGCAACATCATAGAAATCCGCAAATCACTGAGCAGCAGGGATGGAAGAAAAGGCTTTATTGTCCAAAAATGAAAGAGCCACAGCAAGCAATATTGTGACCAATTAATTCACTCAGTACATGAGAAAAAAATGAGCAATGCTTTAGGTAAGAGACACAACACATAGCCGTGTATTACTGATCAGTCGTAAGAGTACAGCACAGGGATGGGAGAAAATCAGGGGGAGAAAATCAGGGGGAGAAAATCTTTTAAAAGTTTCAGGATTTTTTGACCTTATGGCTGAAAATAGTTATATAAAAAGTTACCCCCACCCATAGCATTAGAAATAATGTTGTGTTTTACTTTCCAGGATTCTCAAAAAAATGCTGCATATTACACTATAGCTACGAAATGGTGAAATCACGAACAACATGGCTGACATCAAAATAGTTCAGGAGGATCCTGAAAGCCCTCCCCTCAAATACAGATCATAATATCTATTGACAGCCAGAATGCACCCCTTAAAGGCTAAGTACACATTTGGGGGGATTTTTATTTGTTTATTATTATTGCATTGTACTTATTTTGAGCAAACAATACTTTTTTAAATTGGTCTTTTTTTTTTAATCTTTATTAGAATAAAACTTATACAGTCCATTTTTAATACAAATTTACAATTCAAGATTACTATGCTCTATTTCCCCCATACACCACCCAACTCCCCCCCTACCCTTGCGATGCGTCTCAACTATCTCTATCACTCAAACAAAAAAGCCAGAGAGAGGAAAAGAAAAAGCTAAAATGGAGAGAACAAAAGGAAGAAAAGTAAAGTCAAAAAGGATTTAAACATAGAAATGAGGGAAGGAAGATGAACACCTCCAAGCCTCCCATATCCTCGTCCACGTCTCTTGAGCATTTCTTGGCTCATAAAGAATATTTTCATAGTTTTTTACCTTATTAACCAAATTTTTCCATGTGTTCAGCTCTAGGACATTTCGTAAAAACCAGGCCAGAGTAATCAGGAGTCTAGCCAGAAACAATATTCTACCTAGAAGAATCTTCTTATATTTATGGGTACTTAACTTTGAAAGATCACTCAATATCCAACTTTCTACCATAAAAGGAATCTCCAATCTCAATTTATAAATGAGAAAATTATTAAAAGCACTCTGGTATTCTTTTAGTTTTGGACAAAACCAAAGCATATGCAGATAATCTGCACCAAGTAAATCACACCGTGGACACTTAGAACTATCTCTTAACCCACATTTATTAAGCCATAAGGGCGTAACATATAATCTATGCTAAATATTGAATCGTACCAAAACGTGATTAAATTTGTGAGATATAGAACTTAAGTTCACAAAAATATTTCCCCATCCCTCTAATAAAATATCTGGACAGTCAACCACCCAGGCCATTTGTCCTGGTGATTGTATTTTAATTAGGGTTGATCGAACTTGTATTTTAACTTCGTCGTCCAAAGTTCGGGTTATCTTAGAATCACCAGGACATGGATTCGTTATGGATTCGCTACCATGGACCATAACGGAATTTGTATCCAAGTTCGTGCAACCGTCCTTCACTGCTCTACTTCCTTCTTCTCCTCCACACAGAACACAGGAGCTCCGCCCCTATGTCACATGATCATTATACCAGGCCCTTTACCACCTCTTATCCAATCCAGTACTGAGTCACGCCCCCTTCCCTGATCACATGACGGTTAGTGTTGTCCAACATTCGGGTTCATCGAAGAAACCCCTTATGGATTCAAAATTCCATTATGGTCTGTGGTAGCGGAATCCATAACGGGATTCTTCGATAACCCGAACCCGAACTTTGGATGCCGAACTTAAAATACAGGTTCGCTCAACCCTAATTTAATAAATAGTGCCTTAATTAATATTTTATAAATATGTGCAATCTTAACCCTGCATTCCAAATTCACTCGTGTACAAAAGTGGAAGTGTCTATCTCAAAACGTGCTTTATCCTTTACACTAGAAAGTGCCGATCGCAACTGAAAATATCTAAACCACTACAAATTATCCATAATCTCCTTTTGTGCTAACTCCGAAAATGATAATATCTCCCTATTCTTCACCACCTGAGCAACATATAAAATGCTATTTTTTTGCCAAAATTTATCTCTAGCAATTCTATCTAAAGTCTGCAGATTGAAATTGTACCAAAGAGGAGTGCATTGGAGCGGTCCTTTTATCCCCAACCATGATCTGGTAGTATCCCAAGATTCAGATAACAACCTTCTAGCCTCTTAATACTCCTATTCCACATTATTCAGTTGCCCAGATTCTAGTAGAGTAAATATATAGTTATACGGGATCTCCTCACCAGAGTCGTACACAATGGACTTTTATAATATTCATGATATAACTATAACTTCCCAGCTATAAAATAGCACTTGAAGTAGGGAAGATTCAAACACCGTGCTCCAGTGGCTCCAATCTGAGCCTTACCCACTTTCTTCCACACAAGTCATTAATCATTCTCTCCGTAAGTAAATGTATCCTCTATCCATATAGGTGAGGTCCTAAGGATTTAGAGGATTTGGGGTAGGGCCACCATCTTAACCAGTAGTGTTGATCGCGAACATTCTAATCACAGATTTTTATTGCAAATATCGGCACTTCGAGAATTCGCGAAAATCTAGAATATAGTGCTATATATTCGTAATCGTGAATATTCTAGTTCTTTTTTTCATCAGTACTACTGCTTCTTGCTTGTGGGCCAATGAGAAGGCTGCAATATCTTTGTCAGACCTTAGCAACATCTTTAGCAACCAATAGGAAAGTTGCCTACCCCTTACTATATAAGAACCTCCCCCGCAGCCATTTTCTGCTGTTTTTTGCAGTTCTGAGAGAGACAGCAGTGTCATTGCTGTGCTCTCTGCTTTGAAGGCTCATCTGGATCCTTATTTAATTACATTGGATAGTTAGCTCATATATAATACAGATAGTTAGTAGGAGATAGTCAGTGTAAGTTAGATAGTGATATAGTGTAGCTGATAGGTTCCAGTGCAGGGTGTTAGGTAGTGTAATAGGGATTACTGTGCTGTGATAGGGATTAGTGTCTCTGTTGTGATGTCACAACAATACTTAGTGCACCAATCAGTAATATCTACTCAGACCTGATAAAATGTGAAGTTGCACGTATTGCGCAAAAATAATGTGCATTATAAGTGCCGATTTGTGTAATCACGAAAATAATGACTGGAGATCGCGAATTCCAGAATTCGCAAATTTATTTTGAATATTATGTGAATAGTTTGCGAAATATTTGCAAATTTCCAAGTTTCAATTTCTCTACTTCTGTAATACGTAGTAATACCTCTAAAAGTAGTTATTCATTTACATTCCCCATATGTCTACTTCATGTTTGGATAATTTTGGGAATGACATTTTATTTTTTGGGGATGATCCAAGGCTTAGAAGTTTAGAAGCAAATCTTGAAAATTTTTGGAAAATTTCCAAAACCTACTTTTTAAGGACCAGTTCAGGTCTGAAATCCCTTTATGAGGCTTACATAACAGAAATCACCTAAAAATGAACCCATTCTAGAAACTACACACCTCAAGGCATTCTGATTCTGATTTTGCAACAGATCTCTCAACTAAGACCGTCCCTCCCCCTCTCACTACCACATAACCCCACAACTGCTACCAAGCAAGAAAAGAAGAATGAAACTAGTCAGATATTATTCCGGTGAAGCGAATTCATGGCAAGAATCGGGGTAGTAAGAAAATGGGTTCCATCATTAAAAATGATCCGAAGTTTCACTGGCTAAACAAATGAGTACTTAACATCCTTTCCCTGTAACCGTTTTTTTAACCGCAGTAAGGCCTCATGCACATGACCGTTGTTTGATTCCGTGTCTGTTGCTCCGTTTTTCGTGATTTTCTGCGGACCCATTGTTTTTCAATGGGTCCGTGGAAAACTCGGGAAATGCACGGTTTGTCCTCCGTGTCCGTGGTCCGCGATTCCAGTCCGTCAAAAAAATATAACCTGTCCTATTCTTGTCCGTGAAAAATGGTACACGGACCTATTCGAGTCAATGGGACCGTGAAAAAATGCGGATGGCCATCCGTGTGTCATCTACGTTCCGCATCCGTTTTTTTTGCGGATCCCTTGGCAGGCACTTGGCCAAAATTGTCAGCTTGTCTTTTGGTAAAATCTTTTGGGTCATGTCCGCTAAAAAAAACGGAAGACACACGGAAACACAACGGAAGGCAAAAACGGACACGGATCACTGAACAACGGAACCCCTTTTTGCGGACAGCATAAAAAAACGGTCGTGTGCATGAGGCCTAAAAGTACATCTCTTTTCTTGAATCTCCTTTGAAAAATCTGCAAAAAAAGCCAGTTTATTACCGTTGTACAGAATAGGAGAACACTCCCTTGCCCTCCTAAATACCATATCTCTGTCTTGGGAGACTAATATCTTCACCAAAAATGTCCGTGGCTGCCTTCCAGGAATTGGTTTACCTCCGGGGACCCGGTGTGCCCTTTCCACTAGAAACAAGGGAGAGAAATGTTCTTTTCCAAACTTCTCCAGGATCAACATTTGTATCATTTGAGCAGGACCTTTTTCTTCAGCACCCTCAGGTAACTGTAGAGTCATCCTCAGTATTCTCACGTTACATCTCCTTGACCTGTCCTCCAAGTTTACAACTTTTTTTCTAAGGATATTGAAATCCACCTTTAAGATGGAGATTTCAGTTTTTGATGTTTAAAATTAATTCTGTAAAATGCTCACAGACTTTTCTGCAGCAGTAAGGCCCCTTGCAGACAGGCAAGAGTGGATTAGGTCAGGATGCATTGCAGATGCATTCAGTGAAAACTGCGCGATTTCGCAAGCAAGTCCATTCAGTTTTGTTTGCGATCGCGTTCAGCTGTTCACTTTTTATCACGCAGGTGAAATGCAATTTATTGAGTTTTGCACTTGCGTGATAAAAAAATGAATGTTTACAGACAACATCCGTTAAAAACGCATCGCATCTGCATTTGCTTGCAGATGCAATGCGATTTTCCAGCAGCGTCATTCACTTCTATGGGGCCAGCATTGCATGAAAATTGCAAAATAAAGAACATGCTGCGATTTTCAAGTGATGCGTGAAAATCAACGCTCATGTACACAGACCCATTGAAATGAATGGGTCCGGATTCCGTGCGGGCACAATGCGTTCACATCACGCATTGCATCTGCGCGGAAAACTCGCTTGTGCGAAAGGGGTCTGACTCGTTCCTGGATCTTTAATACATCATCCCTTATCAGGGCTACATCAGACTGGATTGACCCAAGCTGCGTTGACATATCATGTGTTAGTTCTCTATTTTTCTTAACTGCCTGCAATATTTCTTTTAGAGGGGACTCAAAATTGGATTGTTCTCCTTCCTCCACTCTTTCCATCCCCTCAACTTGGGTAAGTTCATCCAATGTTTCCTCCACCGTAGTTGCAGAGTTATTATTTCTTTTAAAGTTAGCATCTTGCAGTCCTTTTTGTCCTGCTCTCATGCTAATCTTCGAGGAATTCAAAAACTGATCAATTGTTGCCGACTCCAAAGATCTCTGGGCTGTCTTTACCCCAGTAAAGTCAGCTGAGTGCCTAATTTGCTTAGGGCCCATTTTAAATAATTTTTTTCCTTCTCCTCCTTCTCCTCTTGTCTTTACTTATTTTTATTTCTTCCTTTCCTCTTCCTTCTTTTTTTTTTAAAAAATAAATATTCCTTCCTTTTCTTCTCCCTCTTTACTTCTCTTTCTGCTCTTTTTTTTTTGGTCTTTTTTTTTTTAAACATGGCTTCCTTTTTTCTGTACAGAGCTGAGATGATCTAATAGCACCCTTTGGATTTTCTGTCTTTTCCGTCAGACCAGGAGCAGATGGGCTCCTTATCTCTGCTCTCTGACATTATAAACACTAATCAAAGCTCAATCCTTATCTTACGTATAAGAATGTGGCTTAAATAAGTGTTTATGACCTCTTAGTAATTTACAGATAAGGGTTATTAGATGACCAGCATAAAGTGAAAGTACCAGTCACACAGCTAGAAAAACAGTTAACCCCTTGTGACAGAACAACTCAAAATTTGTAATAAAGGCCAATAGAAAAAAAGATTTTTAGGCAAAAAGGAGTAAAATGCAATCATTAAAAAAAATGCCTCCGAAGGGGTACATAGCCACTTTTTGGTAAAATTGGTCATATGCCATAAACAATTTTGTTTTACGTGTCCAGCTCTGTCCAACGTTCAGCACACGCGCAGCACAGATGCAGGCAGCAGAATCTCCTCCATCTGTGCCCCACAGAAGTAGACAGAGCTGGGAAGGACTGCATAATTAAATCATTTGGCTTTTATTATCTTAATTTCTATAGACATGGAGAGTGCTGCGTCAAATGTTTACTTGGTCAGAAGAGGGCCTTGAAATAAAGAGCTGAGGTAAGCATGGAAGTGATCTAGTGTCCCCTAGCATAAACATTATCATTTATGGTATGTTATAAATGTTACCATAAAGAGTAAGTTCACATTGGATGTGACCTACATTTTGGTTTGCATTATCTTGTGAAATCCAAGCCTTTGGCACCATCATACAATATATGTGTAGTCCTTATGCTACTTTAAAACATTCCCCAGCCATAGTGCCCTGAATTCACAGTGGTCCAATAAATAATGTACAAGCTAGAGAGTGGCCAAGTAAACAATACCCAAGCCAGAGAGTGGCCCAATAAACAATGCCTAAGGTAGAGAGAGGTCTGGTAAGCAATGCCCAAGCTAGAGAGTCGTCCAGTAAACAATGCCTAAGCCAGAGAGTGGCCCAATAAACAATGCCAAAGCCAGAGAGTGGCCCAATAAACAATGCCTAAGACAGAGAGTGGCCCAATAAACAATGCCTAAGACAGAGAGTGGCCCAATAAACAATAGTTAAGCCAGAGAGTGGCCCAATAGACAATGCCTAAGCTAAAGAAAGGCCTGGTAAACAATGCCCAGGCTAGAGAGTGATCCAGTAAACAATAGCTAAATTAGAGAGTGGCTCAATAGGCAATATCTAAGATAGAAAGTGGCTCATTAAACAATATCCAAACTAAGGAGTGGCCAATAAAGAATTCCAAAGCCAAAGAGTGGCCCAATAAACAATGCCTAAGCTAGAGAGAGACCTAGTAAGCAATGCCAAAGCTAGAGAGTGGTCCAGTAAACAATGCCTAAGCCAGAGAGTGGCCCAAAAAACATTGCCAAAGCCAGAGAGTGGCCCAATAAACAATAATAAAGCCAGAGAGTGGCCCAATAAACAATGCCTAAGCATGAGAGTGGCCCAATAAACAATGCCTAAGACAGAGAGAGGCCTGGTAAACAATGCCCAGGCTAGAGAGTGATCCAGTAAACAATAGCTAAATTAGAGAGTGGCTCAATAGGCAATATCTAAGCTAGAAAGTGGCTCATTAAACAATATCCAAACTAAGGAGTGGCCAATAAAGAATCCCCAAGCCAGAGAGTGGCCCAATAAACAATGCCTAAGACAGAGAGAGGCCTGGTAAACAATGCCCAGGCTAGAGAGTGATCCAGTAAACAATAGCTAAATTAGAGAGTGGCTCAATAGGCAATATCTAAGCTAGAAAGTGGCTCATTAAACAATTTCCAAACTAAGAAGTGGCCAATAAACAATTCCCAAGCTAGAGAGTGGAATATTAAAGATGCCCTAGCCAGACAAGCCCCTAATATACAATGTCCCAAAAACATTCTGCCTAATAAAGAGTACCCAGTCATAGCCAGGCTCCCATATAAAGTGTTCCAGATAAACTGGGCCAAAATGGAAACAAATAAGGGGTCATTTATGACTAGATATACGTCACTTTTGTGGCATATATCTTGCACAGATTCTGTCGCATGCCATGATGCAGCAGAATCTGCGACTTGTTCCTCACTCCCACCAGGTCTAAAAAAGGTGGCGTGGTCTGGGCGGGGAAGGGGATGGGCCAGCATGCCCATCTCATTCATCATTTTCTACGCTTGATTTAGGTGTAGAAAAAGGTCTAAATGTAAGACAGTTCGGAAGCTGTCTTACATTTAGAATCGGCGCTGGATGCACCGACGTTCTGTAAAGACCTGTGCCTTTACTGGGGAACAGTAGAGCATTATTACAAGGGATGAAGGTAGTACTCTTACTTAAGGATGATGTGAACCGCGTGTAGAAAATATGGACCACAGCCATCCTGGCTCCTCATGGGCGGAGTTAATTACATTACAGCTCGTCTTCCTAACATTAGCAAGGAAGCTGTCTCCAGGGTTAAGTCATCTTTATATTTTGAACAGTGCCCAGAAGGTCTCTTTACTTGACTACAACAAGGATGTGATGGCGACCAGAACCAGAAAGTGGTCCTCTACCTAGAAAACTTCTAACAATCCCTTATTCTCAAATAAGTAAAAAAATAAAGAGTATATGAAATTCGCTCATACATAGAATTCTCCTCCATCTACACCCCTCCCCCCTTCCTTGTGACCAGTGCCAGACATGTCTCACTCCTCTTCTCTAATGTATTGTATCACCTCCCGCTTAAGATTCAGACTTTGACTTCCATTCACATGCTGCATTGTCATTCTTCTTTCTAATCTCAGTAGGCTGGAAGTTTGCAAACAGACATTCTAGCTGAACGTTATTTGGTGAAATAAAAATGGTTTCAATTACTCCCTCCATATATTTCGCTGACATTTTTCTTACGTGTGTGTTGTTTTTAAGAACAATATTTCATTGCCACAAATAAAGAGAATTTAAATAGGGTTTGGGCAGATCCATCAGCGGTGATTGCCGGGCGGACGCGTCATACATTACTCCTCAGCCGCCATTAATCCTGAAAAGCGCATAGATTTATACATAGATTGCATAACAAATGTATGTGCTCAACGCACTCCGTCATTGCAATTTACTTCTGGAACATCTATTACGCTGGACTTGTAGAGCAGTTTCAATCAGAGGTCTCCAACCTATAATTGATTATACTATGCATATGTTTTAAAAATGCTTAGCCCAAAGAAGGTTACCGATAGTAATGGTCTAAACAATAAAAAAAGAGGAAAACTGTATGATACACAAACATGAGCCCAGATCTACTGTATCTATCCTATCTATCTATCTATCTTATCTATCTATCATATCTTATCTATCTATCATATCTATCTACTGTATCTATCTATCTATCTATCTATCTATCTATCTTATCTATCTATCATATCTATCTATCTATTTATCTATCTATCTATCTATCTATCTTATCTATCTATCATATCTATCTACTGTATCTATCTATCTATCTATCTATCTATCTATCTGTCTGTCTGTCTGTCTGTCTATCTATCTATCTATCTATCTAATATCTATCTATATACAGTATCTACACATATATCTATCTATCTATCTATCTATCTATCTATCTATCTATCTATCGTATCTATCTATCTATCTTATATCTATCTCATATATATCTATCATATCTATCTATCTATCTATCTATCTATCTATAGTATCTATCTATCTACAGCAGGGATGCCCAACCTGCAGCTCTCCAGCTGTTGCAAAACCACAAGTCCCAGTATGCCTGGACAGCCTACCGCTATTATGGCATGCTGGGAGTTGTAGTTTTGCAACAGCTGGAGTGCCGCAGGTTGAGCTTCCCTGATCTACAGTATCTATCTATCTATCTATCTATCTCTCATATCTATCTATCTCTCATATCTATCTATCTATCTATCTATCTATCTATCTATCTATCTATCTATCTATCTATCTATCTATCTATCTATCTAATATTTCTGGTAGATTATTTAAAAATAGAATATTTTTTTTAAAACAACTTTCCAACATTTCCTATATCTAGGTATTGCTGTTACTTTCTTTTTATGGTCCCCAGTGCTATTTTGTATTTTTTCTTCTCAGAACATCCACCTCATGAGCCTGTTTCCAGTGGTCACACACGCTCAGTATCTCAGGCCACTGTCTGGATCCCCTCATACGCAGGACACCGATTGATTCCTGTTATTGGGCAGACATTAAGGACGAGAAGAAGCAGTGCATTGGAAGCGGCTCACCAGCTCTGGACACAGGACGGGGACATTCTGCGAGGGAATGTAACAAACAGCAGAGGGCGTCATAGCAAGTATGCAGCACCAGTATCTAGATACAGGGGAAATAAAAAACAAAAACAAATAACATTTGATGATTTGGAAAGTCTGGTGATCTATCATTTCTTTCTGACACATAATTGCAAATGTGAAATTATTATTATTATTATTATTATTATTATTATTATTATTATTAGCATCATCATAGTTATCATTATTATATTTATTATATTATTATTATATTATTATTATTATTATTATTATTATTATTATTATTATTATCATCATATTTATCATTATTATATTTACTATTATTATTATTATTATTATTATTATTATTATTATTATTATCATTATTATCATTATTATTATTATTACTATTATCATCATCTTTATCATTATTATTATTATTATTATTATTATCATCATCATATTTATCATTATTATATTTATCATTATTATTATTATTATTATTATTATTATTATTATTACTACGTCCTGGTCAGGTCCTCCCTCTATGAGCTGCTCTGTACTAGAAGTTCCTCTTCTTGTCCATTCAAACTCATCCTTATATTACCTGGGCAGTCATTTATCTGAATGGCCGCAGGGTATTATACCACTGTACTGTATATAACCCTGCAGCGTAGGTGAAGGTGAAAGGCCTGGCCAGTTCCCCTACAAAATCAGCTGCTTCTTTGGGGCCCAAGAGGGACCTGTAGTGATCAACTGATCACCTTGGGAGTCCAACATTTTGCATGAAAAAACAAAGTGATGGCACTTATTTATGTGACATATCCTGTATATTCCATTTTTTATACTAAGATACTCTTTTATACTGGTATTTTATACTAATAATACTTCCCCATGAGCAGATGATGGAACATTAATAATGAAACCATATAGATGCCATATAACAGGACCCTCACTCTGTATGTAGATATCACCTGTCTATGTTCAGATGTGTGGGCTTATCCAGCTCACAGGAATCAACCTCGCCTTCATTTCCATCTATCCTCCCACACTTGTGTTGCTTCCTCTGAAATATCTCTAAGACTGAAGTGACAAGGAAGGAATGATAAGAAACAACACTAAGACGCCCTCAGAATGTGCCCACACCAAGCTCAAGTGCATCTCTCCTATCAGCCAAGTTTTCGTGACTATTCAAGCTTCCATATGCTGGGGATGCCTAGGACTGTGACCTGTAGTCCCTAGTCTCGGATTCCTATTCCTACTCCATGCTGGACCAGACCAGTAGAAGGCCAGATGATGTCCCAGCATTGCAGATGTCACCCTCGTGTCTGTGTCTCTCTCACTGCAGTTTATTCTCCCCCTTCCACCCCTCTGGACTTCGATGGTCAGCTGTCATCTGGATCTCCTGTGAACCAACAGTCCATCCTGGTCTCTCAAGATCGATTCAGCAAAGAATTCAGAGTGAACCTTAGAAAAAGAGCCAATGAGTGGAGAAAGAAGCATTCTTCTAAGATAAAAAATATTACAAAGTTTCTTATAGTTAGTGTTGATCACGAATATTCGAATTGCAAATTTTTATCGCAAATAGTGGCACTTCAAGAATTCGCAATATTTAGAATATAGTGATATCTATTCGTAATTTCAAATATTCGAGATTTTTTTTTAAACAGTACGCATGATCCCTTCCCTGCTTCTAGCTGGTGGGCCAATGAAAAGACTGCAATGTCTTTGATTTTAGTAGTGTTGCATGCGAATTTTTGTAATGCAAATTATTAAATTGCCGATTTCCCGCAATCAAGAAAATGACTGGAGATAACAAATTTTTGGAATTCGCGAATATCGGGTGAATATTAGCCCAAATATTCGCGAAATATCACGATCACTACTTACATTCACCGGTACTATTGATTTATTTAAAGTTGACTGAAAAGCTAGTGACCACTTGAGACATTACCAACTTCTGACATGTAGAAGGCTCTCACGGTGGTCCTAGTATTGTTACTTCCACTTTTTAAATATATTTTGATCCCCCTTTCATGAGTGTCTGATCTATTGGGCCTGACCCCTCGGAGTCCAGTGATCAGAAGGACACAGGGGTCCTGGTTGTCCATCGAGGGTTGAGCTGATGGTACTGTACAAGAAGAATCAGCAGCCTCTACTGTATGAAACCTAGCCATACATAAGGTAGAAGAGCCCTAAGTTGGGCTCTCCTTTAAGGTGACAGTGGTACTTCCGTGCCCTCTTTGTGTCTCGTCCTCCATGATTACACTTTGATTACCTAGTGATAGAATAAGATGAAGCCTAGGAGACCCCGGACCAGATGGGGTAGCATACAGCAGTTGAATATGCCCATTTATTCAAGTCAGCCCCATTACACGGGGGCATTATATGGGCATTCATAAGTTAGTCCATTATACCGTAAGACCATTAAACCATGGCCTGTACCTAATTAATAGAATGCTTCCTTAGGGTCCATTCACACGCCTGCAATTGCGCATCTGCAAAACGCGGACACCCGGCCATGAGCGTTCTGCATTTTGCGGACCGCACATGGCCGACACTTTGATAGAAATGTCTTTTCTTGTCCGTGTCTGCGGACAACAATAGGACATGTTCTATTTTTTTGCGGAACGGAAGTGCGGATGCGGACAGCCGCATTGAAAATGAATGGGTCCGGATTCGTTCCGCAACGTGTCACTGGACCCTTACATAAGCGAACCCAGCTGCTCAGTGCTAAGCAATAAAATGCTGTGTACATAATGTAAATGGATGTTGAGGTGTTTTTCGGGTGTTACGTGCCCTGTCGCGTTACTTCTCCAATACTGAACATGGTAGGAGACAAGCTGTGATTCCGCGCTCCATCTCTGGTGAGCATCTTCACGGCTCACTCATTGGTAAACGTATTGCTATACTTTTTATGGAATATTCTGTTTTGCAGCAGTCTCCAACCTGAAGTACTCCAGCTGATGCAAAACTACAACTTCCAGTAAACCGTGACAACCGTGAGACTATCAAGGAATGTTGGGAGTTGAAGTTTTACAATAACTGGTTGGAGACCACTGCTGTACACTATAATGACTGCAACGGACAGTGAGTGTGGACGCACTGTGCCAAACAAACGGTTGGACTTTGGGCTAATCCTGATTCTCACCCTTTAACTTCTACACTAGGATTTGGCCACCGCTGCACGGAAGCCACCAGGCCACTACCTCTTGGAATAGTCCCATTGAGGGATCAGGCAATACATTGAGTCAGGAAACAGGCCGAGGTCAGGGAAGGCAGAGTATGTGCAAATCCGTGAAACAGTTCAGAGGTCAGGACAAGCAGCTCAAGGTCAGTATAGTGAATAGGCAAGGGTCCGATTAGGCAGCACATAGACAGACAAACAGAACTTAGCTCTTTTGAAAGGCCTAGCAAGCCAGTGAAATAAAAGAGGAATCTATAGCTCATTCAAAATGTGAAATAAATAGCCCAGTATATATAGGAAAGCTGATAAGCTTATTAGTTAAGCAGCTGAACACAGGGTTAAAGGGATTTAACCCTCGCATCAGTAGACACTAATACACCGCAGAAAGCATGGGATGCAGGAGTCAGACGTCCAACCCAGATATCATTAATAAGGTTTAATGAGTTTTCAATCCCAGAAATAGACCCCAGTGCAAAGTGATTGGCTCCTAAGGCAGCTACACGTTTTTTTTTTCCCCTCCTAAATTTGTGGGGCCCATTATGGTATCAGAGCCTGGGCCAGTACAACCCTGTCCTCATGGAGCTCCAAGAAATGTATGGCATCCAGTAGTAAATGTGATCAATCTGTCTGTCTATTTATCTATCTACTGTATCTATCTATCTATCTATCTATCTATCTATCTATCTATCTATCTATCCAATATCTATCTAGTTATCTATCTACCTATCTATGTGTCTATCTATCTCATATATCTATCTATCTATCTATCTATCTATCTATCTTTCTATCTCATATCTATGTACAGTGTATCTAACTATCTATCTATCTATCTATCTAACCAGTTTTGTTTTTTGGTATTTCTTCATATTGAATATTCAATATTGTATGGTTAATTCTCATATTGGTCACGATACTTTATCGGTACATACATATTTTTGACCTTTCTATCTATCTCATATCTATCTATCTATCTATCTATCTATAATCTATCTATCTCATATCTATCTATCTATCTATCTATCTATCTATCTATCTATTCTATCTATCTATCTATCTATCTATCTATCTATCTATCTATCTATCTATCTAATCTATCTATCTCATATCTATCTATCTATCTATCTATCTATCTATCTATCTATCTATCTATCTATCTATTCTATCTATCTCTATCTATCTATCTCATATCTATCTATCTATCTATCTATCTATCTATCAATCATCATCTTTCTATCATTCAATCCATCTATTCATCCTACCCTTCGCTATCTTGAGTCAACATTTTCAATATGTCTTAGAACCAATAAATCTGCATAATATTAAACTTTCAATCTTTTACTCACATTTGTCTAAAACAAAAAAAAAAAAAAGGCCGTAAGGAGAATGTCATTTATTTCCATTTAAACAATTCCGCTCTTTTGCCAGCCCTGATAATCTGCGGGTCTCGGCCACTAATCTGGGCTGTGCAGTCTCCTTTCATTTGAACAGTCTCATCCTCCTGTTAATCCTCCCTCGGCTCTTTCCAGACACACATTTATTTATTCTCTTGCTGTTTCCTGAACATATTTGAACAAGATGTTTAAAAGTTGCTTCCCGGAGGCAGCAGTCTGTGGCGACTATTATTACGGAATAGTTTACAGCAGGCGTCAGCAGTGAGTGCGCCGCTGCCAAGTTACGGGATCAACGAGGCGCTGTTTTATTTTTCTATACAGAGCAAATCGCCATCTTCTTACTGTACGCACATCCGAGAAGCCGAGGCTCCTCTTCTGTCGGGTTCTGAGTTTCTGTTTGACAGTCAACATGGCTGCCATAACACCTTCACACCTCTCCACCTTTACCTTTCCGCAAATTTCATTAAGGATTCCATTTTCTCATGATAAAATTGCAATATATCATCGTGACATGCAAATAAAACCATTGACGGCTTTCCGTTTGAGAGATCCGTTCAGGGCTCTCACAAGCCATCCACGGATCCGTTTGCACTATAATGCATTCTGAATGGAAAAGGATCCGCTCAGAATGCATCAGTTCAGTCTCCATTCCGCTTGTGAGACGGACACCAAAACGCTGTGTGTCCGTCTGATGAAACGGAGCCATCCGTTTTCTCTGACACAATCTGGCACAATAGAAAACGGATCCGTCCTCCATTGTCTTTCAATGGTGTTCAAGATGGATCCCTCATGGCTATAGAAGATATAATACAAACGGATCTGTTCTGAACGGATGCAGACGGTTGTATTATCTGAAGGGATCCGTCCATGATAGATCCGCACAAAACGCGAGTGTGAAAGTGGCCTTAAATCGATTCCCTACCATTAAGCACAAGGAAATTCGTCCTCGAGGCGAATTATAGTTATCCTGAAATTTGGATGGAATTCAACTTCTTGGGATTCGATTCACTCAACTCTATTAGATAGATAGATAGATAGATAGATAGATATGAGATAGATAGATAGATAGATAGATAGATAGATAGATATGGGATAGGTAGATATGAGATAGGTAGATAGGTAGATAGATATGAGATAGGTAGATAGATAGATAGATAGATAGATAGATAGATAGATATGGGATAGGTAGATAGGTAGGTAGATGGATAGATAGATAGATAGAAGATAGGTAGGTAGATAGATAGATAGATAGATAGATAGGAGATAGGTAGATAGATAGATAGATAGATAGATAGATAGATAGATAATATATAGATAGATAATAGATAGATAGATAGATAGATAGATAGATAGATAGATAGATAGGAGATAGATAGATATATATAGATAGATAGATAGATAGATAGATAGATAGATAGGAGATAGATAGATATATATGAGATAGATAGATAGATAGATAGATAGATAGATAATAGATATATAGATACATAGACAGATAATAGATAGATAGATAGATAGATAGATAGATAATAGATAGATAATAGATAGATAGATAGATAGATAGATAGATATCTGGGGAGGGGGTTTTCCACAAGTCTCTTTATCGGCCTACAGATATGCCATCGATATAAAATCTACTTTTTACAATGTAGGGTAGATTGCACTTTTAAAGGGTTAACAAAAGAATTTAACTATTCCATTACAATCTCTTTCAAAGGCTGAAATTTGGTTGACAAAGAAGTAGGCCCCAAAAAATGCCCCGCATCGCCATAGCAACAGGACATGTCAAATGAGATTCCTCCTTTGCCCTTTCTGCGTTCTGTGAAAGCTCGGCCTGGTATTTGTAGGATATTTCACTTCTGTAAATGCTTTATTTTTTTATGACCGCATTTTATATTCTAACTGAAAAGATTTCCAGAATAAAAGCTTAACAATCTTTTATGGGAAAGAAACAGAAGGGAAAGAAAAACCTAGAAGCCATTAAAGACTAAACACCTGACACAATGCAGAAGACGTGGGTGAATGTGCTCGTACTATTATGTATCAGAGAGCCGTCGATTAGAATTCAGTCATTTCTTCCAGACATGGTAATATCCGCACTGATTTATAACCCCGCGCTCCTAGGTGATAATACAAGGACAGCAGAGCTGAATGGCAAACCCCAAGTACGGAAGCCATTATACAGAAGAATGGAGGTGATGCTGTGTACTAGACTACATACCTACAGGGAAGTCGTCTCAGCCAAGATGGATGACGCTTTCTGCAAATTTTGTTAAAGGGAATCTGTCGCCTAGTTTTACCCTATAGCAGGGGTGCACAACCTGCGGCCCTCGATACCATTCTGTGCGGCCCCCAAACATCTGGTAAAAGACATCTAGGTCTTTGTCTTATGGCTTCTTACATGTATCTTTCATGTATTCTCCTATTAGATGGGAGTCCTAGAACCGTAACTAGACATTTATTGTATATACTATATGTTCAATATGCCAAAAATACAGAATTTCAGTTGGTAATACCCATTTAAGTTTTATTTTCGGCCCTTGGAATTGCCCAAGGCGTGGTTACTTACGGTCAAGGAGCCCAGCCACGCCCCCTGTGAAGGAGCTCAGCGCATGCGCAGTGTCGGCAAAGTGTTCGTTTCACGAGCTCACCAAGAAAAAACAGGGGTGGCACTGCTCAACCCAAAAATGCTATGATACAAAGTCCAGAAAAAGAGGCGGTGGATGAAAAACTTGTTTGATTCCTTTGCTAGCATCAGCCTCAGGGAACGAACTGCGCATGCGCTAGTTTGTGCATCGTTAGATTACGGCACTGTAACTTTGTGAGCAAGGACGACATTCCTGGATGCAGGCGGTGCTGGGCTCCTTTACAGGGGGCGTGGCTGGGCTCCTTAACCGTAAGTAACCACGCCTTGGGCACCCTACTTGGCTAATTTACATATCTTTAAAATCATTTTTTTAAACAAAATAAAATCACACAGAGTTACGGTACAAGTATTTTGCAGACATGCTAGCGGCGATCTATCCGTGCATGTCCGCAGCTCTATAGGGTAAAACTAGGTGACCGATTCTCTTTAAAGGGGTTGTCTCATTTCAGCAAGTAGCATTTTTATGTAGACAAGGTTAATGCAAGGCTCTTATTAATGTATTGTGATTGTCCATATTGCTTCCTTTGGTGACTCTGTACGTGTCTTGGGGTTACGACCACCTTGCAATCAAGCGGTGGTCATGCTCGCACACTACAGGAAAAAGTGCCGGCCTACGCACAATCCTGCGGTCCCGGCCACCAGAGAGGCTGACACTTTTTAGTGGTCCTGAAGATCCCAATCCAGTGCGGGCGTATTCTCAAGAGCAGGATCCGTTTCACTGAAGAATGTAAGCGATACTGTGCAGTTGCTTATACATGTTAAATGGGCCAGTCAATGGTGGTCCAGCCAGTGTGACTACCATCATCCACATCAATAAATTGGCAGCAGCACTAAGAAAACACAGAGTCTTCTGCCAGTTCCACACCAGAAGCTGCATAATTAACCTTTGATTTTTAACCCTTTTACTACCACCACGTACAAGTACGGCGCTGGAGTAATAGGTAAACATGGCGCCTACTTGAACCTGCAGCGGGCACCATGGCTGGTGGGTCTCTGCTGTTTCAAACAGCAGAGACCCATGGCTAATGACCGCGACTGGCAATAATGCCAATCGTGGTCATTAGAACCTTTACATGCCGTGGTCAAGTTTGATCACGGTATCTAAGCCCTGCGGCCAATGGGGATGCCGGCAATTTACTTTAATACGATGGGTCTCTCTGAAGAGACCCAGGGTTTTAGAGATGCAGTTCATATGTTGGCCAGCAGGTGGAAGCCCAAAATAGGAAATGAGCAATTCACATATTACCTTGCTTCAGAATGGAACATGGTAATATTTAAGAAAAAAAAAAAAACTGTGAGAGTTGGAGCCTTAAACACTGGCTTCACAAACATAAAAAAGTTAAAAAAATATATACAAAATGTAAAAAGTATAAAAATTTAAACCACTCCATTTCCACATTGGGAAAAAAAAATACATGATTTATTCACTGCAATCTATCTGTATAGTGCCACATGCTGTTGGCTCTTTTTTAGTGTTGGTCGAGCACCAAAGTGCTCGGGTGCTCTGGGGCTCGAGTAGAACACTTCCCAATGCTCGGATGCTTGGAGAAACCGAGCATTAAAGCAGGTACCCCCTGCTCTCTCTCTCTCTCTCTATAGATATATATATATATATATATATATATATATATATATATATAGACAATGGTGAAGGACCGCACAGCTTACACAATGAGGAATGCAGTGGAGTGCCAGTAGCTGTAGAAGTATCCCACTTACTTCAAAATATATAAAAATAGTAAATCACGGCACATCAAATAGGTGAGAAAGGTGGTTTATTCACCGAGTGATAGCGACGTTTCAGTGCTCTCTATGGCACCTTTTTCAAGCAGTGTTTGAAAAAGGTGCCATAGAGAGCACTGAAACGTCGCTATCACTCGGTGAATAAACCACCTTTTTTCACCTATTTGGATGTGCCGTGGATTTACTATTTTTTATATATATATATATATATATATATATATAATTTTTTTTTTTTGTAATTACACATTTATTTTGTGCCATACATTTTTTAAAATTACTAAAAAGCACATAAATATAATCTCTATTCCTGAAATGTATCTGCCGGGATTTGAACTCACAACCTTTTGCATTAGAGGCAAGAATCTTAACCCTTGGCTATACAACAAAATGACTAACCATGCTGGAAAAACCGCATAAAAGGTCGTGAGTTCAAATCACAGGAGAAACTTTTCTAAAATACAGACTAAATTAGATTTAAATACACTGGGTGTCCCCAAGCACTGACTCCATATATAGACATAGCTATAGATGGAGTCAGAGCAGGGACTCTTAAGCCGCTGACTCACACTGAGGGATTCCCTCACTGTACAGCGATCTTCTGCAGAGGCGAAATTAGATTTAAATACACTGACTCGAGCATCACACTCGAGCACACGCGGTGTTCGGCCAAGCATACTCGCTCAACACTACTCTTTTTCAAATTTCTCTGTCCTGCTCACTGAGATGGAAGCACATGCTCAGTTTAATCCTTCAATTGCCACTCGCTGCAGTAGGAAGGACATGCTCCCTGAGAAAGTTCCCTTCCCTGCCAGTTTAAAAATAAATCTGGAGGATCCATGTGAGGTACAGGGCTGGTTCTAACTTTGTTAAAAAGAGACATGTACTACATATGTGATATCTGATTTTCATTTTTTACATTAAGCATGGGGTAATCCCTTTAATCCAAAGAAACAAAGTGATGCAGAACTTTCCTGTTGCCATTTTGCTCTAGTTTTTGTCTGGGATCAAGTAGTTGGGCAAGGTTTGTCCCAATGTCATCAGCAAGTGAGGGCATCTAAAATGGTTCATAGCTGGTTGTGTTCATCATAGTCAGGAATCTCAAGATTTATGTTTGCACTACAAAAAAGTCAATTTGTTTAAAAAAAGTGTAACAAAAAAAGTGATAAATTCTACAAAAACTCAAATAGTGTAAGCATAAAATTGTAACAAAGCAATGCATTAATGTAGTTCTAGGATCCAGTGAGCTGTGTTTTTTTTTTACATTTCATAAAACCGACGTTTTAGTGCCGAAGACTATTTTAATCATTCATTCCTAACGTCTACAAGCTGAAACGCAGTGAAGTCATGTCCACGGCGCTTCCAATAGACACTTACTGTGCCAGCAAAAGTCTATTTTCAGAGCTTTGTGTACAATACAGTATAATTCCGCATAAGAATGTTTTGAGCAGTAGACTCGTTGTTGCTTAACCCATTTGAGCTTGAAATGATCTATCGCTTATACAAGTACAGAACACTTTGGTATCAAAACCAGATCTAGATTATCTTTGGTGACTTGGAACACCAGACTGGGACCCAGCACCTCTCTAGGGGCCCACATACAATGAAGATTGAGAATGACAGCAACAGAATGAGGCAAGACTAGAGTATTGAGTGGGTTCTATTGCCAGTTGACAAACAATCAATAGTTTTTGTGGAGGAGACTCCCAAAAAAAGAACTTAATATGACCATATCATTAGATTATTTAACATACAGAAAAAACTTCTTAAATACAAGCTCTTTGAGCCAATATCCCTTCTAGACCATTTCAAAGCCCCTAAAAGGCACAAAAATATATTTGTTAGCCAGTAAAAAGAACATATAAAACAGAGATCTTTTAGTATATCAACATTTTAATGGCTAACTGAAAAGGTTACCAAAAAGTGAGCCCCTATGATACAGAACAAGAAAACCATTAGGTACCTCTAGTAGTCACATACAGCCCAAATCTGGAGATTCTGAGGAGGGTTACTCAGAAACTTTATCCAATACTACAAAAAGATAACCAATAAAAATGAATATCTCCAGACAGCCCCCGCCCTTCTTGTGCTGTAAGCAGTCCCATATTCTCAAAAACATCAGAGGCTCACTGTCCTCTCCAACAGCAACAGAAACATTCCCGTGCAACCGTACAAAATATGGACAAAGACCTGTCCATACATAATGACAAGATCCCAAGTACCTTTACCCTTGCCATGCCAAATGTGGTCTATTTTATTATATGTATCAAATAAACTTATGGGGGGCTGAATGTACTGTAAGTGAAAACTCTTACCTGTACCAAAATATTTGTGAAGCCCTGACCAAGACATCATTATGATATAAAAAGGGAGTGTCAAATGTCAGAGGGAATCTGGGAGTACAAGCTGATGACGTCCTTTGACACACTCAGATCAGGAATTCATGTGTTGCATGGATTTGCGTCCTTCTACATCTCTTAAGGAATTTTTCACTCAGACCTCCTAGGTTCATCACATTCTTGGATTTTATCAGGGCATAATAAGGCCTGTATTACACCAACAGATTATCTGACCAATACTTGTCCAATCAGACCAATAGTTGGTGTGTATACCAAAAGATGTGTGTGTAGTTAAACATCTGACCAATGATTGGTCATAAAATCCGGCAGATAATCTGCTGGTGTAATACAGGCCTAAAGTTGGATTTACTGTTCCTTCCCGAAAGTCGGCTGCTCGTTCAGTGAAGGAGACCATACATTTACATGCAGAGATCTCCTTATCTGTACGAGGATGAGGGATGGCTATAGTGATCTCTTGTCCTCATACAGAATCATGGCTTCTGAGCAGTAGATTGTTGTTTAGACAACACGATCAGCTGCTCAGAAGTCATGATCGGTGGTGCATACACGAACAACAGGATCACCCGATAAACGAGTGAAACGCTCGTTCATCGGGTGACTGGTGGCACACTTAGATGGCCAGATGATCGGGAATGACCTTCTCAGAACAGTTATTACTATTAACCTGGACGATTATTGAGACTTGAGAATTGCTTATCTAAAGCTGCTACAAAATTTACCGCTACAAAAGTATGTTTACTCCTCCACTCATATGGATCTGCTTTACACCACTTGTCTCATCTACTTGACTATTACTACTGTATGTGCTTTTGTGTATAAATATGTGAATCCTTAGTTACTGTGTTATATCATGCCTGATGAAGAGACTTGAGTCTTGAAAGCTTTCAATTTTGTCATAATCTATTTGGCCATTATAATGTATCAGCACTTAGGAATCAGTTTTTTTTTATATATTCATCTAAGAGGCCACATATGTCTGCAATTTTTGGTTATCAATCATCTCAAAGAGCTTTTTCTTTTTAATGTATATGGGCAGTTTTTGGAAAAAAACAGTCGAGAAACGTTGCCGTAGTACATGTACAGTACAGCTAGTAGGTATGCATGATTATAAAACTTCTCTTTAGAATTTAATTTTTTTTAGCATAGGAAATTTTAAAACTACTTGATATGGGCACAAAAATATGATACATCCCACCATCATCACTCTTTATACATGCACGCCACATAATTTCGTGACCATTTTGGACAATTACATGGAGATGACTTTTTGCTTTGTTTCATTATGAATGCTCATTTTCCATGAACTTGTTTTTCTGTTCCTAAAAAAAGAGAAACTACATTCATACAATGCTCTTATTGTTTCAATTTCGATGGAAATTTTTAGGGTCACGGGCCGTACACTCATGGTCTTGATGGTATTTCTTTTGATTACCATTCTTCTAAATTACCACTGCTTCCCCGAATGTCCCGCTCCACTGATGATGGGTCTGGTTTAAAAATACACAACACTACAGTAGGAATAATAAGAAGTCTACAGCTTTTAGCTAATCGAAACTTCAAAAATATCCCACAGAGAACATGAAAAAATTCACTGGAGAATTCAAAGTATAATTGATTCTTTAAAAGAAGAGCTAAGAATAAAAATATTTCCAGCTGTGTAATATATTCCTGATTTTTGGCTTCTTAATACCATAAATGAATGCGTCACCTGAAGCTGATGTTACATGAGCTATAGAGGACTGCTGGTTCATAGCTGAAGATAATAAACACATGCCAGCATCTATAAAAATTCGATAGGTCTGGGATATTTTATAAGACATAAGTGATACATTTAGTGTCATTTGTAGAGAAGAGTGAGGGAAGGGAAATAACAACTGATTTGAGCTTATTTTACAGTTTTTCCTGTTATCTTGCATCCATTGTCGTAATAACCTAACCAGAACACATTTAACCGAACATGGAGGTGGCTAAAACCATGGAGTACAAAAAGCTAAAACAAAATGTACAGCTAAATGGATTTTGTGTCCGAGCCACTGACAGAATTGTAGGTGTCAGGGGCACTGAATTCTCTTCATTGCAAAAAGAGACAAATTTGGCCACCGAACAATTATCCTACATTAGGGAAAAAGAAGACATTACAAAACCACTGCCTTGGGCACCAAAAGATCTTGTCCATCCCCTGCAATCACAGTCAAATAGGCAGTGAATTTAACTACTATGATAATACTATTCTGGACAGAGATATCATTATTATTAAGTGTTCTTGCATGGCAAGACCACTTACTGTTATCTCACTAATGTATTCTTATTATAGCCAAATTTACCACCTTAACTCCTCCCACAGTTTTTACACAACATAGACAGAAATATACCGAAATGGTTCACAATTTATAGGCATTTTTGATCCCATAGGAATGAATGGCGGAATGTTCAAAACTGTACATGATTTCTAAACTGCCACCACTCCCTCATTTTCAAGCCCACCTACACAAATCGTATATCAAAACATTCAGCTATCCCTGCTGTCGCTAAAAATGCCATAGTCCTGATAGTTTTCACAATATGACCATTTGTTTGCAACTCTTGTTTGCCCATTAACATTCATTGAGACTCCACTCTAGACACCTCAACTTTGAAGGGAAATTCCTAAACTACAAATGTGACTTCATTTTTAATATTTCAGAGAAATACTATGCATCAAAATGTAGGCCTGGGTCTTGTGATTCTCACAATATAAAGCTCTTTGCTGTAGGATTTTTAAACTACTACCGTTTGAAGATGAAGTGAGCAAGTTGGAGCAGTTCGTTTTTAACTGCTCTCCTCTGCCCTTGCTCTAGAGTGAGTTGCTATAGGAACCCAGGTGTGTGAGCAGACAGCAGATTGACAAAAGCTAGAGTGTGAGCTAAAAAATAGGACATAATTTCTAAACTGCCACCACTCCCTCATTTTCAAGCCCACCTACACAATCTTATATCAAAATGTTTAGCTCTCCGTGCTGCCACTAAACACGTTAACTGCTAAGCCATAGTCCTGATAGTTTTTACAATATGACCATTTTTTTGCAACTCACGCCATCCATTGACATTCATTGAAACTCCACTCTAGCCACAATCAATTGGTTAGTGTAATGTTTACTATCTTTACTCACTCCAAACACTCCACACAGTTACTCTGCCCACTCCATAAAGTTAATCTGCCCAGTCCAACCTTTCCACAGTTACTCCAGCTACTCCAACCACACAACAGTTACTCAAGCAACTCCACCCAGTTACTCTGCCCACTCCAGTTGTAGACTACTGGTGGAGGCAAGAACACTTCACACAAGTTCCCCAGAAATTGTAGCTTTTCTAGTTGTACAAGAATGTACAAGAATATAACTACTATAATACTGCCTGCAATGTGCAAGAATATAAGTGCTATAATACTGCTCCTATGTACAAGAATATAACTACTATAATACTGCCTGCACTGTACAAGAATATAAGTGCTATAATACTGCTCCTATGTACAAGAATATAACTACTATATTACTGCCTCCTATGTCCAGGAATATAACTCCTATAATACTGCCTCCTATGTACAAGAATATAACTACTATTATACTGCTCCCATGTACAAGAATATAACTACTATAATACTGCCTGCAATGTACAAGAATATAACTACTATAATGCTACCTTCTATGTACAAGACAATAACTACTATAATACTGCCTCCTATGTACAAGAATATAACTACTATAATTCTGCCCCTATGTACAAGAATATAACTACTATAATACTGCCTCCTATGTACAAGAATATATCTACTATAATACTGCTCCTATTTACAAGAATATAACTACTATAATACTGCTCCTATGTACAAGAATATAACTACTATAATACTGCCTGCAATGTACAAGAATATAACTACTATAATACTGCTCCCATGTACAAGAATATAACTACTATAATACTGCCTGCAATGTACAAGAATATAACTACTATAATGCTACCTTCTATGTACAAGACAATAACTACTATAATACTGCCTCCTATGTACAAGAATATAACTACTATAAAACTTGTCCCTTAGTGATGAGTAAATTACTCGGATTTGATGGGACAGTTTTTTTTATATACCACATTGATATGCCCTTTATTAATATTTTTAGTGTTGTGTTAAGAATGGTTTTTCAGTGAATTGCCATGTGTGCCATCTCCTGAATAGAGCTTACATGTGTTTGTAATGTCTTCATTCACCCATATGATTCTCATACAGAAATGTGCTTTTTGATCCCCCAAATGTATAGCAAGTTGTAGCTTTTTTATCAAGCTTGTAACATTTAATTTGAAGCAGGCGTTGTGCACTTTAGATGTACAATGTAAAAGGAAAAATGATTAGAGGATTTATCAGGATCAGTCAAAGAGAGAGGTCTAAAAACTTGCTGTTTTCATTAAGGTAACAAAATAGAGCTGAGAGGATTTAAGCTTTGGCTAAATCCTTCTTAATAGCAAAGAAAGAGCAAAAGACAGAAAGTGAGAAAACAATTACACACGGGCCCAAAAAGGACTTGTGACACTTGACAACTGAAGTTGTGATTTGTCTCTTTAAGTAGCACTCTCATCAGCCCTCTCATCCATCCATAGATTGGGCTTGCTCAGGCAGAAATAGGCAAAGATCAAAGTATGCCTCCATGTACGAAATAACTTTTCATAAATCAATAGTACAAGTGAAGGTAAGAAACTTTGTAATATATATATTATTAGAGAAACATGCCACTTTCCTCACTTATAAGACTCCTTACTTCTTCCCCTAGCCCACTGAACTGTTTACTCACTCTGAAATCAATCTTGAAAATCAGACTAGTGCAACCAGGTGGTCGGTTGGATTGTCGCAGATAATGCTTCCAGTCGGTTAAGCACCACCCTGGCTTCCACCAAGTCCAGTCTCAGTAGCCAAGGTCTCACATATAATGTTTTACAGGGTCAGCTCACCTGCGGGCCCTCACCTACAACCTTTTAGAGGGTCAGCTCACCAGCAGACCCTCATCCCTAATGTTTTAGATGTTCAGATCAGCAGAAGGCCCTTGCCCCTAATGTTTTAGATGGTTAGATCAGCAGCAGGCCCTTACCCCTAATGTTTTAGATGGTCAGATCAGCAGCAGGCCCTCATCCCTAATGTTTTAGATGGTCAGATCAGCAGCAGGCCCTCACCCCTAATGTTTTAGATGGTCAGATCAGCAGCAGGCCCTTACCCCTAATGTTTTAGAAAGTTAGCTCAGCAGCAGGCCCTTACCCCTAATGTTTTAGATGGTCAGATCAGCAGCAGGCCCTCATCCCTAATGTTTTAGATGGTTAGATCAGCAGCAGGCCCTTACCCCTAATGTTTTAGATGGTCAGATCAGCAGCAGGTCCTCGCCCCTAATGTTTTAGAAAGTTAGCTCAGCAGCAGGCCCTTACTCCTAATGTTTTTAAGGGTCACCAGTAGGCCATCAATCATAATTTGTGTAATAAAGGGTGTATTGGAGTGCCGGTTCCTTGTAATTTTGGGCAGCCCTTTCACCTAGTGCATAGGCTTTATGAGTGTAGGAGTCCCACTATATGAACAATTGTACCACAATGTGAATGAGGCCCTACTTTATGTGATATACAGGTTGTATCGGAGTGCCTCTTGCTTGTAATTTTTGGCAGCACTTGTACTTTATATACAAGTAAATATAGAGGAAAGAATGTTTCCTAACAATTTTTCCTCTAAAATCGATTTTATCTTCGGTTTTGTGCGTATTATTGGCAGTCTGTAAAAGTGGCGTACTACTCGGACAACATCGTTCCCAGCAGCGACCTGGGAGTCCAAGATGCATCCAGACATCCTCCCCATGCTGTTCCCTAACCATGTTGGTGGTGTTTCCATTAATTTCTGATCTTTTCCTATAAACCAGAGACCCTCCCCTCTTCAGAGCAGGGGGTGCCTGGTTTAATGCTTGGGTTCTCCCATTGACTTCTATTATACTCAGGTGCTCTGTAGAGCACCCGGGCATCCCAATGTGTTCGGCCTGAGCACCCGACCACTTGGGTGCTCGATCAACACTGCTCCTGTCTCCTTCATTTCCTATCTTCAGAGACTTCTAAAGGCAGCATCTAACCTAATCTCTCAGTTAAGTGGGGAAGAAGTTTCCCCTCTAAAAACAGATTTGGTCTACACATTCAGAGTGAGTAAACAGTGAAAGAGCCAGATGAAGGTGGAAAGGAGCCTGAAAATTGCAAAAAGAGCCAATATACTCTAATAAAATATATTACAGTGTTTTTTTTTCTTTGCTTGATAAATGGAAAGTTGTTTATAATCGTAGGTACATGTTAATAATCAATGTATTATTCATTTTTCACTTTATCTAATCTCACAAATAGGCATATTTCATAAAGTAATTAACTGATACTTCAGTCTTTAGTGGACCAGAACTATTTAGAAAAAGTGTTTTGGATTCCACAATTTGTGAGGTAAGGGACAAATCCTGGGGAATAAAACTGAGAAGATATAAATAAGTGTTGAAATCTCTTTGGTATTCCTTGAGCTTTCTTAAGTGACCAATGCCTGTTCCTTAAGTAATGAACTACGACGATCAAATACTCAGAGTACTGAATGAACCAGTGCTTGGCCTAACAGCCATGAGCATCTAATGGAATAAGATGATGCCCAAGAGCACTAAATGAACCAATGCCAAGCCAAGAGCACTGAATAAACCAGCTCAAAGCCCAGGAGAAAAAAAACACACCAGCATAAAGCTGAAGATCACTAACAGAAGCAGCATGAAGCTCAATATGGCTGAAATGAGTCGTATCAAGCTCAGTACCACGGAATACACCAGCATAAAGCTCAAGAACAATATGATCACTAAAAGAGGAAGTATAAAGCTCATGAACACGGAATATAGTAGTAGAAACTCAGGAGCAACTGATCTAAGTGACTTAAATCCCAAGAGCACTGAATGAAGTAGCCTAAACCCAAGAGCACTACATGAAGTAACTTGAATCCCAGGAGCATTGCATTGAACAAACTAAAGTCCAAGAGCGCCAAATGAAGCAGCCCGAAGACCAAGAACACTATCAAGTTGAAAAGCACTGAATGGACTAGCTGAAGCCTGAGAGCACAGGCTGGAACAATTGCACGTTCTAGTAATATCATATGTCCAAGAACATGGACCAGATCACTATAAGTCCTGGAGAACATACGCCAACATTAAGCCAGGAGCACTAAATGGACCAGTGCCAAGTCAAAGAAAACTCAATGGAATAGTAAGATGCCTTAGAGCACTGCATGGCCTTGTGCCAACCCCAAGGATCCTAAAGATCCAAGATCAAGCCAAGAGCACTGATTGGATCAGCATAAATCCAAAGACTGCTTAAAAGCAGTGCGTAGTGGAGCATCAACCCCCAGAATGCTGAACGGGCTAATAAAAAGTTGAAGAACACCAAACTGACTAAGTGTTTTGAACTCTGAATGACCAGGTCTAATCTTATGTTGTCTGAATGACTAGTGTCAAGCCCATGAGCACTGGATAAGCCTGCATCAAGCTTATGAAAGGCCATTAACACACCATTGAGTAGTGTGCATAACCAGTCCTTGAACATTAAATCACCAGCACCCATCCCATCTGGAACAGTATCTATATCCATCCATCTTATCCATGTCCATCCATCCCATCTATGTCCTTCACAGACATGGTATGGTGAGAAGACTCTCTGTATAGAATGATGTATGTGTATTCCAGTAAATCCTACATGTCACGGCTCAAATGGATATTTTTCTATAGATTAAAAAAAATATGGATCCAGCAGCATCTATTATGGCTGAATGTCTAAAGTGTAGGACTCAGCAGATGGCAGCCTATTGATTATTACAAGTCTCCATCATGTTACAATGGTCATTTAATTACATATTTCGATGTCTAAAATGATATAGTGACTGACTGCAGCCCATTATGTCAAGACAAAGCGACTAGGGATTCCGCAATTATTTTATTGCAAACACAGCACTAATTAACCCATCAAATGGGAAAGCCACTTAGCTCTATCAAGCTTTACATTTTATACAGCGCAGCAGATTTGTCAGGACTGGGCAGCGATGTGCATGCATGTCCACAGCTCCATTCTCTGCCATGGAACTGTGCAATAGATAATGCAAGTCCAAGAAGTGACAGTTCTCATAGTGGACTCAGGAGAGACCCCATCCCAATCTCTTCATCTTCACTTCTATTGGAAGGAAAGAAAGAAAGAAAGAAAGAAAGAAAGAAAGAAAGAAAGAAAGAAAGAAAGAAAGAAAAGAAAAGAAATGATAGATAGATAGATAGATAGGAGATAAATAGATAGACCGATAGGAGATAAATAGATAGACCGATAGATAGATAGATAGATAGATAGATATGGGATAGATAGTAGTACAGACTAAGCGCCCGCGACCTAGAGATGGAGACGGGGCAGCACTTGCAGACATACAAGCTGTTGGAGAGCAGATTGTGCCAGCAATGTGTGCAGGGGGCCCTGGAGGATGAGGCCCCTTCCTGCTACACTGCAGCAAATACTCACCCGTGAGGGCTACTTACTTCCAGAGACTCTCCACTCATATCCCAGATTTCACTTCCATAGATGAGCAGAGGAAACTCTACATCCTACTGGGAAAAGAGGAGTCCACTGTGGAGATCGCTGCCCAATATGTCTCAACTTGTCACCATCTGAGAGGAAGATGAGACACTATGGACTATTATACCCCCATACTGCCCTTTTAACCCAACATCCACCCCCTTTAATTCCCACATCAAACACCCTCCACAACACCTAGTTATTATTTTGCTTTGGCAATGCTAAATATTTTACTTGGATGTGCCAATAAAGCTTTATTAAATTTGATAGATATGGGATAGATAAATAGATAGATAGATAGATAGATAGATCGATAGATATGAGATAGATATTAGATAGATATTAGATAGATAGATAGATAGATATTAGATAGATAGATAGATAGATAGATAGATAGATATGAGATAGATATTAGATAGATAGATAGATATTAGATAGACATCAGATATATAGACAGATAGATGGATATTCCTCTAACTCTGTCCTCCACATGTAATAGTCCTAACCAGGCTCTGATTGGCTCCAATGGGGACCAGATGATTCCTGAGGTGATCCCTAGACAATGGTGGGCCTCCGGTCTCCCGCCCCCCACACATGGCACAGTACTCTGTATTCCATAGAGATATTCAGCGGAGAGCCTCTGAATCAGCCTGCAGTACGTACATATCAAAAACGGGACATAACAAACCACCCATTTTATTATTATAGATGCACTGAGGGCTCAGATAACGTCTACGTGCCGAGGCTGGCCAGCCAGTGTCCCCTTTCCCCAGGGACTGGCCTTCTCAGTCACTGCAGGGACTGACTAATCAATCATCTTGAGCGTCTTCTTACTGTCTGCTGTTGTGTGAAGTAATATTCGCATGAAGCTGTACAGTGGGCCCCCATAACCAATTTCACTGGTGGGCCCTAGACACCCCGGTCCAACACTGGTCATAACTATAAGTGACATTTCTAGCACGGACAAATCTACAATATAATTAAAATGGTGGATGCAGTATAGAGGGATAGATGAAGGTCTGACCGAGAAGCCAAAAGAGATTATATCACATCACATCATTTTCCAGGTAGTGTTTTGGGAGCAATTTGCTTTGATGCAGGGTTATTTGTCGTATAGGACTCAGTATTACGCTATTATGTTTGGAAAAATAAAATCGAACTTCTGCTGCCATCACTGGTTGGAATACTGATGTAGAAGAGGAATAAACAGTCAGTGCCATTGTACTGGGTCTGATGTATGGCTTCTGCAGCTGGGTCCAATTCTTCATATATATTTCAGCAGTGCCGTAAAGGAAGCACTTCCATATCAATATGAATGATACAATATGTTCCTGAGTGCTGTATAACTTTGAGTAATTAAAATATCTTACAACCTGGTATGTTACGATACAACCAAGCAGGACCAGCAGTCAATACATAGATGGGAACGGTTAAACTAATCTGAGTAGAAGTAACTTCTAACCTTTGGGGTAATAGTCCAACTGAGTAACTGAGTTTTACAGACAATGTTCCATGGGTAAATATGCAAATGAACTTTCCTCCAGGATGAAGAAAACCATCTTGTAAGGGTTTATCCTATATGCCAATGTCCGACCCATAAAAGAGCCTTGAAACATGACTAAGGATATGAGCCAAACCAGACAACTATGGTTAATATCCCTAGTCACATTTCAAGGCATTTTGACGTGTTGGACATTGACTGTAGTTACCTAAAGATCATTTTCTTTTTTCAGGAGGAGAGCACTTGACCAGAAATCAAGGGATCGTTCCATATAACAGTTCTTCTGCAGAAGAAGAACCAACAAAAAGTGCCTTCAAAAAGAATACATACAGGCAAGGCTCTCTCAGCATGGTAGGGCCTCTTTGAGTTTTAATAGGAACCATATGATGTCTATTTATGGACCTCAACAAGTCCTTTAAGATTCTTTATCTGGTCATGTATGGTCAACCATCAATAACTATAGTGGTGGCCACCTTCTATCTGAAGTCTTCATAAATTTTGATCTTAATTTCGCAGCAATATTCAGTAGTATTATTGGCTATGACCTATGACGTAGAAGCATGTGTTGTCAAACTGAAGACCTGAAAGCAGAGAAGTGGAATGAGATGAATCAACTGGAAGAATAAGTCTTGACAGCCATCACAGAGACACATCGAGCAGATAAATACCAGCTTGTTCTGGCAGTAATTACTTTACTGGGAATGTTAAAACTTTTTTCTATCCACCCCTTTACCCACACCAAAGAACTTTTGAATTTCTAGAATCGAGGACCAGCAATCAGTAGCCAAGAGAGAAGAGGTTGAAGCAGAAGTCTGTGATAGACTTGGCTTTTAACTCGGGTTTCATTGAGTCTGCAGTTTGCGTCAGTGGGCTCTCTGAAGAGGAAATTCAGCTCAAACTGGCCTTTTATCCAAAAAAAGGAGCCTAAAAGAGAAGGTGGGTGTTGTTTGATTCGCTCTCAGCAGGTGGGTAATAGAGGCCAATACAAAGGATTTCTCAGCTTCTCTATGTGGTCCCTGCTGTGAAGGGAAAATTCACTGCAACATCGCTCCATCGTTTGACTGACTTCATTTGTTGGATATGTGCTGATTTGAGTTGAAAATAGTCTCCTGGCACAAACTTTTTTCTCGAGCTTTACAGCGTATCTGCCAAGGAGCGCTGCCAGGAGTTTCAGTAGATTACCCAGCACTACGTCGGTTAAAAGGATCGTATTAAAGAGCAACTCCAGACAATTGTCCATTTTATTTTTATTCAAGGGTGCAGTAATCGAGTAGTTATTGGTAGTTCCCAGGTTGTCTCGCCAATAGCTACATGGGATCATAGACTGACAACCCTATAGTGTTATGGCACAATATAATTAGTATTTTTTTCATCTGAATACCCGTTTTTTTCTATGCTTAGGAGTCCAGTGGGAGGCCCTACTCAGAGTGCACATTTATTCGGGGAAGGCTGTCACTTAATGGAACCACCCACTGGACTCCTGAGCATAGAAGAAATTTAAAGGAATAAAAAACTAATTTTACTCTCTTACTCTACAACAAGCTGTTGTCCTGTCTGAGATGGAGACATGCGGCTCAGAGGGGACGAAAGGGGAGTTCTCTTTCATTAGGGAAAGGGAGAAGTGGTGACCCCTAGCTCACCTGGCACTGGCACCTGGCTGCCCTGACATCTCTAGACGGGCTGCTAACCCGATCACGTGCCTTGTCCCTGGCTTACCCTGAAATAAGCCCTAGGTAGTGAGTAGGGCGATTGGAGCAGAAGTCCTCACTACTGACACCTAGGGGAACAACAGGGAAAGAACAAACAACAAAAACACCACATACAATGCCCGAAGGGAGACAACAAACTGGAGAGAACCGGATCCAACAGCTCCAGTTCCAACACCTCCACAGCAACTCCAACTCCACTAGAGGTCAGAATAGAAGATCTGGAAGGAAGGTCTATATGTGGCAACAAGGGAAGAAGGAAGAGAGAATATATAGTAGCTGGGAGCGGTTGAGAGAGAACAGCTGAAAGGAAAAGCTACAGATTCTTTAAAGGATCGCAAACCTAAGCAGAAATGCCTGGACAGGAATCCATTCCCACCACTAGGTCATGGAGCGATCTCTTGAAATCGAGTGAGTATCCACCCGCTGCGACCTTCTGATCCCGGGCACAACAGGGTCAGCGATAGGTCGTGACACCCTCGTGACAGCTGTCCACAGATAAGGTGACTTTCTGTTTGAAACCTCTGAGAATAGGTAACAAAGTACGTAAGTTCAAGTTTTTACTCTATGATTTAAAAACGAGTGCTCTATACTGTTTGATAGCTTTATTTACTTATGGATTGCATATCCCATTCATTTCAATATGGGGCACAGTCAGGGGCGCATCATCAATGGGGAAAGTGTGGGGTGGCTGCCATTCCCTGACTGCAGTATGAATCAAATACAGTGTAATGACAGAAAGCCTTTAGTCCTCTCTCATCATCTCCCCAAGGTGAACTGGGCGCTGCTTTCGTTTCAGCTCCCGACATCATACATTCCTCACTCCTAATTTACCTTTTGCTTGGTGTGCTGCCCTGCTGGTGGCCACACAGGACTCCCAGGAGCAAAGTCTAGAAACTCCCTCTGCTTAGGAAGCAAGGCAGGGAACATATTCACCCCTTTTTCTCTCTGACTTGTGCTGAGAAAGCAAAAACTCTTGGCGCCCCTCCCCCACTGCATCCAGCACAATAGGGAGGCTTCAGCAACATCCAGACCTGACAGCATAAAGGTTACAAATCATCACCAAGTAGGTAGTTGTCAGGTGTAAATATGTATAGGTTAAATGTGTTTACTGTATATCCCTTACTAAAGTGGTGGCCTATATGGCTATCCATTACTTATTGCTGAGCATTTATAAAGAGGTGCAGCAGCAGAGCTAAATGTTTTTATCCTTGAATTTCTGTATAGAAGCTATGAGGAAATGTATAATAATGTACTATTGTATGTGACTACTGTAGTTTAGGATCTACATTAGGACTGTAAAGCACACTATTACAGAATATAAATAGCTATACACACAAAGGGGGTCACTTATCAAACTGGTGTAAAGGAGAACTAGTGTTGTGGCCATTGCAACCAATCAGATCCCACCTTTTATTTTGGACAGCTCCCCTGGAAAATGTAAGGTGGAATCTGATTAGTTGCTTTGGGAAACTAAACCAGTTCTCCTTCACACCAGTTTGATATACATTCCCTGTATACTATGTCTCCACAAATATATATATATACACACACACAATTTTTTTTTGCCCCATAAGACACACTTTTTTTTATCCTATGGGACGAATACTAATGAGTGCTTCCATTAAGGGAAGTGGTGAAGGCTTTGTATTCACCGCTTCCTGGTCCTCTGTCGTCGGCAGGAACAAAAGAGAGAGCTGAGGATGATTGAAAAGTGAGAAAACTAAGATGTCCAAAAAACGAGACATAAAGGAAATCTGGAACATCCACATCAAAGTAGACATCACTGGATGTAAGAAGTATGGGGTGCTGTATTTGTTTTGTAGAGCTGTGTTTAATGTTTTCCAAGTAAGTCGTTAGCAGGGCTGGAGGAATGGGGTTAGGCAGAGAATTTGTCAAGGGGGGGGTGGGGGTGGAAACACGATTTCATTTTTTGCATCAGGCAGCAGAAAGGCTAGGTGCACCCCTGTGCACAGTAGGAGTAAAGTTAAATTATTGTAATCCTTTACTACGTATTTTTCAGATAGATAGATAAATAAATAGATAGATCATAAATATATGGACGGATCGTTATAAATCCATAGAAGGAATTCTGTAACTTAGGTCATGTGATTACAGCAGCCTCTGCATTTATCCAAGCAATTTTGAGAGAACTGTATCAACAGGGTGGGGGGGGGTGTTTGGAGTGCTATGTCAGTATAAAATGAGCTACCACACTTTTAGGAATAATGACTGGTGACTTGGCTATAATTTGGCAGCATCCACATAGTGAATTTGGAAGGAAAGGTATGCAGCTTTACAGTGAAAGGCTTCAAGAAGATGATGTACATATGCAAATATTTTTATTGTCCCCAGAGGTACGTGTTACTTATCAATTCTTATTCTACTACCATTCTTCATACCACTGAATTTCCCCTTGAAGTCGTCTATAAGAATGGTTTACAGGTTCCAAAACTGAAGTTGAAAATCTATGTAATTTGTAAGGATGCCATGTACAAGCACTGTGCATTAAATAGCTTATGTTTAACACTAATACAAAGCGCCTTAGGGCGAGGATGGCTTTATTACTTCATATTATAGTTAACGACAGTCACTGTAATTAGCGTGCTGACAATAAAAAACAGGACGGCTTCACAGAATTACCTGGGAGTGTGGGAAACTTCAAGGGCCGGGCATTAAGCTGCCAGGGTAAACTGCCTTTGTATAAATAAAAATAAGATGCTCCTTTGTAGAGAGGACTTTGATATTATTTCGCTCGAGAACAGTAGGAATATTTAGTCGCTCAGCAGAAACTACACAAGATACAAAACCAGAACCGGCTAAGTAGAGTAACTTTAGAAGAGCGCTGTTTAAAAGCTGCAGTAAGTGCAGTAAATCATTATTTCCCGAAAGCAGCTAGGTGGCCTATTGATAATTGATTAGTGACCCTCGTCAGGAATGACCCCGGATTACATTAATCAAATCAGACACTGCCATTGTCGGTTAAAGCAGAGAGCACAAACACAAAATCTACTTACTTACGCAAAAAAGAGAACATAACAGGAAGGATAAGCCTCTTGTCTGGTGAAGTATGGTACAAAAGTATGGTGCAAAATTACCATACGGATTAACCCTTAAACAGGCTGTTTTGGGAAGACCTCCTTTTTTTAGAATGAAGCTAGCTTTCATATCAGTTGATCACTGCTGGTCCTGCTTTTCTTACCCCAGGTGGTCGGCTCCTATGCACAAGATAAGCTGTGTCTTGCAATATACATAACATCAGAAGTCGTAGTGACCCCCTACTCCACTGTATCATGATGTCCATATGCCCTAATAGGGCATATAGACAAGGGCTGTCACCCTAAGGCAACCCCTTTAAAAAGACAATTTTAAGAACAACCATAAAAATATGACTTTGATTTAACCATGCCCCGAAAAGTTAGCCCATTTTTGTATGGTTTATAAAAATTATGTTCAAAGGGCATCTGTTACATGTGCACTTGGCAGCTCAGGTCATCTGTGTTGGTCCCATATTTATTTGTGCCTGCATTGCTGAGAAAAATACCATTACACTTAGAAGCTCAGCTCTCTCTGCAACAGCCATGACCGCTGCACTTTAATTGATAGGGCCAGGCAGTAAAAACATCATAATGCCTGGGTAGGGTAATAATGGTCTTTTCCTCTATCGATACACATCTGTCTGACTGTGGATTGGTGGAGACTAAGTTCTTTAGGGTACTTTCACACTTGCGCCAGAGTGATCCGGCAAGCAGTTCTGTCACCGGAACTGCCTGCCGGATCTGTCAATCTGCACGCAAACCGAAAGCATTTGAAGACGGATCCGGCTACGGATCGGTTTTACAAATGCATTGCAGGAAAGAATCCGTCTCTCCGCTTGTCATGCGGAGAGTTGGATCTGTTATATCTTTTTTTCACATTTTTATCGGTCTGCGCATGTGCAGACCGGAAGGACGGATCCAGCATTGCAGTAGTTTAAAAGCCGGATGCGGCACTAATACATTTTTATGGGAAAAAATGCCAGATCCGGCATTCGGGCAAGTGTTCCGGAATTTTGGATGGAGATAAAACAGCAGCATGCTACTGTATTATCTCCGTCCTGAAATGTCAAAAAGACTGAACTGATGACATCCTGAACAGATTTCTCTCCATTCAGAATGCATGGGAATATAACTGATCAGTTATTTTCTAGTATAGAGCCCCTATGATGGAACTCTATGCCGGAAATGGTTTTGTAACCTTTTCCGGCCTGATGAGCATCAACAATTCTTCTTCTGAGGTCCACAGAAATCTTATTTGTTCCTGCCATATTACCCTCCACAAACATGCGTTGTGAAGATTACACTTTGATAAATCTTGCATCTCTACATAAAACAGGTTGCCCACTTACACCAGATTGTCCTCCCATTGATTGAAAACACCTAATTTTGATTAGTTCACAAACTTTCAAGCACCACTTTATCTTGAGTTAAATTATTCAATTTTGTTGCCCATTTTTCATAACTGTGCCATGTGTTATCAAAGTCCCTTTTATTAACGTTAGCCTCTGTCAGTAATGTAAACAAATCAGTGGCTTCAGATTGGATCCCAGTGAACTGGTTTATATAAAACGCCTAACCTGCATATAATATACAACATCTTTATCTGTACGTACACATTCTTCCTTAATTTGAGCAAACTGTTTAACCTCCTCTGACCTATTCAGTACCTGTGAACCATCAAAAAGTTGCCGGTATTTGTACTAATGATATATATGATGGTGCCTTGGTAACAATTACATGAGGACATGCAGTAACCAAAATATCCAAAACAGTTTCAAATAAATAGATTAGGTCTGGAAGTTTTCTCCTTACTGGAAATTAGATTTGATTAAATTCCTTCCACATCTTAAGCACAAAATGTAAAACATTCTTTTCCAATACAGTTCCTGGTACCCGTCAACTAAATTACCAGAAAAGGATCAATACAGGATTAATATATTAGTGTCAGCTACAATGTGTTCCCCCTGCTGTCCACAACATCACGCCCAATCCACACGTCCACTGCCCATAGCACACCATGATTCCTCCAGAGAACATTTGTCAAATATAATGCAGCGTTATGACAAGGGTCTCATAGTTTTGGACGCCAGAACTCTGTCTTCTTCATTATTTCACCTTTTAATGACTGAAATGTCCTAAGTCCATGCACAGTTATATATTTGAGGATTACTGGAAAAGCTTTGCTTGGATACGGGAAGGCCTGAAAATGAGACATTTACAAATATTTACATTAAAAATAATACGTTTATTTTATTATGTTGCAAATATCCCCTCTTTACTGGTGGTTGGAAAGACTTTCTAGGAGGAACTTGTCCAATTTTATAGCAGGAGATAATATTGCACTCCCTATCCTAGAACCATGGGCAACTCTCTACTCACAGTTTCCTCCCAAACCTGAATTATAATGGTTAAAAAAGGGGAGAATCAAAGTTGTTTCCCCTTGTGATATTCAGTATCAAGCTGCTGATGCCTACTTTATGAAACTCAACTCTCCTCTAACTGTAGGAGCTTAAAACCGAGAATGTAGACCAAGTCTGCAGGGTAGAAGAACACCAACATAAGAAGTTACACCCTTAGTAGTAGGTGACCCAAGCCTTTAGTTTAAAATCTGCTTCTCCTAAGAACTCCTGTCTCCTCTAGCAACAAATGGTGACATCTACTTAAGGACTTCCTGATCAACCACTTTACAGTCTACCATCTAGGCCCTACCTACAGGACTGCAAGTTAACTCATCAGTATCTCCTCTTCTTTACATTGTTGTAGACTCTAAAGCCATATGCCTTTATTGATATACGTTAAATAATGGAAATAGCCAAATTACTAGATAACAAACAAAAATTCAATCCCCAATAATTGGTGAAAACAATTTACAACATGATTGAGCCCCAGGGTAGGGGTAAGAGAGTATTAGTAAAGAACGGCTTGGGAAGACAGGTAAAGTAACCCTACCCTATCCCTTACGTATCCCTCAGCCCGAGGGACTCACCTGATGGTGATGAGCCCTCGTCCTCGTGCCTACCCCTATAACCCTGGATTTCCCTAGAATAACCTGATCACCCGATGCGTTTCCCCTTATCTAGGGTTCATCAGGAGGTCAAAAACAAAGCCAGGTATAATAGATAATCAATGGTATAACAGTAATAGTATAAGAGGGTGAACAAGTGGTGCTTTGCTGGGTTTTTGCCTTCTTCTGGATCAACACTGTATGATGGACTTAAGTCTTTTTTTCTATGTTACACTAGTCCATTCTACGTAAATAACCTCAGCATCTCCAGTCTAAACTTTATTGCACCTTTATTGTTTTATATGTTATACAATATCTTACAAAAATTACAATATTTGTTTAGCTTTATTTTTCCAACAGACCACATTTTTATTTTTATTTTTTGAATGACTCTGGCTGGAAGAATTGTTTTGTTGAAAATTAATCAAAAATTAATATATCATTAGCTGTTTTTTTTTTTAACCATACAGATTCTATTTTCTGGACGAGCAACCACTATGCATAAGTCAAGATGATGTGAACATGTGCTATGTCCAGACCTCAGCAACCCGTCATCTCATCCTACTTCAAGATGAAGTCATGCAAGCTTGGTAAGTAACAATTGCAATTAATTTCTGTTTGGCGCCATCAAAAAGGGTTAATCCATTTCCGCTCCAGAAACCAGGGCTCAGGCAGGTGACTTGTGTGGATGGAATATTGAGCACAGGCAGAGATGTTTGCAGATATATAATTATATTTTGAAAACTGAAAGTTAGATATTTCCTCAAGCAGAAATGTCCACCACCTTTCAGCCCAGCTAATGGCACCACGGATTGTAAAAGCTTAATGCAGAGCTTCCACATCTAGCTGATTTCAACAAAGGCAGGTGAAAAAAAAAAAAAAAATTGCTGTAGATTATTGGAGCGTATTGCACAAACCTGCTGGAGCAAAGAGGACATTTTTTTTTAACATTTACCTATTTATTCATAGCACCAGTACAAACAGCAGCGCTGCCAAAAAGTTGTATCCGTCCAAAGGCATAGAAGAGCTGTGTATATATATATATATATATATATATTGTGGTAAGGTGCAAGGTACTGTGGTCGACGGCAGGTACGTGTCACCGAGGTTCCTGGCCTCGGTGAGGTAAGAGCCGGATTTTTTATGTGTCAGCAGCAGCTAGTGCTGTTTGACATTTATAGTTAGTTTGGCTGCAAAGCCAATCCGGGCCGGCTCTTACTGGGAGCAGCTAAAGAGTAGGGTGGGTGGCTGCTCCCCACGGTCCAGTCCATGTTTTGGGCTGGATATAAAACGCAGCCAGCAGCTGTGTCTGAGGAGTGTGATTATCCTGGAGCTGCTGGCAGGGCTGGGAGTTCTCTGTCCAGGAGGAAAGAGCTCAGCAAGGAGGTGTTGTGTTCCTGGCTACCTGAAGCTGGATTCTCCTGCGGCTGGGCCGACAGCGTGGTGCGAACCTGCACCTACACCTCCCAGGTGACTGAACCTGTGTTGGACTGTTTTGTTTGGCTACGTTTATTTCCGTTGTGTGTGAACCCGTTAACAACTAACCTGAAGGAGGTACTGGAAGCCCCAAGGTATACGAGGATCGGCAAACCACCAGGCGATTCCACCTTGCCTCCAGCCGCACGAACACCGGCTCGAAGACCCTTATCGGTGAGCGCTTCCCGATCGTCCCTCAAACAGCCTCCGCCATGGGAGTCCAGCCCCACCGTTGAGGCCCTCCATCCTCTAATACCGAACCCAGCCGCCAGCTTCCAGGACCTCCTACGGCTCGACTGCCGCGACAGTTTCCCCACAATCACCCCAAAGATCCAGCACGACCACTGTCCCTGCGTCCTCCAAGCCCCGAGTCACCAACAACCCGGGTGGGTGGCGGAGCCAGTTCCTCCGATCCGGCAAAAATGGCGCCTGGCCGTTGACCCCTCTGGACCTTATATAACCTTTTCTCCTCCCCCTAAGCTCCGCCCACTCCTAACCCTAGCCATTACAGTGCCAACTCCATTAACCACCAGCCCCTGGACCACCCTCGGCCGCCAAAACCATCATGCTGGCCTCCCCTTATCCTGGATACAGTACGGCCACACTGGACTCCCAGGAGCAAAGGCTAGAAACTCCCTCTGCTTAGGAAGCAAGGCAGGGAACATATTCACCCCTTTTTCTCTCTGACTTGTGCTGAGAAAGCAAAAACTCTTGGCGCCCCTCCCCCACTGCATCCAGCACAATAGGGAGGCTTCAGCAACATCCAGACCTGACAGCATAAAGGTTACAAATCATCACCAAGTAGGTAGTTGTCAGGTGTAAATATGTATAGGTTAAATGTGTTTACTGTATATCCCTTACTAAAGTGGTGGCCTATATGGCTATCCATTACTTATTGCTGAGCATTTATAAAGAGGTGCAGCAGCAGAGTGAAATGTTTTTATCCTTGAATTTCTGTATAGAAGCTATGAGGAAATGTATAATAATGTACTATTGTATGTGACTACTGTAGTTTAGGATCTACATTAGGACTGTAAAGCACACTATTACAGAATATAAATAGCTATACACACAAAGGGGGACACTTATCAAACTGGTGTAAAGGAGAACTAGTGTTGTGGCCATTGCAACCAATCAGATCCCACCTTTTATTTTGGACAGCTCCCCTGGAAAATGTAATGTGGAATCTGATTAGTTGCTTTGGGCAACTAAACCAGTTCTCCTTCACACCAGTTTGATATACATTCCCTGTATACTATGTCTCCACAAATATATATATATTGTGGTAAGGTGCAAGGTACCGTTGTCGACGGGAGGTATGTGTCACCGAGGTTCCTACCCTCGGTGAGGTAAGAGCCGGGTTTTTTGTGTCAGCAGCAGCTAGTGCTGCTTGACAATTTGATATTTAGTTTGGCTGCAAAGCCAATCCGGGCCGGCTCTTACTGGGAGTAGGCAAAGAGTTGGGTGGGTGCCTACTCCCCACGGTCCAGGCCGGACTTTATCCGGGCCTTTAAAAGACAGCCAGCACTCAGCAGCTGGGTGTGATTGTCCTGGAGCTGCTGTTAGGCTGTGGAATCACTTTCAGTTTGGGAGTGCTGTTCCATGCTGTGCTGTGTGGAGTTCTCTGGGCTGGAAGCAAGACCCCAAGCAAGGAGGAGTGCAGACGGCCTGGAAGCCGGAGGTCGATCGCCTTGCGGCTGGACTGACAGCCAGGTGCGAACCTTCACCTAAAGCATCCCAGGTGACTGGAACCTGTTTTGGACTAGTTTGTTTTTCTGCACGTTTTCTGATGGGTGTGAATTAACACCAAGTGACTGTTTGCTGTGTATTTGCTACAAGTGTGAATTAAACACTGTTTGCTACACTTTCTGGACTCCGTTTTGCCTCTATACTGCACCCGCACTGCTATGTACCAGAGCGACTCCCCACATTTGGTGTCGGATGCGGGCATGCGCAGTGAGGCTGGCGTGAACGCCGAATTGTCTGTGTTTTGCTGAGCACAAGTGCATGGCATATATAAAACCGGCAAAGTTGCAAACAGGAATTTCTGGCAACATGGAGTCGGCTGTGAAAGCCCTCATGGAGGCTAACGTGCAGCAGCGGGAGACCAACCAACTACTTTTACAGCATGTGATGGCGTTACAAGCTGCAGGAGCATCCCACCACGACCATGATGCCCGGAAGCGGTCCGTGCAGCGATTCCCAAGATGACCCCGAGGATGATGCTGAGACCTATCTGGCGGTCTTTGAGAAGGTAGCCGTGAGGGAGAAGTTACCCCGTGACCAGTGGGCCGAGGTGGTCGCTCCGTTCCTGGCATCCGGACCCCAGCAGGTTTTTGACCTATCAGATGACCAGGCTGCTGATTACCCCACGGTGAAGGGGAGATCCTGGCCAGACTGGGGGTAAGCGTGTTGGTCCGGGCTCAGCGGGTCCACCAGTGGGACTTTAAAACGGCTGAACCCGCCAGGCCGCAGTACTATGAGTTGCTGCACAGGTTGCAAAAGTGGCTGCAGCCTGAGGTTCTAAGTCCGGCTGCTATGCTGGACCGTCTGCTGGCCGACATCTTTTGGAGGGCCCTGCCTTATCCCCTCCAGCACTGGGTCGGCCAGGCGTCTCCGGTATGTGCCCTGGAGATGGTCGACCTGGTGGAGCGTTACGAGGCCACCAGAAACCTGCAGGGAGTCTTGCTGGGAAGGGGTCAGTCAAACCCCGGAGGCCTCCACCCCAGTTCCGGCGTCCGGCGACAGAGAGGCCTGCACGGAATGTACCCCCTGCGGATCCGCCTCCCGTGGTATGCTGGAGGTGTCAGGAGCCAGGCCACATCAGGGCCGACTGTCCGCGTCAGGGTGAGCCGATGGAAGGGAACTACGGCTATCGCCACTCCCTGTATGCACGGAAGCTGTGTGCAACTGGCACCCGTGAGGTGCAGGACAATAACCATCTGTGTCAGGTAGAGGTGGGAGATTCTCTGGCGGTGGCCCTGCTGGACTCCGGGAGTCTAGTCTCCCTGGTAAGGGCTGCCCTGAGTACGGCCTGTGGAGTATACCGGCCGTAAAATCGAGGTCCTGTGCATCCACGGAGACCTAAAAGACTACCCCACTGCACTAGTGACTTTGTCCACAGCGGCTGGTAAGTGGACCCACGAGGTGGCTGTCGCTACTAAACTCCCACATGAACTGATACTTGGGAGGGACTTCCCAGGTTTTCCGGCGCTGTGGCCGGCAATAAAGGTATCTGATGGACCCGAGACAGGGGTAACCCTAGTAGAGTGGCCTGATACCACTGGAAGGCCCGAACCCTGGGAGCCCGAATCTGAAGGGCCAGCGGTAGGGGTGACCACTGCTCCAGCGGTAGAGGGGAGACAACCCCACTGAGTGTAATGGTGGGAGACACGGAGGACTTGCCACCGGGACCTGAGTTGGCAGACCTCAATGTCTCCGGGGAAAATTTTGGGACCGCACAACACCGGGACCAAACCCTAACCAGGGCCTGGGAAAGTGTTGTAATGATTGATGGTAAACCCCAGAAACCTGGGGCTGAATTAATGTTCCCACGATTTATTGTTCTTCAGGATATGTTGTATCGGGTGAACCAAATCCGAGGTGAGCCCGTTGAACAGTTGGTGGTGCCCACCGCATATCGCAAGCTTGTTATGGAGCTTGCCCACCAACATGTTCTTGGGGGACACATGGGGTGGCAGAAAACGCAGGACCGCGTACTACAGCGATTTTACTGGCCCGGTTTGTTTAAGGAAGTAGAGGAGTTCTGTAAGTCCTGTCCGACCTGTCAGGTAAATAGCCCCCAGCCGCATTACAGAAGTCCCCTGGTCCCTCTCCCAATAATTGAGGTCCCATTCGAGCGTATTGCCATGGATCTGGTCGGACCCGTACCGAAGTCTGCTAGGGGTCACCAACATATCCTGGTGATTCTGGACTATGCTACTCGATATCCAGAGGCGGTGCCTCTGCGACATACCTCGGCTAAGCTCATTGCAAAGAGTTAATGGAAATGTTTTCCCGTGTGGGCCTGCCAAAAGAGATTCTGACCGACCAAGGGACCCCTTTTATGTCCAAAGTTATGAGGGAACTGTGTAAATTGTTGCGTATAAAGCAGTTACGGACGTCCGTTTACCATCCGCAAACAGACGGTCTTGTCGAAAGGTTTAACCAAACTCTAAAAAATATGTTAAAAGGGTGGTGTCCAGAGATGGGAAGGACTGGGACCTGCTTCTGCCCTATCTCATGTTCGCCGTGCGAGAGGTGCCCCAGGCCTCTACTGGGTTCTCGCCCTTCGAACTGCTTTATGGCAGACACCCTCGGGGCCTGTTGGATATCGCCAAGGAAGCGTGGGAACAACAGCCTGTCCCCACAAAAGTGTCATTGAGTATGTCACCCAGATGCAGGACCGGATGGAAAGGGTGTTGCCGCTGGTCCGGGAGCATATGGAGGCAGCGCAACAAGCCCAGAGTAGGGTGTATAATCGTCAGGCTCGGGTGCGGAACTTCAACCCGGGAGATCGGGTTTTGGTTCTGGTGCCCACCCTTGACAGCAAGTTCCTAGCTAGGTGGCAGGGCCCCTATGAGGTTATCGAGAAGGTAGGGAAGTAAATTACAAAGTACACCAGCCAGGGAGGCGCAAGCCGAGCAGGTGTACCACGTGAATTTACTGAAGCCGTGGAAAGACAGGGACACGGCCGACGACAACAGCCCCGGCCAGGGCTTCTAGGTGACAAGGGTCCAGCCCCACAGTTCGAGGCCTGCGAGCGGTAGCCACGGTAAAAATTGCAGACAGCCTGTCTTCCAAACAAGTTCAGGAAGTCAGGGAGTTCATCAGTCGGAACACGGATGTGTTCTCGGACCTCCCTGGCCGCACGTCTCTCATCCAACATGACATCGTCACTGAGCCTCAGGCCAAAATCCGGTTAAAACCATACCGGGTACCCGAGGCTCGGCGACGGGCCATCGCGGAGGAAGTGCAATTAATGTTGAAGCTTGATGTCATTGAGGAATCGAAAAGTGAGTGGGCCAGTCCCATAGTTCTAATACCCAAGCCGGATGGGACGTTGCGGTTCTGCAACGATTTTCGCAAATTAAATGAAGTGTCCAAGTTCGATGCGTATCCCATGCCCGGGTAGACGAGCTTGTTGAGAATTTAGGGCAAGCCCGTTATTTTTCTGTGCTAGACCTCACTAAAGGATACTGGCAAGTACCCTTAACGGAGCGGCCAAGGAAAAACCGCTTTGTTACCCCGCAGGGCCTGTATCATTACAAGGTGTTACCCTTTGGCCTGCATGGCGCCCCGCCACCTTCCAAAGGTTAATGGATATTGTGCTGCGACCTCATCGTCGGTGCGCCTCGGCCTACTTAGATGATGTTATCATCCACAGCACCGACTGGGAAAGCCATTTGCCCAAAGTGCAGGCGGTAGTAGATGCCCTGAGGAAAGCTGGTCTAACCGCCAATCCAAAGAAGTGTGCGATTGGGTTGGAAGAGACCAAATATCTGGGATATGTCATTGGGCGGGGAGTCATCAAACCTCAGGTAACTAAGGTAGAGGCCATTCGTAATTGGCCCCGACCGGTCACCACCAGGCAGGTAAAGTCCTTCCTGGGAATTGTAGGGTACTACATGCGGTTTGTGCCCCACTTTGCCACAATAGCAGCGCCGTTGACAGACCTGTTGAAGGGGCGAAAGACGGGGAAGGTTAGCTGGAATGAGAAGGCGGAGGAGGCTTTCTCCGCGTTGAAGTCGGTCCTGTGTGGGTCCCGGTTTTGGTGACACCCGACTTCAACAGGGAGTTCGTCGTTCAGACGGATGCCTCGGAGGTAGGTCTCGGTGCAGTACTGTCTCAGGAAGTCAATGGGGAAGAACATCCCGTTGTCTTCCTGAGCCGTAAACTCACCCCAGCCGAGACCAGGTATAGTATAGTGGAGAGGGAGTGCCTGGCCATCAAGTGGGCACTCGAATCTCTCCGCTATTACCTGTTAGGGAGGAGGTTCCGTCTGGTGACCGACCATTCCCCTCTCAAGTGGATGAGCCAGGCCAAGGAGAGGAATGCTCGGGTCACCAGGTGGTTCCTGTCCTTGCAAAATTTCAAATTTTCGGTGGAACACAGGGCAGGCCGCTTGCAGGGTAACGCAGATGCCCTGTCCCGCGTCCACTGCCTCACATGTGTTCACCCCTCAGGGTTGAACAAAGGGGGGTATGTGGTAAGGTGCAAGGTACCGTTGTCGACGGGAGGTATGTGTCACCGAGGTTCCTGGCCTCGGTGAGGTAAGAGCCGGGTTTTTGTGTCAGCAGCAGCTAGTGCTGCTTGACAATTTGATATTTAGTTTGGCTGCAAAGCCAATCCGGGCCGGCTCTTACTGGGAGTAGGCAAAGAGTTGGGTGGGTGCCTACTCCCCACGGTCCAGGCCGGACTTTATCCGGGCCTTTAAAGGCAGCCTCCTCAGCAGCTGGGTGTGATTGTCCTGGAGCTGCTGTTAGGCTGTGGAATCACTTGCAGTTTGGGAGTGCTGATCCATGCTGTGCTGTGTGGAGTTCTCTGGGCTGGAAGCAAGACCCCAAGCAAGAAGGAGTGCAGACGGCCTGGAAGCCGGAGGTCGATCGCCTTGCGGCTGGACTGACAGCCAGGTGCGAACCTGCACCTAAAGCATCCCAGGTGACTGGAACCTGTTTTGGACTAGTTTGTTTTTCTGCACGTTTTCTGATGGGTGTGAATTAACACCAAGTGACTGTTTGCTGTGTATTTGCTACAAGTGTGAATTAAACACTGTTTGCTACACTTTCTGGATTCCGTTTTGCCTCTATACTGCACCCGCACTGCTATGTACCAGAGCGACTCCCCACAATATATACACACACCATTTTTTTTTGCCCCATAAGACACACTTTTTTTTATCCTATGGGACGAATACTAATGAGTGCTTCCATTAAGGGAAGTGGTGAAGGCTTTGTATTCACCGCTTCCTGGTCCTCTGTCGTCGGCAGGAACAAAAGAGAGAGCTGAGGATGATTGAAAAGTGAGAAAACTAAGATGTCCAAAAAACGAGACATAAAGGAAATCTGGAACATCCACATCAGAGGAGACATCACTGGATGTAAGAAGTATGGGGTGCTGTATTTGTTTTGTAGAGCTGTGTTTAATGTTTTCCAAGTAAGTCGTTAGCAGGGCTGGAGGAATGGGGTTAGGCAGAGGAATTTGTCAAGGGGGTGGGGTGGAAACACGATTTCATTTTTGCATCAGGCAGCAGAAAGGCTAGGTGCACCCCTGTGCACAGTAGGAGTAAAGTTAAATTATTGTAATCCTTTACTACGTATTTTCAGATAGATAGATAAATAAATAGATAGATCATAAATATATGGACGGATCATTATAAATCCATAGAAGGAATTCTGTAACTTAGGTCATGTGATTACAGCAGCCTCTGCATTTATCCAAGCAATTTTGAGAGAACTGTATCAACAGGGTGGGGGTGTTTGGAGTGCTATGTCAGTATAAAATGAGCTACCACACTTTTAGGAATAATGACTGGTGACTTGGCTACAATTTGGCAGTATCCACATAGTGAATTTGGAAGGAAAGGTATGCAGCTTTACAGTGAAAGGCTTCAAGAAGATGATGTACATATGCAAATATTTTTATTGTCCCCAGAGGTACGTGTTACTTATCAATTCTTATTCTACTACCATTCTTCATACCACTGAATTTCCCCTTGAAGTCGTCTATAAGAATGGTTTACAGGTTCCAAAACTGAAGTTGAAAATCTATGTAATTTGTAAGGATGCCATGTACAAGCACTGTGCATTAAATAGCTTATGTTTAACACTAATACAAAGCGCCTTAGGACGAGGATGGCTTTATTACTTCATATTATAGTTAACGACAGTCACTGTAATTAGCGTGCTGACAATAAAAAACAGGACGGCTTCACAGAATTACCTGGGAGTGTGGGAAACTTCAAGGGCCGGGCATTAAGCTGCCAGGGTAAACTGCCTTTGTATAAATAAAAATAAGATGCTCCTTTGTAGAGAGGACTTTGATATTATTTCGCTCGAGAACAGTAGGAATATTTAGTCGCTCAGCAGAAACTACACAAGATACAAACCAGAACCGGCTAAGTAGAGTAACTTTAGAAGAGCGCTGTTTAAAAGCTGCAGTAAGTGCAGTAAATCATTATTTCCCGAAAGCAGCTAGGTGGCCTATTGATAATTGATTAGTGACCCTCGTCAGGAATGACCCCGGATTACATTAATCAAATCAGACACTGCCATTGTCGGTTAAAGCAGAGAGCACAAACACAAAATCTACTTACTTACGCAAAAAGAGAACATAACAGGAAGGATAAGCCTCTTGTCTGGTGAAGTATGGTACAAAAGTATGGTGCAAAATTACCATACGGATTAACCCTTAAACAGGCTGTTTTGGGAAGACCTCCTTTTTTTAGAATGAAGCTAGCTTTCATATCAGTTGATCACTGCTGGTCCTGCTTTTCTTACCCCAGGTGGTCGGCTCCTATGCACAAGATAAGCTGTGTCTTGCAATATACATAACATCAGAAGTCGTAGTGACCCCTACTCCACTGTATCATGATGTCCATATGCCCTAATAGGGCATATAGACAAGGGCTGTCACCCTAAGGCAACCCCTTTAAAAAGACAATTTTAAGAACAACCATAAAAATATGACTTTGATTTAACCATGCCCCGAAAAGTTAGCCCATTTTTGTATGGTTTATAAAAATTATGTTCAAAGGGCATCTGTTACATGTGCACTTGGCAGCTCAGGTCATCTGTGTTGGTCCCATATTTATTTGTGCCTGCATTGCTGAGAAACATACCATTACACTTAGAAGCTCAGCTCTCTCTGCAACAGCCATGACCGCTGCACTTTAATTGATAGGGCCAGGCAGTAAAAACATCATAATTCCTGGGTAGGGTAATAATGGTCTTTTCCTCTATCGATACACATCTGTCTGACTGTGGATTGGTGGAGACTAAGTTCTTTAGGGTACTTTCACACTTGCGCCAGAGTGATCCGGCAAGCAGTTCTGTCACCGGAACTGCCTGCCGGATCTGTCAATCTGCACGCAAACCGAAAGCATTTGAAGACGGATCCGGCTACGGATCGGTTTTACAAATGCATTGCAGGAAAGAATCCGTCTCTCCGCTTGTCATGCGGAGAGTTGGATCTGTTATATCTTTTTCACATTTTTATCGGTCTGCGCATGTGCAGACCGGAAGGACGGATCCAGCATTGCAGTAGTTTAAAAGCCGGATGCGGCACTAATACATTTTTATGGGAAAAAATGCCAGATCCGGCATTCGGGCAAGTGTTCCGGAATTTTGGATGGAGATAAAACCGCAGCATGCTACTGTATTATCTCCGTCCTGAAATGTCAAAAAGACTGAACTGATGACATCCTGAACGGATTTCTCTCCATTCAGAATGCATGGGAATATAACTGATCAGTTATTTTCTAGTATAGAGCCCCTATGATGGAACTCTATGCCGGAAATGGTTTTGTAACCTTTTCCGGCCTGATGAGCATCAACAATTCTTCTTCTGAGGTCCACAGAAATCTTATTTGTTCCTGCCATATTACCCTCCACAAACATGCGTTGTGAAGATTACACTTTGATAAATCTTGCATCTCTACATAAAACAGGTTGCCCACTTACACCAGATTGTCCTCCCATTGATTGAAAACACCTAATTTTGATTAGTTCACAAACTTTCAAGCACCACTTTATCTTGAGTTAAATTATTCAATTTTGTTGCCCATTTTTCATAACTGTGCCATGTGTTATCAAAGTCCCTTTTATTAACGTTAGCCTCTGTCAGTAATGTAAACAAATCAGTGGCTTCAGATTGGATCCCAGTGAACTGGTTTATATAAAACGCCTAACCTGCATATAATATACAACATCTTTATCTGTACGTACACATTCTTCCTTAATTTGAGCAAACTGTTTAACCTCCTCTGACCTATTCAGTACCTGTGAACCATCAAAAAGTTGCCGGTATTTGTACTAATGATATATATGATGGTGCCTTGGTACCAATTACATGAGGACATGCAGTAACCAAAATATCCAAAACAGTTTCAAATAAATAGATTAGGTCTGGAAGTTTTCTCCTTACTGGAAATTAGATTTGATTAAATTCCTTCCACATCTTAAGCACAAAATGTAAAACATTATTTTCCAATACAGTTCCTGGTACCCGTCAACTAAATTACCAGAAAAGGATCAATACAGGATTAATATATTAGTGTCAGCTACAATGTGTTCCCCCTGCTGTCCACAACATCACGCCTAATCCACACGTCCACTGCCCATAGCACACCATGATTCCTCCAGAGAACATTTGTCAAATATAATGCAGCGTTATGACAAGGGTCTCATAGTTTTGGACGCCAGAACTCTGTCTTCTTCATTATTTCACCTTTTAATGACTGAAATGTCCTAAGTCCATGCACAGTTATATATTTGAGGATTACTGGAAAAGCTTTGCTTGGATACGGGAAGGCCTGAAAATGAGACATTTACAAATATTTACATTAAAAATAATACGTTTATTTTATTATGTTGCAAATATCCCTCTTTACTGGTGGTTGGAAAGACTTTCTAGGAGGAACTTGTCCAATTTTATAGCAGGAGATAATATTGCACTCCCTATCCTAGAACCATGGGCAACTCTCTACTCACAGTTTCCTCCCAAACCTGAATTATAATGGTTAAAAAGGGGAGAATCAAAGTTGTTTCCCCTCGTGATATTCAGTATCAAGCTGCTGATGCCTACTTTATGAAACTCAACTCTCCTCTAACTGTAGGAGCTTAAAACCGAGAATGTAGACCAAGTCTGCAGGGTAGAAGAACACCAACATAAGAAGTTACACCCTTAGTAGTAGGTGACCCAAGCCTTTAGTTTAAAATCTGCTTCTCCTAAGAACTCCTGTCTCCTCTAGCAACAAATGGTGACATCTACTTAAGGACTTCCTGATCAACCACTTTACAGTCTACCATCTAGGCCCTACCTACAGGACTGCAAGTTAACTCATCAGTATCTCCTCTTCTTTACATTGTTGTAGACTCTAAAGCCATATGCCTTTATTGATATACGTTAAATAATGGAAATAGCCAAATTACTAGATAACAAACAAAAATTCAATCCCCAATAATTGGTGAAAACAATTTACAACATGATTGAGCCCCAGGGTAGGGGTAAGAGAGTATTAGTAAAGAACGGCTTGGGGAAGACAGGTAAAGTAACCCTACCCTATCCCTTACGTATCCCTCAGCCCGAGGGACTCACCTGATGGTGATGAGCCCTCGTCCTCGTGCCTACCCCTATAACCCTGGATTTCCCTAGAATAACCTGATCACCCCGATGCGTTTCCCCCTTATCTAGGGTTCATCAGGAGGTCAAAAACAAAGCCAGGTATAATAGATAATCAATGGTATAACAGTAATAGTATAAGAGGGTGAACAAGTGGTGCTTTGCTGGGTTTTTGCCTTCTTCTGGATCAACACTGTATGATGGACTTAAGTCTTTTTTTCTATGTTACACTAGTCCATTCTACGTAAATAACCTCAGCATCTCCAGTCTAAACTTTATTGCACCTTTATTGTTTTATATGTTATACAATATCTTACAAAAATTACAATATTTGTTTAGCTTTATTTTTTCCAACAGACCACATTTTTATTTTTATTTTTTTGAATGACTCTGGCTGGAAGAATTGTTTTGTTGAAAATTAATCAAAAAATTAATATATCATTAGCTGTTTTTTTTTTTTTAACCATACAGATTCTATTTTCTGGACGAGCAACCACTATGCATAAGTCAAGATGATGTGAACATGTGCTATGTCCAGACCTCAGCAACCCGTCATCTCATCCTACTTCAAGATGAAGTCATGCAAGCTTGGTAAGTAACAATTGCAATTAATTTCTGTTTGGCGCCATCAAAAAAGGGTTAATCCATTTCCGCTCCAGAAACCAGGGCTCAGGCAGGTGACTTGTGTGGATGGAATATTGAGCACAGGCAGAGATGTTTGCAGATATATAATTATATTTTGAAAACTGAAAGTTAGATATTTCCTCAAGCAGAAATGTCCACCACCTTTCAGCCCAGCTAATGGCACCACGGATTGTAAAAGCTTAATGCAGAGCTTCCACATCTAGCTGATTTCAACAAAGGCAGGTGAAAAAAAAAAAAAAAAATTGCTGTAGATTATTGGAGCGTATTGCACAAACCTGCTGGAGCAAAGAGGACATTTTTTTTTAACATTTACCTATTTATTCATAGCACCAGTACAAACAGCAGCGCTGCCAAAAAGTTGTATCCGTCCAAAGGCATAGAAGAGCTGTGTATATATATATATATATATATATATATAAAACACAAAAGAAAAAACAGCAGCACAGCAACAGGATTGGGTCCAAATACTGTACGACCGCTGGCTAGGCAGTCACAAGTCCATAGATCCAAAAATAAGGCAGCACTCCGGTTTCTGGTGAATAGTGAACCCTCTTTATTTTCCCATCTGCGACGTTTCAACCGTTCTTTGCGGTCTATATCAAGCATGCTTGATAAAGACCGCAAACAGTGTTTGAAACGTCGCAGATGGGAAAATAAAGAGGGTTCACTATTCACCAGAAACCGGAGTGCTGCCTTATTTTATATATATATATATATATATATATATATATATATATATATAAAGAGATTAATCAAATAAGATTTAAAGGACAATTCTAATTAAAAAAGAGAAATCTCATGCCTGTTCAAATTCAGCACATGGAGTAACATATCAGCAGAAAACAGATCTTTAGGAGGCAGTATTAGAGCAGTTATATTCTTTTGTATAAAGGTTGTAATATAATTGTTATGTTTTTGTACATATTATGAAGTATTATAGTAGTTATATTCTTGTACATAGGGGCAGTATTATAGTATTTATATTCTTGTACATAGGAGCAGTATTATAGTAGTTATATTCTTGTACATAGGAGGCAGTATTATAGTAGTTATATTCTTGTACATAGGAGCAGTATTATAGTAGTTATATTATTGTACATAGGAGGCAGTATTATAGGAGTTATATTCTTGTACATAGGAGCAGTATTATAGTAGTTATATTCTTGTACATAGGAGCAGTATTAGAGTAGTTATATTCTTGTACATAGGAGGCAGTATTATAGTAGTTATATTCTTGTACATAGGGGGCAGTATTATAGTAGTTATATTCTTGTAAATAGGAGCAGTATTAGAGTAGTCATATTCTTGTACATAGGAGCAGTATTACAGTAGTTATATTCTTGTACATAGGGGCAGTATTATAGTAGTTATATTCTTGTACATAGGAGGCAGTATTAGAGTAGTCATATTCTTGTACATAGGAGCAGTATTACAGTAGTTATATTCTTGTACATAGGGGCAGTATTATAGTAGTTATATTCTTGTACATAGGAGGCAGTATTAGAGTAGTCATATTCTTGTACATAGGAGCAGTATTACAGTAGTTATATTCTTGTACATAGGGGCAGTATTATAGTAGTTATATTCTTGTACATAGGAGGCAGTATTAGAGTAGTCATATTCTTGTACATAGGAGCAGTATTACAGTAGTTATATTCTTGTACATAAGGGCAATATTATAGTAGTTATATTCTTGTACATAGGAGGCAGTATTATAGTAGTTATATTCTTATACATAGAAATCAGTATTATAGTAGTTATATTCTTGTACATAGGAGGCAGTATTATAGTAGTTATATTTTTGTATATAGGAGTAGTATTATAGTAGTTATATTCTTGTACATAGGAGCAGTATTATAGTAGTTATATTCTTATACATAGGAGGCAGTATTTTAGTAGATATATTCTTGTACTTAGGAGCAGTATTATAGCAGTTATATTCTTGTACATAGGAGGCAGTATTGTAGTAGTTATATTCTTGTATATAGGAGGTAGTATTATAGTAGTTGTATTCTTGTAAATAGGAGCAGTATTATAGTAGTTATTTTCTTGTACATAGGATGCAGTATTATAGTAGTTTTATTCTTGTACATAGGAGCAGTATTATAGTAGTTATATTCTTGTACATAGGAGGCAGTATTATAGTAGTTATATTCTTGTACATAGGAGCAGTATTATAGTAGTCATATTCTTGCACATAGGAGCAGTATTATAGTAGTTATATTCTTGTACATAGGAGGCAGTATTAAAGTAGTTATATTCTTGTACATAGGAGGCAGTATTATAGTAGTTATATTCTTGTAGATAGGAGCTGTATTATATTAGTTATATTCTTGTACATAGGAGCAGTATTATAGTAGTTATATTCTTGTATGTAGGAGCAGTATTATAGTAGTTATATTCTTGTATGTAGGAGCATTGTCATAGCAGTTACTTTCATGTACATAGGAGGCAGTATTACATTAGTTATATCCTTGTACAAAGAAGGCAGTATTATAGTAGTTATATTCTTGTATATAAGCGGTAGTATTATAGCAGTCATATTATTTTATATAGGAGGTAGTATTTCGCAGGATATGACAGCCATGTAGCATGCACACACAGGGATGTTGTAGCCCTAAAACTCCCCAAACTCACTATCCCTTACTACTTGCATGATCCCTATACTACGTATGTGAGAGAGTGATGAACAGGGGAAAAACAAACAGACACAATATGAGTAGTGATACGGTACAAGTTGGTCAACGATGTACCAAAAATTACAGAAGCAGTCGAGAGAGCCAGACATGCCAAAACCAGGAGAGCCATACAGTACCAAATCACCAGAAGCCAGAAAACTTAGTCACAATACCAAATGCAGAAGTCATAGCCAAAGTAAACGCAATACCACAAAGGAACATCAGGCACCTGCACTTATAGGAGCCAGACTGATATAGAGCGCCGCAAATGATCTCCAGGTGGCTTCCCTATACGTCGGGTGGAGCTGTGAGCTGAACAAGCTGACAACCTAATACTCCGATGTACTCCTTTATTGTCCCCAGGTTGAGAGGGCTGCATCACGGTGACAGTATTATAGTATTCATATTCTTTTAAATAAGGGGCTTGCATATTCTTGCACATGTCGCAGAAGCAGTGTTATAGTTAGTGTTATAATACATATCGTAGTAAGCTACTATGTTCTTAATTTTCCCTATGGGGAAAATGTCATTTAAGGGCAACTTCCCAAGTCTGTCCTGATATTTTCCGCACAGCTGAAAGCAAAGTAAGATTGACATACAGTACTTTATACATTCAGATCAGTTTTCAATATGCATCCTCATCCGGGATTATGTAGAAGGTGTTTGCTTAATTTACTTTCATACCTCTGCAGCCGAGAATGTGAACACTCCATCTGCAATATAATGAGTGATTTAATTATTAAGCCTCAGCTTAGGGGGAATACTTAAGGCCAGTGCTTGACGTCTCCGCACTCCCCAACTTGGTAGCTGACTTGTAGTATGCTACATGCAACGCGCTACAAATTAGCAGTGCCTCGGTATTGCTGCTATGTTGGAGCTTGTTTTGAATACAGGTATTAGGATAATCACAGTCAGTGGGGCATCTTCTGTGCCCCCGCCTCTAACCCTGTTCATTTACTTGATTGCAAAATTAATCACAAAACATTTTTTTTAGAGAAATTTCTAATCCTCCCAAATCCATGCATCACACTTTGATTAAAACTAGGTTTACTCAAGACTTTGCTAGGCACTTTGATTTCTCGATAAATGAGACCTGCATGGCTAATATTTTAACACTTGCCATTTCACAATGCCTAGAATAAAAAGGGACCAGCTTGTCTGATTAATATCTGACAGGGGATATACAGCTGTACTAGCATGTAGAAGACCCAGTGCCACCTTAAAGGGGCTTTTCAAAATCGGTTATCAGTGTCTGATCAGTGGGGGTTCAACACCTGGTATCCCCAGCGATCAGCTGTTTGAGAAGGCACCGGTGATTGTAGTAGTGCCACGACCTCTCCCTGCTCACCAAACACAGTTCCATACATTGCATAGTGGTTGTGCTTGGTATTGCAGCTTAGGCCTATTCACATTAATGTGGCTGAGCTGAGTCTAGGCCGTGTGACCAATGCATGTGAGGTCTTGTGGCCTAGGCAAAGCTGTGAGGAGGCCACAGTGCCACTTTGAGCAACTGTGCCTTCTGAAGTAGCTAATCGGCTGGTGTCCCAGGGGTTATACCCTCATCGATCATATACTGATGACCAATCAGAGGATACGTCATCAGTTCAAATATCTCAGAAAACATCAGAAATTTTTTGTTGGTTTTACCTAGAGGAATCTGACCAGGTCTATGGTCTTGACAGGAGTGTCTTCTGTTTTGGAAGCAGATTCTATCATTTTTCAATGAGGTCTGAGGACAAAGGTCGAAGCTGTTCAGAGCACCCAATTGATGTTTTTTCCAGTCTTGTGACAAAATGTATTTTTCTCTATTTTTCCATTGGCAACGTGTATACTGTAGGTATGAATGTGACTGATAGAGACATCATTTAAACAGCTCCATAGGAAAACCAGGAAGGGCCTATCCATATTGACATTTGAGATGATGGAATTTCTTAAAAATCAATTTGGTCAGATTTGGCTGAATTGACCATTAAATTCAGGTCCAAATAAATTTGACCTGATTTCCCTTGAAAAGTTCTCTCAAACTCTCTTTCTCTCTCTGCTTTGATTCTCTTGAATCAAACCACTCAGAATTCATTTTCAGTAGAATCACAATTTTTCTAAAATTTAGGTCAAATTTCAGAATTTTAGAATCAATTCACTCATCTCTGTAATTAACTGAACCGTAGTAAATAACATATTAACCATCAAATGGGACCCAATGCAAAATTTGTTCCAGGGTCCCCACCTACCAGGTGCAATTTATAATTTGCAGCAAACTCATATAGTAGAGCTGTAATCCAATCAATTTTTTTTCAAAATATCCATGAGAACAGGGCCACAGCTAGGTAGGCATTATGTTAGGAGAGCCATATGTCCTGCTCCTCGGTGCCAGAGACAGGGGCCAACATGCTATTCTGTCTTGACCAGGCTATTTAAATACAGGGCTTAGGCAGAGATCTGAATCTTTACCCTAGGTGAAAGAAAACCTATCATCATCAGTCTTTGGCCTCAAATTAGATCAATTCAACCAAGTTTACACTTTTCCGCATGGGTTTTTGTTGAGTAATTCGCTGCTTATTTAATTTGAAGGTAACCCCAGTGGGTACTGTATGTGGATGCCTGAGGTTAAGAGCCATATTGAGTACATAACCAATGGACTAGATGGTCTATGTTATAGAATCTAGATATGTTTGAAGACTCTTATTAAATGTAAGCACTTTTCAAAATGGCATTGGAGGTAATGTGGTTTGCTAGTTGCAGTGTGTTTATCAATGTCAAAAAATAGAATTTAGTCTTACAAAATTGGAGCACTCACAGCAAAGCCCATAACTGGTGTGGAGCTTTGTCTAGAACCATTTGTCTTTAGTTCGGAGGCCATTCATAAAATATGTTGCAGATGCACTAATGATGGAAATTGGTTTGTGATATTCATTGGAGGGGGATGCATGAATGTATTTGCTATACGGCACTGAGAAATAGGTAGAGGTTATTTTTTAAAAGGATTTTGGGTCCTTTATATAGATGGCCTATCCATCAACACTATGGACTTCAGTGGGGGCAGTGCTGCAGTAACCAGCTCCATCAACTACACAATGGATGGAGCTGTAGTTCCAGCACCAACTTCCGGCACGGGAGCTACTTTCATAAAGCTGAACGCCAGAATGTGGGGTGTTGGACCCTCACCAATCAGAAATTCATGGCCTATCCTAAGTATCAATATAAAAGAACTAGAAAACTTATTTCATGACTTACGTTTTAAGAGCTCTCTATATAGGAAGCCAAGACTTACCCATGCTGTATACTGCCACTGAATATTACTTACAGTGCAAGCTATGCTTCCTTTCATAATATACCAGATACACTATGGAGTGTATGTGTGAAGCTTACAGACCATATCTACTGTAATACGCCAGGCACAAATACTACCTGAGAAAAAACAACAGTAGCTGAGAGTGTTTGGCGCTAATTAGTTGTCAGACTTCTATCATGCAGAGGCACCTTTGGATTTCTTCAACTCGCACGCAGAAAACTACCACATTAAAATGTAATTCTGTGGTAATTTCATTGTTTACAATAGCAATTCTGATATTTTATACAACTAATACAGTAATACAATACAAAAATAGTGTCTGTACTTAAACAATACCAATACATAACCCACACATAATACTACTATATAGTACCTACATATTAGCCTGATGCAGTAAAATGTTACACAGCCCAAGTAAAATTGACAATATAGTGCCCATATAGTGGTAATATTTCTACAAGACATCTTATCATTAGCCATTTCACTGCCCTAGCCCACCAGGGGTGTTATCATCAACCCTCTTTACTGCCCTAGACCCCCAGTGTTGATACCATAAACCCTTCATTCCCTTAAAGGAGCTGTACACTTTTATGATGTTTTTTTTGCAGACTGCACACCTTTTCCAGACCCACGGTGACCATACTTACCTGATCTCCAGATCCGGGTTCTGATTCTATAGCTGCCCCACTGGTTCTGCAGGTCTCGGGTCTCTCAATATCAACATTCAGTTTGACATGGGGCACGTGACCAGTGACTGACCACAGCAGTATGAGTGACGTGTCACCACTGAAACCATTGACTGGCCTTAGTGGTTACCCGCAGATCCACTGGAGCAGCAAAGGAGCCAGGACCCAGCAAGGGGATCAGGTTAGTAGGATCATAGATCTAGCCATGCTGTGGTGTGATAAAAATATCATAAAGGTGAACAACCCCTTTAAGATATCCATTGACTTTCGATAGCTGTCCGACGAACAGCTATTTCTCAAAACTGCCCCATGAACTTGCGTGCTCAGGATGAACACCACTAACTATGCATCTTATCTCTCTGTAGATAAAATAATTACGCATTGAAATTCAGCATGCTCAATACTTCATTACCTTGGGATCATCTCTTGGTAAGCCCTCATATTCATACTTTAAGATTCCATAATCATCTGGTCCTGCTAAAAACAGCAGGTTTGGTCAGATTTAGGGTCCATTCACACGTCCATGGTGTATTGCGGATCTGCAATACACCTAGGCGCACATGGCCGGCACTAAATAGAGAAGTCCAATTCTTGTCTCTACTTTGTTGTGGAGCTGCGGACTGGAAGTTCGGAGCAGCGCTCCGGAAATGCGGATGTGGAGAGCACATAGTGTGCTCTCTGCATCCATTCCCTCCCCATAGAGAATGAATAAGTCTGCACCCGTTCTGCACAATTGCGGAAAGGGTACGGACCACACTTGCGGACGTGTGAATGGACCCTTTACTTATGTTTATAGGGGGGCCTTTAAATAAATTATCTGACATTGTTCAGAAGAAATACAGTAACAAAAACAGTTTTACAAAAAACAGTTTTACAGCCATTATTTATTTGATATATGAGGGGTTGTAAAGTAGGTACATTAGGTACGGTACTTCGGTGGTCCATATACTCTACTGGTTTTGCACAGTTGTCTGTGCCCATCCATGACCACACAAGAACGGATATCCAAGCAACCACTGCTAGCTGAATTTAAATCTTTGGGCGTTTTGTAGCTATGAGAACCATACAAAAGAAAAGCGCAACATCGGGTAGTATGTTCTAGATGATCAAACTAGTTGATAGAACAACAGAATGGAGGCTCACCTTCTGCGGTTGTGCTAGAAATAGGCACAACACTATTGTAGGCATGTAGAAAACCAGTGTCCCGTCGCCAGGTGTCCTCAAACTTCAGGAGAGGATGCCCAATCTCTCCAAAGCCAAACAGCAAAAATATAGCAGGATCACACAGGGGCACAAAAAGACATGGGTCCAGACTCCAGACATTTCTAATTCAGATGAGCATTTTCTTTTATTTCAGTAGTGCACGTCGGGTAAAACAACACCGTGTTTCGAGAATACAAAAGTCCCCTTCATCAGGTTTGCCAGCCTTTAAACCTGATGAAGGGGACCTTGGAATCCCCGAAATGCATTGCTGCTGTTTTACATGACGTGCACTACTGAAATAAAGGAAAATGCTCACCTGAATTAGAAGTGTCTGGACCCATGTCATTTTGTGCCCGTGTGTGATTCTGCTATATTTCTACTGCTAGCTGAATGACCAGGTGGCCTTAGGTACGTAGTCATGGGTAGACCACTCCTGACCATGGAGGAATCTATGTATATGGAATTTCCTAACAAATGTTGATTTTAGGTATATTTTATGTAGTTTTTAAGCCAGTTACTAAGATATTTAGCAAAAATCACCCAACACTAGACTATTTCCTCTTGCACAGGAATGGTGAAGGACAGTCATCTGAAGAGCCGGATTTCGACTATATACAGTATAACCATGCCTTTCTTGTCAGCTGCAATTAAGTATGCATATACTTGTGGCTTTATGAGAGCATTGTTAGGCAAGGTACATCTTAGAAAGCAATAGTCTGGGAGGTTTAAGCCACTTGAGTCCTGACAGGGTTTTTGATGCAGAGAGAAGGGCGATAAATCCAATATGTGTTGTGAGGAAATGTATCTGCAGGTAGAATACTCTATGGATATTACAGCATGTTTTCTACTTCAGTTTTAAACTAATTACATCTGTCTGACTGCTGCTTTCAAGTTCGGAAAACAAGAGGAAGGATTAATTTCTGCAGATGGGATGTGGATGAGGAAAAGTGGTAGGTGTCCCCTCTACCCTCACAAACAAGAGTCAACAAAGCTGCAATTATTAACTTTTATACTCTTTTATATAGGAACAAGATTTCAAGTGCCTGAAGGAGCAACAAATTTAACCTTTGAGATTCAAGAATGAAACTGGATTTCCGCATAACATTTTTTTTTTCATGTTCCTCGACTGGACATCTAAATCAATGATCTACTTGTTTTGAGTGTCTTCTACCAGGCAAGTACAACTATCTATTACAATTATGTATCATAGAGATGAGCACATTATTACAAAAATCAGCCATGTGATTCGATTTGTGTACAAATCAGTTCTACCTGAAACCATTGAGTGTATTTGAATATACAGTACATGGTGGGTACTCAAATATACATTGAATTCATTCTCTTTCGAAAAACGTGCCTGAATCCAACTTCAATTATTTACTATTTTATTGGGAACTACTGATCACCCAATGAAAGAGCAAGCATTCATTCATGGAGCGAGCATTCATTTTCCAGCAACAGATCATCCTGTGTAGTCAGGAATCTGCTGCAGGCAAACAGTATTTCTTTGTGAGGTGAGCAATTCCAGAACAGTAAATGATTTCCAAAATGAAAGGCAATGAATGATAGGCAATTATCAGGAATGAATGTTTCATTGTCAATAACTGCCCATGTAAATGGGTCTTCAAGGGCATCTGTCAGCAAATTTGTACCTATGAAATCGGCTGACCTGTTACGTGTGCACTTGGCAGCTGAAGGCATCTGTATTGGACCCATATTCATAAGTGTCGGCATTGGAGAGGGTGCGGCAGTTGCAGAGAGAGCAGAGCCTCTAGGTGTAATGGCAACACCCCCGTTGCTCCTAAAGGCTCCTTTGCATATATTAAAACATCATTTTTCTCAGCAATGCTGGCACATATGAACATGGGACCAACACAGATGCCTTCCACTGCCAAACATACATGTGACAGGTCAGCCGGTGCCATAGGTACAAATCAGCTGACAGATGCCCTTTAAGAGAAGTGACAACTATTTGTGGCCACCACAAAATGACACCCACATTGCTTGCTTTTTATTACGATTACTCAAAGAGGCAATATACACTGTCTCTGGTTGAGTGCATCTACTAGACGTCTTCCTTTCTCTAATCTCTTGACAAATTTTCACGTTTGGATTGGAGGAAAACAATACAATACTTAGTTATAATTCTTACTGGAGAAGTGCATCTTAGAATCGCGGTGGATTTAATGCTAGATAAACTGAGGTGTAGAATATAAGAAGTTCACCCTTAAAGGGGTTATCCAATTTCAAGAAGACCCTCCCCACACACACATATACTTACTTCGCTCCCCCCGCTGCTCTTTGTCTCCTCATCGCTGCTGCTTCTCCCTGCACACAGATTAAAACATCCTGTTTCTGGGTGGGGGGAGGAGCAGCCAATGGCAGGCGGGGATGGGGACGAGCCTCCCTGGCATCGCGGTTGATGCTAGGGAAGCTCGTCCCCATCCCTGTCTGCCAGTTGCTGCCCCCCTCCAAAACCAGATATTTTCATCCGTGTGCACGGAAAAGCAGTAGTGGCGCTGCGGGGACCAGAATTGGCACAGAGAGCAGGGTAAGTATATTACAGGTGAGGGGCCCGGCACATGTGGGGGGTTTTCTTGGAATTGGATAACCGCTCTAACTCCTCAGCTATGGACTTTACAGGCTATGGCCCCCAGAATAGTCAGAACTTGTCCAGCTTGTCTAAGGTAGAGGCAGAGTCAGGAATGATGGGGGGGGGGGGTTGTCACTGGGAGAGCGGCCAAGATGTAACAACCCAGAGAGCCAGTTGAGAATATGGTCAGAAATTGGGCAAGGGGTCAATACTAGGAGATTGGAATACAAGTACCAGGTAACAAATTTAATGGAACAACATGAAGGCAGAATCCAGAGGCAATTTTAAGGTCAGGATGAAAGTTATCTGGCTCAAATAAAAAATATGTATATATATATATATATATATATATATATCCCATAATCAATGTACAACAGTGCTATGCCAAATAACACCTAAAATACAATGCTGGACCCAGAGTCATCAGAATGGCCTACAGCTGGAAAATGAGAGGCCATTGCAGGAAGTGGCAGATCATTGCTGGATCGGGGAAAGGCGAGTAAGAGGAGCAATGTTGCAGTTACCAACTCTGTCCATTACACAGTGGACGGGGCTGTATAATTACGTCACTGGAGCTACAAGTTAACAGCTCATCGGTGGGAGTGCTAGGTGTTGGACCCCACTGATAAGCTATTGATGGCCTATGCTGAGAATAAACCATCAATAATAAGCCATCAATATTAAATTCCTGGAATACCAGTTTAATGAAAGATAAATCTGTAATTTACTTGCATTAACAAACCAAGACAAACACAGATCAATCCTGACACAAGAGCTAAATAATATTAATACTATTAATCATAATAATAATACTAATAATAATACAAAACAACTACATCATGCGTATTTTTTGTATACATCATTATTATTGTATATATTTTATAGAAAAAAAACATATTTAACTTTTTTCAACCCTTAACACTTTTATCTTATCTCAATATTTTTTTATGTATACATATATCATATTGAAATTATTAGTTCAATATTATACACTACCATTGCCTTTTGAAAGATAAATATTTTTAACATTTTTGAGAATAATACAAAATATAACAGTGATCGTACAGAAGGAAATGATGCACACACACATAAAATTTTTTTTTTTTAACTCCATTGTAGTTTTTCTGCCTTTAATGGTTCCCATTAATCATATTGGTTGCCTTTGAAGCGAAGCCTTGTATGTGTGAGTGTAACATGCCGGTCTCTAATGATCATAGGGACAATAGCCTTGGCACAGATTTCAAACCTTGTCTTTACTGAATGAGTCCATTTCTTTCTTATTTATTTGACAGCAAACTACACTGACGTGTCAAATATACAATGATTTGGGGGCAAGTAATAAACAAGTGTGGATAGTTCAATTCCCATTTTCCCTATGAATCTGAAGAATTGATGTACAGCCCGTGAACTCAAGCCCTTTCTCCATTCCAGGCTAATGTAAGACAATCGGGAGGCCATGGATTAAACAATGGACGTATTGTCCTCCCTCTGAATTCTCCCTAAATTAGAAACTTTAAACCCTCATTAATGTGCCACCATCTTCTGAAGAAAACTGGTTTGCAGCAAACCTCTTAAAAACAGTATATATATATATATATATATATATATATATATATATACGGACAAAATTGTTTGTACCCTTCCATGAAAGAAAGAAAAACCCACAATAGTCACTGAAATAACTTGAAACTGACAAAAGTAATAACAAATACAAATTTAAGGAAAATGAGCTAATGAAAATCAAATATTGCTATGGAAATTAAATAATTAATTAATAATATATATTTTTTTTAAATGGCCTGGATAAATTTATGGCACCCCTCGAAAAGATTGAAAATAATTTGACCATAGTGAGATATTAATCTAAAGTGTGTCCTGTAATTAGCATCACAGGTGATGTAGTTTATTGGCTTCCTATGAACATGTTAGAGAAATGAGGCTTTGTGCACCATGGAGTGTAGCAACTGTAATAAATGGTAACAACCTAAATAAGGTGTTAAAGAATATGTTTGTACTATAAAAGTAACAGGAAAAATGCAATGGCAAGTTCAAAAAGGGCAGCCTTTTTTACAATGTCATGACAATAACTATTTTACTATGCTATTGGGGCCCAGAGTTTTCCAGATCATTGAGTTATACTGATTTTACACTGCAGTATTGTCTTCATGACCCACTTTAATTCTGTCTCCTAATAATTCCCCCTAAATTATCCTTATTTTATCCATTTAAAGGGGTTGTCTCATTACAGCAACTTATCCCCCATCCAAGTATAGTAGCTGTGTGTCATTGGCGGGCTCCCACCAACTGACCATGAGAACGGTGGGGCCATGTTCTCCCGTTTGAATGGAGCAGTGGACACACTGCTTCAATCAAGTCTATAGGGCTGTCACAGATAGCCAAGGACTTGTATTTGGAGACATCGAACTAGCCCAATAGAGCTGAGCAAAATAGTGGACATGCACGCTTGTCTGCTCCTCCATTCAACCAGGGGAACACAGCCCCCATTCTCGTGACAGGTGAAGGACCCCAGCAGTTGGTTCCCAACGATCAGACACTAATGCCCATCAAAGTTGTTGTAATGAGAAAACCCTTTTAAGAACATCGTCCCACATTTACCAATGCTATCTAATATTTAGGAACCTGAAGCAAACACATGATGTGCCACATTTATCACGTATGTGTAAAATATTTGGTGAAATGGGAACAAGTCACACAATTAGAAACCTTGTTATACCAAAGCCAACGATGTATACATTGGAACAAAAATGTGCACCAAAAAACTAGCTTAACCTTTAATAAGTCTATTGGAACAGGTAGACATAGCAATGGCACATCCACTTTCATGCGAGAAAAATTTGTTTTGCTGCATTCTGTTAATAAATCAGTCGAAAGTAAGTTGGGTCATTGTGCCAAAAAAGGACCACATACAATGCAATTCTGACACAGGCAAAAAAAAAAGTAAACATGTCTCAATGAACATAATCTTTGAGTTCCAGTCTACTTGCACAGTGTGACTTGTGTTCTTCAACTCTTCATATATATTTAATATATGACAGGCCACATGCTGCAGTAACCAAACCATTGTTATCTGGGTAATTGTAACTGACAAGTTAACAGACTTCACGTTAGACTGAGCCTCAGAGCGTACAGAGCTTATAGACTTGATGACCCATGTAGAAGATTTTTTCATTGAATAAATACATAATTTATTAACATTTATTGAACTTCAATTAATAATGGATGGCCGCGGCAAAGATAGTCTCGGATTCTCTCCAGTCCCAGGCCACCCTCATTAGCTCATACCATTCAGAAACTCCACAGTAGGTGAAGGCGAATGTCTTTCCTTCAACCCGTTTCTCTAAAGGTCTGGGTCTCCAGCTTTGTGGCAAGTCACAGGAAAAGAATCCAAAATAATAGCTCTACCTAACATGGGCTGGACGTTGCAGGAGGGAAAACACACATCACAAAACCCAATTCAGCATCTGTAATACTTGTTTTCTACTGGCACTCAAGAATCACAAAGGGTTAAAACCACTGTCGAGATACTTAGGGGGTTCTCTAACTATCTAATTGCTATCAGCTTTTTCTATACGGCTATCAGGTGGGGAGGGTTCACACATTATGTCTGCAAAATTATTCTTCATCATTTTAGTAAAATGACAGCCAAAAAATGCCGCAAAAAGCATGTTATCATCTTAGACTATAGATTAAAGGGGCACTTTTGTCAGCAAGGGACATTTTTTTAAACTCAATATTCATAGAAAACAACTTATTTTTAGAATTTTTGGCTTTTTTTCTTTTTCATTTTGCCAGCAGTATGCCAACAAAATGAAATACAAAAAGATCGTTTTCATATATAACATGTATAGGTTTGAGAGAACGGGGCGATTATGGTAACGATTTCTGTTAGCGACTGTATTTTAAATATTTTTTGTAACATTTTTTTTTTGCATTTTTTATAAAAAAAAATATTTATATATATTTTTATTTCTTTTTGGCACATAATATGTCTGGAGGACACTGACTTTTTTTTTTAACTGATTAGCGATGGGTTTAAAGCGCTGCAGGCACTTGTATATACGTGCTATCTGCACGGGGCATGTGCAAATAGGACGTATATACACAGTGGGCAGTCGGGAAGGGGTTAATGATAATCTGCCCAGGCATCGGGCAGTGTAAAGGGAAGTAAAATACATGGAGGGAGTTAAATAAATTATGCCCAGAAAACCATCCACCCATATTAAAAAAAAATAAACAAAAAAATATATATATATATATTATTTACATATTGGTTTCTAATAGGGATGAGCGAAGTGAGCTTTCGATTCTAGATCCGAAGTTGCTTCGCTCAAAACTTAAGTTTATTGCTGTAGGGAGATCTGTCTCCGTACAACATTAAAATGTACGGCCTCCGACAAGATGAAGTCAGTTTTTCCCAAAGTCTCATGAGACTTCGGTGAATAACTTCGTTATTTGATTTTTAAAACTGAAAAAACATTTTAAAACTTGGATCCGAACTCGGCTTCAGTTCCGAGGTACCAATCCGAGTTTTAAAATGCATGCTGTACGGCATTAAACTGAAGTTTTGAGCAAAGCGACTTTGGATCTAGAATCGAACCTAGATGAACCTTATTAAGCCAGTCACACTGCCTAGTAGGGAGGATCCTGCTTTTTAAAATAAACCCTGTCTTGTAAAAATCGATTATGGCACTCCTGAGAATTTTTTTTTTAAAATTATTTATGTAAATGAGAGCTTCAGTGCACCAAGGGGCATGGCCAGCACTGGAAAGTTGGGGTGGATCGAGAGGCTGGGTTCCAACCCTCATGGCACCAATGCCCTTATTTACACAAAGAATGAAAGTTTGGTTTTGTTTTTTTCTTGCGAACGCTGCATCCGATTGTCAAGACAGGCATAATTTTAATCAGCAGGGTTGACCCTACCAGTATGCCTGGTTCAATAGGGTTGGGTCAACTGACAGGTGCTCTTCAAGTTGCTTTGATAAGTCCTGTAATGTGCACTTCAAGCTGGAAAACATACCAATTTATGAATAAAGCAGGTGTAAAAAAGGTCCAAAGATTTAGGTCCAAAGATTTAGGCAAATACCTAGGGTGCAATTTAATAGGCGAAATCTATGCATATACCGTAAAAAAGAAAAGCTCTGCATTTTCTTTGAACAACCAGGTGGATACCCTGATCAAGCTGCTGATTACTAGCTGCTAATTAGCAGTTCTCTATAGTGCTACTTGAGTAATTATGTGAATGACTGTCCATCCAACAGTTGTGATACGGAGCTTATTAGACCATGCTTGGTCAAGCGGCTGAGTACATTTTGAAAAACCTTGTCTTGGGCACAGGGAGAACTATTTCTTCCCCTGTTTAAATGTGAAAACCTGAATGTGTACTTCATTAGTATTGAAGATGATGCAATCATTGATTAAGGAGGAGGCACATGCTTTTTCACATGGACGATATGGTTATGCCGTGTGATTACTTAGGTTGTTCTTCTCTCAGTATGATAAATATGCGATATTAGGAGACATCTGGCAAATACCTTCTCGTGGCATGGCAACCTTGCCTTGCTTGGGTCATTGTTTATGTCACTTAATGGATATTGCACTTTTTTTCCTCTATGTACTGCAAATTTCAGTCACTTATCAAAGCGACAAATTCTTCAAAGCAGGAAGAGCATGATACAGTGTCGAAAATGATAAGATTATTGCTCACCAAACAATATTAGATAACGGGAAGACCAGAAGAAATTAGATTAGTGCAGAAGAGAAGTCATTGTAAAAACGAAGAACATATTCTGAAACAGTCACCTCCATGACACAATCCTATTATACCATTCAGCAACAGCTATTTACACTGCTCTAAGCACCCATTCCACGATCCATACACCCAAGGAACTGTTGCAATTGAAGTTTGGTTGCCCTTGTAGCATCTCAGATGGTTGCTTAAGGCAGATCAAAAGCCTTCAAATAACTGTACCCCTTATGCTCTGCTATGGATTCAGGCAAAATGTGTTTATTACAGTCAAATCTGAAATCCTTATGTTTCGGTGTCACTTAACCATGATTTTCTTTGATTGGTAACTATGCCGAGGGCAATAGGTTGCATTAAAAAATGTCTTAAGCAGAAAATGGGGTCTCTAATAAGAACAGGGACACAATTTCCAGCTGCCATGTCAACATCTAGACTGGTTTGTACTATTGAGTAGAGGTTTATAGTGGAGGAAGGAGGACCAGGAAAAGAAAAAGGAAAAACCAGTTAAGAATATCTCTAGACTACATCTCACAAGACTCTGACAGAATATAAACCTACTGGTTATAAAATCTTGGGAATATGGGAATTCAACCCCTCTGGATTAACATAAATTAAAAAATTATTTTGTGGCCCTTTTAGGTGCATCAACCTCCAAGATACAAGTTACAAATTGACAAGAAGATTGAATAACATTTTAAAACTCCTATAATTTAAAAAATAATTCAACATCCTATACCTTCAACCTTGGCAGAGGGGTTTTTCCCAGGTTGGATCATACGCTCACATTTGGTGGGGCTGTGAGTTAACAAAAGCCATTATAACTTGAAGGGAATTTATCAAGTTCTGTACTCTAGAATTCTGCCCTCAAAAGTCACAAAATTTGGCTCTTTTTACTTTTTTGTACAAAATGTAAAGTTTTGCCGTTTGCTGTGATTTAAGTCAGATTTATCAACTTTCGCTTTTAAAAAAAGTAATAAACATTTTCACAAACATTACTTCAGTAAAGAGGTTGCAGAAAAAGTGGAGAAACATCTCATGACAAAGGTGTTAAGGGCACCAAATTCAACGAAAAACATACAACACAATATTTGATAAATTTGGTGCAAATTTCGGCAACACAGAATGCCGGAACACATGCCGGAATGCCGGATCAATAATTTCCATAGGAATGTATTATTGCCAGATCCGTACTTCTGGTATGCGCATGCGCAGACCCTTAATACTGAAAAAATAATACAAGACAGATCCGTCTATCCACATGACAAGCGGAGAGATGGATCCGTTCTTCCAATGCATTTGTGAGATGGATCCGTCTCCAAATGCTTTTAGTTTACATCCAGATTGCTGGATCCAGCAAAGTGTTCCTGCAACCGAACTGCTTGCCGGAACACTCTGCCGCAAGTGTGAAAGTACTCTAACCCCATAAAGCCCTAATTTTTCATCTCAGATGTAACGATCAGCAATGAATGCGGCATCTGAGGGATTCAATGATGGGCGGTGGCACAATCACCATTCCCCATCATTGCCCTCACTGCTTATAAATAAATACACTTTGTGATGAAGTAATTAATCATAAAGCAATTTTTTTTTGTGAAATTCGGAGAAGTAACCAAATTGAATTTTTGTAAACTTTGCCCATCACTAGTCATGAATATAAGATTGGTGGGATTTGACTCCCAGTAACCCCATTAATCAGATATTTGAAGAACCTGCAGCACTTACCAAAGCTCCTGTGAATGCCACTGCCTCCTCGCAGCTTACATCCATTGGATAGCGGTTGTTCTTGGTTTTGCATCTCAGCCTCATGCACTTGAATAGGATTGAGCTATGCCTAGGCCACGTGACCGATGAACAAGATATCACATGACCTAAAAAAGGAAAAGTGCACCATGGCCTCTTCAAACAACTGATGGGGGGGGGGTCCCAAAGTTGGAACCCTGCCTGTCTAATACTTGTGAACTATCCTGAGGATAAGGCATCAATATAAAAATCCCAAAGAACCGGTTTATACCCTAAATTTAAAATGTCATACATTTACAGCAATTGGATGCAGTTGAAGCATAGAGCAGATTTGTAAGCCGATCATGTTCCATATGCATTAGGTGCCCGTTGTGCAACACAACTAACACCCTGCCACAATGACCAGAATATGAGATAACTCTGAACGCATTATTCAACCCCTCAGATAGTGACCGTGGCATCTGTGCGGTTAGAAAGAGGGAGGGGGCTCCAAATAATTGCTATAACAGCCTTGTAAAGATTCACAGATCTGCCATAACAAATTGCCTGTTAAGCTGTGCCTTCAGAAAGGCTTAAGAGAAAGCCAACAAAAATCCCATAGACTGCAATAGGATAATATTGCAGATATAGTACAAGTTAATGGCGGATCACATATTCAAGGCCGCTATGGGAACTAAAAATTATAATTAAAAAAGTTACAAAAATATCACAAAAATAAAAAAAATTAAATAACCCCTTTTTCCAATTTTATATATAAAAACAAAGAAATAAACGATAAGTAGAGCTGCAATTTTAAAATTAAAAAGTCTGGTATTAGTAATCATACTGAACCACAGAATTAGGTTGTCATATCATTTTTACTGTACAGTTAATTCGATGAAAACAAACCCCAAAAACCAAGGCGGAATAGTGTTTAGTTTAGTTCCCCCCCAAAAAAATTTATTTTTTTCCTGTTTTACAATACAAGATATGTTACATTAAATTGTGCAATTACAAACAAACAAAAAATGAAGAAGTAAAAAAGTTCCAGCTTCTGGAAGCTGGGGAGGGGGGAAAAAACGCAAAGACGAATATTGGCCTGGTCCTTAAGGGGCTAATCTACTATAGATAATACCTCAAAAGTGCTGGGTTTGCAGATATTATGTTATGTGTGTAGTGGTATTTATATGTTCCTACAGGCATAACATCAAACATCCGGCCTCAGGGTTATCTGACATGGAAAAAGTCAGAAAGAAGTGCTCATGCAAAAAACCGTTGCTATATTTGCGGTCTGAAAATGTAGGATCTGCAAATCATGGGTGCTGTCCGCATCTTTTGCTGCCTCATTGAAGTTAATGGGTCCTCATCCGATCTGCAAAAAAAGCGGATAGGATGCGGACAAAAACAATGGCTATGTGCATAAGCCCTAAGACTGTGCAGGGCGGTCTACCCAATGCTGCAGAGTATGGGGCAGGAGGAGAAGACTAACAACCAGTCCCAACTATGGTGTTGAAATTTAGCTCTTGAAGGAGATTTTGGTGTTCTACTCTTTTCCTCCAGATATTTTTCTACCAGGAGCATAAAAAAATTTCCGCATAAGGAAAATGAATCAGCAAGAAAAATGCTAATAAGATATCATAGCATTGATTCTAGTACAATCAATATCACTGAGCAAGAATAATCAATAATACGACTCGTCGGACAGTTGAATATTTTAACCTGGAAATTTTTTTGTTGAGTGGCACATGTGTGTTTGTGGAAAAAGAAATGTCACCCTGGATCTTCTCTTGTTTCAAAAAGATTGGTGTACTTCTTGATAAACTGCAATACCATACACACACCTCATGGAAAGGTGTGGTGCTTTTTCTGGAAGTAAGCAGCTAATGTATGTTTTTCAAATTGTGTATGAGTTGGTTCACACGTAGATTTTTGACAGTTTTTTTGAGTCAAAGCCAGAAGAGGATGTAGCAGCAAGAAGTCTTTCCTTTAGTCCTCATGCACATGACCGTATGTTTGGTGCACGTCCTAGCCGCATATTTTGCATCTCCGGGGTGGACCCATTCACTTCAATGGGGCCGCAAATGATGCGGACAGCACTCCGTGTGCTGTCCGCTACGTTGCTCCGTTCTGTGGCCTCGCCAAAAAAAATAGAGCATTTCCTATTCTTGTCCATTTTGCAGACAAGAATAGGCATTTCTACAATGGGAAAATTGCGGAACAGAATGTGAGCGGACCACAAAATACATACGGTCGTGTGCATGAGGCCTTATGCTTCTTTTTCAATTCCTTCCAACCCACTTCTTGCATTGGCTCAAAAAACTGCATCAAAATCCTCCACAAAAATTCTATGTGCAAACCTATCCTAACCCCTTCAATAAGTCTGCCCCATGATTTTCAATGTTTAATAATCTGTGGCCCGTCATCTCCCATTTTCTGGATTAAATTTTTAATTTCAAATATAAATACAATAATGTAAAATAAAAATTTTCTTTAAATTCCTTTTAACTCAGTTTATAGTATACAAAGTAAAAATTCTTGCTCCGTTCTCCCCTCATAATGATATATAAAAAAAAAAAAAAATCTGCAATTTTATTGAGATTTTCATGTCCTCTGGCTCTGGTTCAGAAATGAATCTCTGCTGACACAACCCTCCATAAATTCCAAAAACCCAAAGAGGTTTAAACTCCCTAATAGTCTTAACACCCTCGGCTGTTAACTCTCTAGCAGACCATATGGACAACCAGGCGTAACTCATCTGAACAGAGGATCATGTAGGAGTTTATACATGTTTATACCACCAGATGTTAATGCAGGAAGTTCAAGGCGGCTGGCTTTATCCTCCTAGAGTGGAGACAAACTGATCTGACAGTTTTCTCCTGCTACTATCCACCAATGTCATGGCGAGTTAGGATAAATATTAAGCTTACAAACAGAAATCCAGAACGTACAGTGAAAAGTAGACTTTTGGTGTCTTTAGAAACCCATTAAAGGGATCATACATGATTAGAAAAACATTGCAGCTTTTATTGCAAAAACAGTACCACACCGTTCTGTAGGTTGGGTGTGGTATTACAGCTCAGCCCCATTTTCTTAAATGGAGATGAGTAGGGATGAGTGAACCCATGGAAGTTCGTGTTCGGCTGAACTTCAGGTCAAAGTTCAGGTTTGGGATCCAAACTTGACCCCGAACCTGAACCCCATTGAAGTCAATGGGGACCTGAACTTTACTTTATTATTTTCCATTATAACATAGTTATAGCGGAAAATAAGAGCATTCTTAGAACAGAATGCAAAAGCATATGGCCATTTAGTTAAAAAAAAACAAAAACAAAAAAAAAACAACTCACCTCATCCACTTGATCGCGTTGCAGCAGCTTCTTCTATCTTTATTCAGCAGAACCTGCCAAAGGACCTGCAAAGACGTCACCGCACTCATCGCACGGTGATGTCATCGCAGGTCCTTTTGCAGGTCCTGCTGAAAGAAGATATAAGGCAGCGCGATAAAGTGGATGAGGTGAGTTGTTGTTGTTTTTTTACCCCTAAATGGCAATTTTTTTGTATTCTGTTTTAAGAATGCTCTTATTTTCTGCTTTAACCATGTAATAAATGAAAATAATAAAATTACCGGAACACCGAACCCGGATTTCAATGAAAAAGTCCGGTTTTGGGTCTGGATACCCAGACTCACAAAGTTTGGTACGAACCTGAACTTTGCAGTTCGGGTTTGTTCCTCCCTAGAGATGAGCTCTAATACCTGCCCTTGCATTGGAATAAAGTTATTCTTATGGGACACAAACTATAGTCATTCTATTACCAAAAATTCGGAGACCAACCTTCTATACCATATCAATGGTGCTACAAATTCTGGTCTTAATAAAGGATAGAGATGGACAAATTCTAAACTTGGCTGAGATATCATGTCACAAAAGCCATTGAAAAAGTCAATATAAAAGTTCCTGCCATTGCTTACTCAAATTTGGGGAAATAATATAGATCCTTCAGATTTCTGTTGATTGACCCATGCACTAAAGACCGTCATGATAAAAAAAAAAAAATAGAAATGACCCTTTAAAAAGGATCATCTTTAAATATGAGCGAATTGATTTAAATCTATTAGGACCTGAATTTTGTAAATATTTGTGTTGCAGCCTTATCGGAATTATCAAGTGAATTTGGGGAGAGAAGGACAGCAAGAGACGGGAGAGAGAGGGGAAGAGTGGGAAATAAAGATGAAAGAGAGGAAAAGAGGGAAATAAAGATGAGATAGAGGAAGAGAGGGAAATAAAGATGAGAGAGAGGAAGAGAGGAAAATAGAGATGAGAGAGGAAGAGAGGAAATCAAAGATGAGAGAGAGGAAGAGAGGAAAATAGAGATGAGCTAGAGGAAGAGAGGAAATCAAAGAAGAGACAGAGGAAGAGAGGGAAATAAAGATGAGCTAGAGGAAGAGAGGGAAATAAAGAAGAGACAGAGGAAGAGAGGGAAATAAAGATGAGATAGAGGAAGAGAGGGAAATAAAGATGAGAGAGAGGAAGAGAGAGAAATAAAGATGAGAGAGAGGAAGAGAGGGAAATAAAGATGAGAGAGAGGAAGAGAGGGAAATAAAGATGAGAGAGGAAGAGAGGGAAACAAAGATGAGAGAGAGGAAGAGAGGGAAATAAAGATGAGAGAGGAAGAGAGGGAAATAAAGATGAGAGAGAGGAAGAGAGGGAAATAAAGATGAGAGAGAGAGAGGAAGAGAGGGAAAAAAGAAGAGAGAGGAAGAGAGGGAAATATGGATGAGAGAGGGAGAGCAAGAAAGGAGAGGGAGAGAAAGAGAGAGAGTGAAACCTAGGCACCAATAAACCAATAAACTACAAAGTCCATTTCCCTCAGCGCTAGCCTACAAAATAATTTAAGCTACACTTATTATACAGAGACCTTATTCTGCAAACATAAAAGTTTATTTCCCATGATACCCTGCAGGGGAAAAATACACAGTGATTTATTGCAAGTTTTCATCTCCTATGCAATAACAATACATGGTGGGGATATGTCTCTACATGCTTTTTAATGTTTTAATGGATGAATGTAAGCTTGACCGTTCATACCGGTACATGTTCCTAACTCATACTGATAGCATTGCCGATACAGTCACAGTACAAACAGAGACCGTTGCCTACATAGTCCTGCCTCTCTCCCGCTATATAACATACAGTACTTTGTTCCTAAATGAAACAGTTGATTTTAAGCAAACACTAGTTTACGGGGGGCTATGCGGCTGGAGGGGTCAGAAATAGCTGCAGAATTCTAATGCTTCACTATGAGTTACATAGTTACTTGGTAAATACGGTGTAAAAAAGCTATCAAGTACAACCAAGGAATAGGTGGGAATTTTAGAAGAGGGGAGTGAGACCCAGATTTCTACACATTTCCATTATTAAAGTGGTATTCCGGTGGGTACAAGTTGCTGTATCCTGAGGATAGGGGATAACTACCAGATCGGTAGAGGTCCTACCACTGGGACCCATTATATAAGAGGTAACTTTTTGTTAAGTTATGACCCACCAATCACAAGAACTGAGAGCCCTTGTCCACCATTTGAACCGAGCACACAGGATAGGGGATAACTATCAGATAGGTGGGGTCATACCACTTGGACACCCACCGATCATCCATTATATAAGAGATAACCATTTGTTGAGGTATGACCCACCAATCGCGAGAACTGAGGTCCCTTGTCCACATTTGAATGCAGCACTGGTGGAAGATCCCACCACCACTCCATTCAAAGTCTATGGGACTGCTGGAGATTGTTTAGTGCTTCACTTGACTATGTTCAACTGTCCCACAGAGATGAATGGAGCAGTGGTGCACATGCTCAACCAGCTCCCCGTTCAACAGGGGGACATAGGTCTCAGATGTTGAACCCTCAACAATATAACTCCTCTCTCCTATTTATTGAATAGGGGGACTCTTGTTCTATGGTTCTCTAACGCTACAAAATTGACGGCCTGTCAGTAAAATAGAAAACCAGTGCAAAGGTGTATCAGCACCCTACAAGTGCGATGATATAGTCAGACATACTGTATAATATCTATATTATGTTACATTGCATTACTACTACTGTATGTTTTTACTATATTAATTCATTTGAGGCTTTTAATGAACATTTTGATCAAACTGTGTGAGCTCCCCTGCCATAGAAAGACAACCTTACTCTAAATCACCAGTGCTGGGGCGTGAGTTGCTCTTAATTTTTAAGGTGACCATAAGATAGTATGAGTAGACATGGGGTAGGGAGATACTGGGTGTCCTTAAGAAGCCCATCTGTATATGGTTACTTAGTGGTAATGCTCCATAGAAAAATAATATACAAAGAGGTATCTCCCAGGGACAGAGGACAGTCTTGATAGTGCCACCTTTTTGGAAGTCAACATCTGACTTATTAACAAGCTTTGAGACATGAGAAGGCAAAAAGTCAAGTAACCTATTTCCCCTTGTTATCTCCCAAGGCTTGTTAATAACTCAGACTTTGACTCATAGGGAGCCACTTCCAAAAGGTGGCACTGGCAAGACGGTTCTTTTTTTCTCTGGCAGAGACCTCTTTTCATAGTGTAAGTGCAGGCATGGGATTCAGCCAGTTCCATAAGGTTCTCCAGATCCGGTTGCTAAAATTACAGCAGCAGCTGGAGATGAGCGCTTTCATTCCATAGTTTAGCTCCTTAGGCTTTTTAAAAGTTGGGTGGTATGTGTGTAGTGTATATATGGTGTATATATGTCCGTGTACCATGTGTCGTGACACCGCGTGTCCGCCGTTGAGGGAACCTGTTGTTAAGAATTGAAATCCCACCCCTGTGTAAGTGGGATAGATTAACCCCTTACGGTCACACTTGTGTCATATGCTGGGAACAACTTTCTTCCATCGGCTTCCAGCAGCTTACTGATGCAACAGGGTCTGTCTGGTGACAGATCTTCTGAAAAGAAAGTGTTTCTAGCCATGGCAGCGTGCACCTGCACATTGGGATGTGCTGACTGACCCCCATTTTTTGCAGTTGTACTAGAGCTGGAGGTGTGGCTGACTCATGTTGATCTTGCACCCGTGACCAGCCTGTCTGCCCCATATGCTGATTTTAATTGGAGTGAGTAGAAAGCTGTAGCCTGCTCTCATTGTATTCATTGGAAGCCATTTGGCACTAGGAAAAGTATAGAGTGGGCTTAGCATGCATGTTGGTAACTGCATCCCTGGATTTAATGGAGACTGTTATGGCATCAAAAATGGTAAAAAGCATAGTGGACCCAGCATGCATGTGGAACCTGCACTCCCTGAATTTTATTCGTGGCCATTTTGGCATATTACAGGTAGTATTTAGTGTTAGGTTCCCATCTTATAGACCTTGACGTTTGGCAGACGGCCCCAAATAATTTTGTACAAAATGTATTTGTCAAGAAACTCAAATTTGCAAAATAAGCATAGCATTAGCACCAGAATGTTTTCTATAATTATGGCAGTATTGTACTTTATTTGTGTCTGCAGAGTGCTGCTGCATTGTCCTTTTTTTCTTTGTGTTTCTACCCCCTCTTTTTGCAGCTGAAAATAAAGTTTACAGGGAGAGGGAGTTTTTTTTACATTTTTTAAAAAGTTTTGGCATGTGGGATAATCTCTACTTTTCTTCTGTCACACAGCATTGAAGTAGAAGTGAGAATGTCTAGCCTGGTTGGGAGTAGAAGTCAGAATATGTTTGAAGTTGGAATTATGCTGTTGCATCAATAAAGACCCAAAAGGCAATATTTTTTTTACACTAAGACTACATTTGCAATAAAATTGCTTTTCAATAACTGCTTCATCTGTATTTTAAGATCTCTGCAAAAACAGCTCTAACATTTTTGAAACGTGAAACAATTGTTCTTGTCAACGGCTGCCATACACTGAATATCTCCTAAGTCCACCTTTGCTGTTCTGGCCCACTCAAAGTGGTTCCTTAAGTGACAGCATTTATTAAACATCATGTTTTAGTGGTGACTGAATGCTCTACACAGAAGAGATTACTCAAGAGCTGACCACCCGCAGGGTACTGTATGCCAACTGCGGCCACCGCTCCGGTGAAAGGCAGTGAAGCACTTCGATATCTCAAAAGCTTTTCCTAAATGATTCCATCATGACAATATCTGGAGGGGGTATTTAGCAAGAGCTAAACACTGAAAAGGAAAGTCTGCTCCATAATCGAGTCTCAGAACGCAAACCATGATCTGATGAGGCAGATTTGAGATACCAGTGTTAAATGGAACGTTAGACAGTGGTGCATGGATACAGAAAAGGGGTCATGCCTGGAGATGAAATAAAACTCTGTGTATTTGCTGGGACTGATCCGGAAAGCTCATGCTCTGGGTGCAATCTTACAATACTAAAAATAGCCGAAGCAATGAAGAAGGTCAAATTAGGAGGGTCCATAAATTGTAATGACAGACAGGTCACAGAGTGTGGAAGGAGAAAACGATATAGAAGCAACAGACAGATGACTTTTCTACACTTTGTGGACACCCGAATAAGCCGAGAACTTTGTTACATATATATCACTAATTAGGAAAGTCAATATCTAGATGATTGGGTAGCCATAAAAAAAAAATCTATTGGACCCCTTCCACTTCTAGCACCACTGCTCCGCAGCCTCCCTCCAGATTTGCTTTCCACGAATAGACATGTCAGCTATGATCAGTTACTAGCTTTAATGATACATGGCATGAGACTGCTGAAGCCAATGAATGGTGGCAGTGATCCTGTCTATGTACAGACACATCTTTACTGAAACAATGACCAGAAGGATGCAAATGAACGGTAGTGGTGGAAGTTCCATGGTTAGTGGGTCCAATGAGTTAGCATATTTCAGTTGCTTATAAACATATTACCGTCCTTACGTGTGGCCACATTTTTAATTAACTTGGACAACCCCTTTAAAGCAGAATCCTCATCTGAAATGTCCACTTGTAATCATCTCTTTTGAAGTGGGGAATTACGGAAAGAGTCAAGCACTGCTTGCTCAGCTTTTGCCATAGATCCCATAGACTTCAAAAGAGAAGATTACACACAAGTGAAGAGAAGAGAAAATGTAACACCCAACCTTAGACTGGGAGCCCTGTTTTACCAATAGGTGAGGGTTCCTCATATGGATTCGCCTGTGATTTGACTACTCCTTAGGCTGAGTTCACATAAGCTTTCAGCCTTTCCGTTATAGGAGCAGGAGAACTGAAAGGACGGATTCGGCACATAACTGAGCCGAACGGAGCCTACGGACCTCATAGACTATAATAGGGTCCATTAGTTTTCCGCTTAAAGGAAGATTTTTGAAGCAAAGACAAAAGTAGTGCATGCAGGAATTTTGTCTCCGCTTCAAAAATCTTTCTCTGAGCGGAAACCTAACGCACCCCATTATAGTATATGGGGCCGTCAGCTCCGTTCGTCTCAGTTATGTGACAAATCCGTCCTTTCCATTCTTATGCTACTATAATGGAGCAGAACTAACACCAAAAGAAAAAAAGACCTAATTGGGTCACACCTTACCACCAACAGCCCCTATTCAATGTTCATGTGTTCTGACCCGTAATAGTAAACACCAATCACAGAGAAATAATATCTGAATTCATCATAATGTTTATTAGTCCAAATACATTAAAAAAATGACAATAAAAATTTGAATCATATACAACTTTCCACAATCATCATATATCCATATGGGTAAAAGGACACATCTGGTGGTACACAGGAAGAGAAAATCGGGGGGAGGGGGAGGGGAGGCAAAAAGAGCCCCCTCAATATAATTAAAGTGCTACTAGTGCATAATACATAATATGGATCAAGTAAAAAAGCACACTCCTAGGTACAATATTTTGATATAGCTACAGAGGCAAGTAATATACAATTAGTACACGTCAAATGTAAACAGCATATAAAAAATCAGTGTATGTTCCTATAGCTAATCAAAGTTGAGAACAACAAGTTGCCCATGCTATAAATGGTAAATCACTAGGTCATGGCTATAGTATACCTCACCCGTCCCCTCCTGTGTCACTCACCCACCTCGACGCGTTTCGCACACTGCTTCGTCAGGAGATGCAGGAGATTTTCTCTTCCTGTGTACCACCAGATGTGTCCTTTTACCCATATGGATATATGATGATTGTGGAAAGTTGTATATGATTCAAATTTTTATTGTCATTTTTTTAATGTATTTGGACTAATAAACATTATGATGAATTCAGATATTATTTCTCTGTGATTGGTGCTTACTATTACGGGTCAGAACATATAATGGAGCAGATAAACAGGAAGGCTGAAGGTTGATGTGAACTCAGCCTTCCAGGACTTACATATTAGTGACATATTTCCAGCATAGGTCATGTATATTTGGTTGATGGAAGTCTCGGCGACTTCTCTAATGAGCCTCTTCCTTGGCCTGTGACATCATATCGCTTGGTCACAAGAACTTTCTGCAGTTCAGTCTCAATAAAGTGAATGGGATTGAGCTGCAATTACAAGCACAGCCACTACACAATGTATGGTGCTTGGCATACTGCAAAGAGGCCTCAGCCCTTGTCCAAGCCCCAAAGCCCTGTAAAACTGTTGACTCCCACCCATCTTATATTGATAGAAGTAAGGTCATCGAAATTGAAAGACTTACTATACTTCAGATTATCAGGTAATCCAGTTATTATTTGCCTAACACAGTCGGTGCAGTTAACATCTTATGCACACTGGTGTCTGCATGTTATTGCACCATTATCACACATCTCCACTAATTGAAGACTTGTCTTGTTGTTTCTCAATGTCTAATTAACAGATAATGGACCATAAATTCAACATGAGACAGAAAGATGATTAATAGGAAGTGAAAAGTAAACAGCTGTCACCGGTATCACCATTTATTGTCTCGTCAACTGTCAACAACATTGGAGGATGACAGTTCCATTATTATGATGGTTTAGGAATTTAACTGAGTTATGAAAATACCTGTATTACTGCTGGTTAGATAAGAACATTAGACAAGCAACCTGATGGAGGGGTCATTATTACAATAATTATATTGTATGTAGGGGGCATCGTTATAGTAGCCATATTTCTGCTCATTGGGACAGTATTATAGTAGTTATATTCTTGTACATAGGAGCAGTATTATAGTAGTTATATTCTTGTATATAGGAGGCAGTATTATAGTAGTTATATTCTTGTATATAGGAGGCAGTATTATAGTAGTTATATTCTTGTACATAGGAGGCAGTATTAAAGTAGTTATATTCTTGTACATAGGAGCAGTATTATAGTAGTTATATTCTTCTACATAGGAGCAGTATTATAATAGTTATATTCTTGTATATAGGAGGCAGTATTATAGTAGTTATATTCTTGTACATAGGAGGCAGTATTAAAGTAGTTATATTCTTGTATATAGGAGCAGTATTATAGTAGGTATATTCTTGTACATAGGAGCAGTGTTATAGTAGTTATATTCGTGTACATAGTAGCAGTATTATAGTAGTTATATTCTTGTACATAGGAGCAGTATTATAGTAGTTATATTCTTGTACATAGGAGCGGTATTATAGTAGTTATATTCTTGTACATAGGAGCAGTATTATAGTAGTTATATTCTTGTACATAGGAGGCAGTATTATAGTAGTTATATTCTTGTACATAGGAGCAGTATTATAGTAGTTATATTCTTCTATATTGGAGACAGTATTATAGTAGTTATATTCTTGTACATAGGAGCAGTATTATGGTGGCTACTGTATATTTTTGTACATACTGTAGGATCAGTATTATAGTAGTTATATTCTTTTACATAGGAGTAGTCTAAAAGTAGTTATAGTCTTACACAAATGAGTATTCTTACAGTAGCTATATTCTTGTCCATGTGTCACGTGCCGGACGCCCAAGGCAGACCTCCGGGATGTCATGCAAACAGGACACAAGCAAAACAGACCAAGGACCCACAGCAAACTTTTTTCCAAGTGTAATAAAAGCACAAGACAGTAGAGCAGGTTAGGCAATAGTGGTAGCACTACCACAGAACCAAGTGCATCGGCAGACCAGAGGCAAAACCCAGAGCCAGTGAGCTCAGGCAGAGCTGCACATAGACTAAAGATTCACAAAAACAAGAGATCCTCCCTCTAGAGAACCCAGGAGCCCTCTCATGAAGGCAGGACAAACACGGGATAGGAACAGAAGCAGAAAGGAACTACATGCAGAGAAGAACAGACAAGGATCAGAAGCAGTAGGCACTGCCAGGCAGGACATAGAACAGGATCAGAAGCAGTTTAGCACTGCCAGGCTATCAGATGCAGTTAGAGCACTGCTAGGCTAGACATGGGACAGACAAGGATCCAGACAGAGAACAAGCACAGAAGAACAGGCAAGGACATAACATCAACAACATTACAGAACAGGTACAGGAGATCAGATAAGGCAATAACAACAACATCAGACAAAGCAGCAACAATGAACTACCAGGTGACACTACAAACAAGCACAGATAGGAACCCCCCCCCCCCTCCCCGGGGTCAGCAGCAAGGGGCTACAGCCAGCAAGGCACCAGACAGAAGACAGACTGACCCCAAGCTCCACAGCTCACAGGTAGATATAGCTGCAATAATGAAGGCACCTGATAAGCCACACCCAGGAATGGACCAGGGGAAATTAACCCCTTCAGAACCAAACAGGGAGGGGAGCCTGCACGAACAGAGAAGTGACCACACAAGCTGCATACATAGTCCACCGCAGCCAGTACTCCAGAAAAAAACAACCCGTGAGTCGTGACACAACAGAAATGCATCCATACTAAGGCCATGTTCACACACAAGGCCACAGCCAGCACGCATCGCAGAGCCAGTATGCATGGCAATACCCACAGCCAGTACACAAAGCGCATGCAGGCAGCCTGCAAGGCACAAGAGATAGGAGCCACAGAGATGCAGACACAGAAATACACAAACACAGGACACAGTTCACAGTTCACACACTACACCGCAGCCAGCATGCAGTTCCAAGCAACCAGCATACACAGGTTTCAGCCTGCAGCCAGTACGCAAGGGAGCCTGCAGCCAGCCTGCATGGCAACAGTGATAAGAACTGCACAGAGAATCAGACATGGCAAGAGCAAACGTTCACAGGCAGCAGTTCCACAAAAATCACCGCAGGCAGCACACAGCCCCAAGCAACCAGCATACACAGGTTTCAGCCTGCAGCCAGTACGCAAGAGAGCATCCAGCCAGCCTGCACGGCCAAAACTGTCACACTGAACCGCACCATGACACCATGAGGGAGGTATACCAGTTGTTATAGGTCTGAAAATGTACATCTATTCCAGTATGATGAACAGTTGTGCCTTCCTGTTCTCTATTCTCCTTAATATCTCTTTGAAGTGCATAAGCACAAAACCTGTAACAATGGGAAAACTAGAAAGTTCCTTCCAGTATAAAATTTCAAAATACATTATTTTTGAAAATTGTAACTAAATGTCAACAATATCAGTGATTTCAGTAATAGTTCATCATTGTCCATCAGTCAACATGTATCCCACTGTCAAATGAACATCTGAATCTTATAGTGTGGACGACCTAAACAGAGCTGCGTTAGATGTACCGCAGTCTGAGACTTTACATGTGAAACATGAAATGAACCAGTCCTACTCTGCAGGTTCCTTGAGTCTGACGTAGATGTAAAAATATTGAATACAAATCAGGACCATAGATGTCTCTGAAGTGGTTGCTTTGTTGTTTAATGTTTGACGTTAAGTTCTAGACTCATAGATCCATGTTTTATATCTCTGCAACAAGTGTTCATCCCTTAAGGTTATATGTTTAGAGTGATAATTAAATTTTAAAGCCATCTTCATGGCTTTTGTTCTTACTTCTTGATACAATGGCATCACCAATAGGAATCAGGTTGGGAAAAAATTAAAATCTTTGTACTAAAGAGTGGTTCCTCCTGTATAGCCACTCCTCATATCCTCCTTTCTGTATGTTCTTATGAGCATCTTTGTTATATTTGAAGTATAGACACATTAGCAGTGGTATGAATACTGATGAAATACTTACCAAAGAAAATTGAGTAATCATCCCACCCATGTCCAACATCACTTAAAAAAAAAGGAAAAATTAGGATTCCTATGGTCTTCATTCTGTCATGAAGCCGGCACTATATTTGAGGTAGTTGTCAGCCAAACTCTATATTCTCTGACACCCCCCTTCCCGTTCAAATGCACACCTGTACACTTGCAGTGGCTGGGTTTGGGGTGGCCCCAATGCTATGCTGGGTCACCCGAACACCGTTGAGGTGTCAACACGCGCTCTCTGGAAGAGATGGTAAGGCATGGTGCAACCCAATGGGAAATAAATCTAGAGAGTCAGGGTTTGCAGTTAACCAGGGTGATTCTTTACTGCAGTAATTCAGGTGCAAAACAATACAGGCGAGGCATAGGGCTGGCTTAAATAATGGCATAAATAATGTCCCCCATAGTGTGTGTGGTTTTTTTTTTAACGGCCCTTGCTTTATAATGTCCCCCATGGTTTAAATAATGCCCCCATACTGTCCCACAGCCAAAAATGAAATCCAAAAAACCTCACCTTATCCACTTGCTCGCACTACAGCAGTCTCTTCTCTCTTCACAGAACGTGACCTGCTGAAGGTGTGCGATGACGTCACTACGCGCTACCACGTGGTTACGTCACCACGCATATCGCAGGTCCTTTGGCAGGTCCTGCTCAATGAAGAGTGTTAGTCCCCTTGAAAAAACTTTTCCATCACTATTATGACTAGAAAGAGTCCCTGTGGGTTTTAAAATTTGCCTCCCTATTGAAGTCTATGGCGGTTCGCCTGTTCGCGAACATATGCGGAAGTTCCCGTTTGCGGAAAATTTTATGTTTGTGGCATCTCTATTTATAGAGTTACAGCTAATATCCGGGGGAAAACATCTGTGAAGAAAGTTACTGCAAAAACCAGAGGAAATGCAAAAACCAACAGCAATTTGGCAAAAACAGATGTTTTTTCCCCATTCTTTCTAAGACAATTCTAACTGCCATTTTAGGAAAAATTATTCATTACCACGAAGCGCGAGAAAATTCGGCTTTGTGGCGAATCAAATTTTTCATAACTTTCGGATCGAATTTCGTTTTTAATACTTCCATTTGTTTAACACTACCTCTGTTCCTTATTACATCTTAGATAAGTGGCCTCCATGAGGTTTTTGCCTGCGGATATCAGGGTATGCTGGGAGTTGTAATTTTGCAACAGCTTGAGAGCCACAGTTTGAAGGTCATTTTTGTAGATTACAAATTGAATCTCATAAACTTTATTACATCACAAGGTATCATGTGACATAATGAACTATTTGGACCAGGTCCCAGAAGCCCCTCTATTACTGTATATATTTTCTATCCTATCTTCAAAAACTGGACCACCACATTGCTTTCACTCTGTCTTTGACTTATGTTGAAAAATGATTTGTTTCTTGAGTATCACTTTATCTCCAGTTATGGTTTAGCATGCAAAGCAAGTCATTTACTCACCTCCCTAAAACAAATAAATATTAATGGTGTCTACAAGAAAGCCGACAACTACATAAAATCTGTCCTGTTCTCTAACGGATCAACATATTTTACCTATATGGGATGTCAGTTATGTGGCTGGTGTCTGAGAATAATGTAAACAAGTGTTTTAATAAAATATAATTCAATCGCTAGGAATAAAGTTTCATTGGAAGAGATTTACGCATCTTTTAAAACCAGGAGCCTGCGGAGGAAGCTGCTGTATTTTAATTTTCAGATATTGTCATTTCAGGAAGCGACGGGCTGCAAGATTGGATAAAATAACTCTCGCACCACTGACAACAGCCAGGTTTGAAACATAGCGGCGCTTTGGTGTGATATGAGCTAAGAAATTGTCAGATGCATTTGTTTTATTTTATTAGTTATATTTTAGTATATTTTTTATTATATTAAATTATAGTGGAATTATAAATATGCATTTGATTTTGATATTGATTAAATATATCCAAACTTTGGGATCAGGAACAATTTCATCAATTGTAATTATTTTTTTCCATTGGAATTTTCCTATTGCTTTTAGATTCTACTATTTATTTGTGGTGTCCTTTTTGCCATAGTCATAACTAGTGAAGAGGGCATAAATTCTAAACTAATCAAATTCGATCTAAACTTTGCAAAAATTTGAATTGCATTAGAATCCGAATTTCTGGTGATCCAATTTGGACAAATTTTGAGTAGAGAGGCAGGAAGGATAAAAAATAGGGAGAGAGAGACAGAAATAATTTAAAAAAGTAAAAAATGAGAGAAAAAACTATGAGTCCTAGGAAACCTTAGAGTGCTATATGCCAATTTTCAGGCCAAATGGAGGACTTTTGAGATGGGAAGAATTAATTTGGACCCCAATCGGTCGTCCAATTTGGCCATATAAAGCTCAAATTGAATTTTCAGCAATTTGTTCATCTCTAGTAATAACTGATCGACTATATTGGTTTCCATTGTTGAATTAGCTTCTTAGCAACTCATGATTTAATCTTCCCTCACACCTTTATAGTGATTTTGATCATAAACATACTGTAAACTAAAGTGCAGTGCAGGATACATCAAATGTAGGACACTGCCAGTTGCCATCAGGACTTCTTGACTTACAGTATAAATGGCGTTTGTCATTTTGATGGGAAAAACGGCATCAAAAGAGACCAAATGTGTGATGGAGGCTCCTGACAAAGGCTCCTAACTGGGCCTCTGATGCAGAAGTGAATAGGTGTTGTCTATTTTAGTATACTTCTAGAAGGGTCCCTGGATGAGGAGCTGTCGGACCCTGCCAATCAGATAATGATTACCTATCCAGAGGATAGAAAAAAAGCAAATTGAAAGCATCATCAACGTACCACACAGACTCCTCAGAAATCCTGCAACCTCAGATCCACAATGGTCGCTCCATGGATACTTTAAATATAGTCGATGGCAGCATGTCCTTTCAAGGTTCTTTAATCATAATGGGTCCATAACATTTTTTAAGAAAAGCGCCAAAAAGGTGCAACGTTTCGACTACATGGTAGTCTTTAGTAGTCTTGGTAGTCTTTGTCTTTGCTTGAGAAAGACTACCATGTAGTCGATATTTTGCACTTTCTTTGGTACTTATCTTGTACATTTTTATCGACCCATTATGATTAAAGAACCCTGAAAGGACATGCTGCCATCGACTATATTTAAACTATTCAGAGGATAGGTCATCAGTATTGACATCTCGGAAAACATCTTTAAAAATAAAATAAAAATGTTACTCACTTCACTAATCCTCTGTTACTCTGATCTGTTTTGACACTAGTCTGATCCCTATTGCTCTCCACATCCTGCTCCCAGCTTGACACACTGGATCACTAATGAGTGGCTGAGTGCAAATCTTCTGCCATTTCCTGTGTTTCAAGCAGGAAGTGCAGACTGGAGCAACATCGGAATGGCAGTGGTGGGGATCAGTGAGGTTAGAGATAATCCACACCCTTTGAACACCCTGTTCATGTTTGTTTGCAGTCTGTTCAATGTTCATGTTTGATGCCTTTTCAGGTTGCAGGTCCCTTTTGAGTGTCTATCTTGGAGGTCTAGAGGGGACTGTCTGTGACTCTGAGCTTCTGTTTGTTGGTATAATCCTACTCTCACTTGTCATACTGGTCTGATCTTAACCCAATCACCATAAAATGTGACCAGAATTCCCCATTTTTAGGGATAGCATAACTCCATCTAATAGAAGCTACATCTTTATTGATTGTTAAATGCCCTAGAACTTATAACAACCTCACCGGTCTTGGGCTTAGCTTTATTAATGCCGTGTCATAATAACTAACATTTCTTCATCATGAAATATTCATTGATATTCACCAACCATAATCATGAAGTGAAGACAGAGTTTGACTGATTGCATGACCAGCGTCCTGTCCTCGTGGCAGATAGCACATGCCTGTAAGGTGAACCAGTTCCTGCTATATACATCGTTTTCATCAAATCTGTCCAAGCCTGTGGTAAAAATGAATTTGTGGGAAAGTGTCCATCAAACAAATGGCTTCTGAGAGATGTCTTCAGACAGGACACAAGATAAAATGCAATATTAGCCTTGTCATAGAAAAGCTGGGAGGACTAATTAGGGTCTCTGACCTTACAGAGAAAAACCTCCTCGGAGAGATCAACGAGAACTCCCTGCTAATTGTGCAGTGCTTCTTAGCAAGCGGGATGTCAGTCAGCTCAGCTTTATTACTATATTAAATTATTCTGCTGATGTACAGTAAAAGTAAATTATTACATAATCATACAGTATTTATGAGATGATGGACCATCTAGAGGAAAGTGTAAGAATGTTAGAGGTCATCAAAGAATGTTATGACCACAGGAATGCACAAGGTGTCTCTGAAGTCCAAGGTGACTTCTTGTATTTCTTGATAAATTGCAATAGGGAGGACGTTATGCCTTACAATACATCAATCACTGAATAATGTACATGTAGCTCCATCTTTGATTCTCAGAGGTTTCCGCAGTATCTGTGGTGTACTGTGTCATTCATGAGGGCACAGTGCATATAGCAGCCCCCAGAGTATACCTTCCTTCTTATTAAATTATAAACATTTTAGTAAAGTGTTCAGAGAGGTTTTAAAAAAAATTCAATAAAGAATCAATACCCTCACTGATCCTCACTGAATGAGTTCTGTCGCTTATGAATGTCTGCGTATTCTTGGTCCAGACTCCTGTCTCAACACCTCCTAATGGCTGAAGTGAATCACTGCTGAGGCCAGTGATTGGCTGAGCTGTCATCTCCTGCCATTTCCTGTGTGTCAAGCCTGAACTAGGAAGCAGAAACCGCCTGGAACCCATTAAAGGGGTTGTCTGCTTTATTTATATTAGTACAAATTTCTTTAACTTTTTTTTTTTTTTTTTTAAGTGGGAATTGATGACTAGATGGGTAAGGGTGGATTTTAGGTAAATTTTACATATGGATTTGTGAAGATAATATCCACAGCAGATTGCAACACAGGGCAAGTGGATGAGATTGTATAAGTTACATCCACAGGTTGCAGACGATGCAGGAAGTTTTCCAAATTAGAATTTAAAGATTCAAATTTAGTCTTACAGCGCAGCTCGCAGCTGCTATTGTCCTGCTTACCTCACCTGCCTCCCACTGTCTTCTTCAAAGAAGGTTTCACTGTCAGGTCTTCTCTGTCCCTCTAGGCAAATGGAGGCTTGCTTGTTGGCAAAGCCTCTCCTCTTCTACCTGTAGGAAGTACGCCTTTTACGGATCTTTAAGGGCCAGCACTTGCGCACCCTAATGTTCACCAGCCAATGGCTGCCAAAACTGGGGTGATTTATGCAGCTTTCTATGTAGGAGGATGCCTGAGCATCTTGGTGTGCCAGTATACTGCAAAGGTGTCTGTTCTGTTGTCAACTTATGTACCAACTTTCTGCCTGTTTATAGGATTCTGACCTTCCAGTGCCTGACCTCCATACTGACTCTTTACTGCCTGCCCTGACCTCAGACCGTTTACCGTATAGTACATACTCTGCCAGTCCTGACCTCGGCCTGTCCCTTGCTACAACTTTGCTTGGCACCTAGGTGCCCTGTACTTGTGTCTCTAGTTCCTATGGGTCAGCTGTCAATCACGCAGAGAAAACTCCAGGATACAGCAGTCTGGTGGTTCACCTGCAGTGTAGTTTAGATCCCTTTACTGGGATTAAAGAGTGACTACTAAGGGACTGCCAGGATAATGCCCTATGGAGCAGCTCAACTTCAAATCTGTCAGTTAAAACTTGGTTCCTCACCCACTGCCATAACATTTATAAATCAGAATTTCAAAATTTTTAAATCTATAAAAAAAATTACAAATATAAATGTGTTATGAAGTTTACATATTAGGAGTTTCATCTTCACAGACACTTTGGTACTCTACACAGTGGATATAACTCCCTATATTGGAAATGTCATTTAAGAGCTACCATCCATTTCTGGAGCTACATTTTAAGAAATATTGTATAAGTTTTCCTCCTAAACATGAGTTAAATCAAAATATCAGCGCAAGGTAAACAGTCTTCATTGTGAAAGGTATCAGTGGGTCTGATTTTTCTTTTTATATAGCAGCGATGAAAGCTTCATTGTCAATGTGTTGAGATTCACCCATGTCTTACATCGTCTATGCATCTAGCTGTTGTAAAGGAATTTAAAAAATGACATCTTGTGGCATCCGCGCTTCAGAACCTCAGACTTTGTGAAGATTCAATTATCTTTCACGTTCCATCCTCTGTTCAGTCCTATGAGCATTGTGAAATAGTCCGCATATGGAATGTGAATGAATCAGAAAGGATGTAGCAATGCATTATAGGATGGCATATGTACCGTCTTCATGGCTACAAGGTCATCGTCTATAGTTGTCCTTGCTTTCAGGTAGTTATTTTTTATCATTGTATCACTGCAGACTGATGATTATGTGAAGTATCTATAGACAGTAATACCCAAACCAGTGCAATTCTGAGGTAGAGCATATACAATTTAGTTATTACCCACACATACTTATTCACTTTGTAATCCATTGTAAATAACATGATTTTTTGAGGTATTCAGTCATGTGATGCCTATCCACAATGGTCCAGATTCACTAATCCAAAATACAGGCTGTGCAGATGGGCAGGCAGCTACCATCTTGCTTGAAGATCTCTGCCGAAATCCCATGCGCGGTGATGTATGACATCACCACGCCAGCAGGCGTGATGTCATTTCGGGCTGGTGGAGATTTTGCGCCAGACCTTCAAGCAAGATGGTGGCAGCTGTCCCATCACAAGCAAATGGATCAGGTAAGTACAATGATTATTATTTTTTTTTTACATTTTACACTGTATTATTCCTATCAGATGCCGCAATCAGCGATGAACACGGCATCTGAGGGGTACAATGATGGAGAGTGGTGCAATCGCCGCTCCCTGTTATTGCACCAACTGCTTATAAAGAAATGCGCTTCGTCAGTAGTAGTTAGTTACGAAGGGGATTTTTTTTGGTAAAAAAGCAGCCGAATAGAATTTTATAAAACTTCACTCATCTCTAGTAGAAACCATAGATGAGCCAAATTGCGTCACTTTTTAGACACATTTTTGGTGCAGAAACAGTAGGAAATCTGGGCCAATGTGTCTATGTGTGGCCACCCAATGGTTGTGTTGTGAATTGCAGCCTGTCAAGTGTTTTTCTAGCATGTTCTGATACTGTAATTAATTTATTCCATGATTCATGAATTGGTAGGGGTTGTCTGACTTACTTTGAAAGCTCCCCAAATGTGTTAAAATTCTAATGGATCACATACTCAAAACGCAAAGAATCACTCCCACAAACATTTTCTCACCAGTGACTGTATTTGTGAGTTATAACCTCCCTTCTGATCCTTAGCTGTGTCATGTGACCAGCACTCTGTTCTCCAACTGACATAGGACCAGGCTCGGACTGGCCCACAGGGGTACAGGGGAATCCCCCGGTGGGCCCCTGGGCAAAGTGGGCCCCTAGTCTCCCACCCCCTGCACAAGTGGCACATAACACATTAGATTTACTGCACTACATACATATATTCAATGTACAGCACCTTAACCAGCCAATGTTCATATAAAAAACTTGTTAAATTATTTATTATATTTGAATGTATCCGCACGGTGGGCCCCCAAAATAAATTTTACTGGTGGGCCCTAGGTACCCCAGTCCGACACTGCATAGGACTGTAAATCAGTTATGTACTTCTCTATTAATTTATATGAGACTGACAATAAGACTTCCATAGGAATACATAGTGAAACTGACTTCCTGTCCACACATAAGATGATGTATTATTTGAAGAATCAGACTGTTGGTCACATGACACAGATGTGGACCAGAAGGGAGGTTATAACTTGCAAATACAATCACTAATAAGAAAATTATCTTCACTACAGTTTACATCATCTACCTTTCTAACAGTTTAGAAAATAAAAAATTTTGTGGGAGTGCTTCTTTAATACATTGCCATTTCCCTTGCTGTGCTCCAGTCCTCACATCCTGTCTCTGTTTACAGGCTTCAGCGGCGACTAGGGGTGAGCGAATAGTGCTTTGGATCCCAGATCTGAACTTGATTTGTTCTCCAACTTCGTTTTAATGCTGTGCAGAGATCTGTCTCCGTACAGCATTAAAATGTACGGTTAATACCGAAGTTGTGCAAGACTTCAGTGAAGAACTTTGGTCTTCGATCATACAACTTTAAAAACATTTAAAAACAGCAATCTAAAGTCATCTTCGGTATCGACTGCTGTTTTAAAATGTTTTTAAAGTTGTATAATTGAAGGCCGAAGTTTATGGACTTAACAAAGTTTGCCTACAAGCTGGAAAACAAATCGACTTTGAATCTCTGATCCAAAGCACAAATAGATCTCAGCATTCTCAGGCCATATACCGGTGAGGACAATGACAGGCTGCAGTGGTCAAATGCTGCATATGCCTACATGACCTAAACACAAATTAGAAGAAACCACAGTGTTATGATAGTGTCATCATATCACAGATACTAACGCCAACTGCCTAGACTTATGACAGGGTCTGTCAACTTCCATCTTTTTGATGGAAAGAGTGAAGCTCTGTGAAGCTCTGCACTTTCCATTAAATCTGATGGCATTTGTAAAAAAAAAAAGCCGCCATTGTAAATGTGAACAGATCCTAAGAAGAAAATTTAAAAAAATGTAGTGAAAGCACAGTTACTAGAAAACTTACATTAAAAGGTAAAAAAATAAAAAATAAACCTATAAAAATTGTTGGCTATTATTGACCATTATTTCTTGCACAATAATTATAGAATAAATGTCTTTCAATGTTGCACAGCATATTGACCATACATTGATAATAATGTACATATAAAAATAATACAACAAGTATTCAAATAGTAATGTCAAAGCAAATATATATTTTTTTATTTTTTTTTATTTTTTTTATATGTTTTGCTAGTCATCCAAAAGGCTTTGCCAATAAGAATAACTTGTAAAACAATGTCCAGCATTAAATACTACTGACTCACACGTCAATAGGTCACACATATTTAATGCTGGAGATTCAAGAAAATAAAAAATAAAAATGCTAGTCCAGATGCTTTGACTTTGTCCTACTGATATCCATGACCTTGATGAATGAGAACCTTCACAGACATAGTGCATGACGTTATTAAAAATAAAATAAAAAAAATCTTTCAAAAAATAAACAAAAACAAAAAATAAAGTAGATTAAAAGAAATGATTCTAATTAGAATTAAATAATAATTATGGCACTATAAAATCATGTATAATATAACCAGCAATAACTATTGTAATAAAATAAACAGCTAGGTTAACTAAAATTAATTGGACTGATTTATATTCTGGTGAAATGCCTGAGCCTGTGGCTGCAATCTGTACAATGTCTGATTTTCATTGTGATTTGAGGGCCAAGGACCCATTAGGTAGCATCAACCGATTCCTCAGAATGTCTCTTCAGAAGCTGCAACAGCTTTTCCAAATGCTAAGGCTTTAAATATTGATCTTGTTCCCTGTGAAATCTTGGCCTTGTTATAATTCTGCCCTGAGGCAGCCTGCAACTCAAAACACATCAGATGATCCTGGTAGAATTTAATAGTGAAACATCAACCCAGAGGGGGGAAAAAAAATCTAGAGACGTAAAGAAAAAGAAAATGACGTCTCTGCACAGGTTTGTCGAGACACCATACCTTTTTTCTATTTTATATTTTAGTCCACTGTACTATTAAACAACAAGGAGACAGGAAAAAAAGATAGCCAGGATTTTAAAAATATACAGTACAATAAATCAATGAAACATAATAGCGTAAAAGAACAGACTAGAGATGAGCTAATCGATTCTACCCGTTCAGACAGAGATAGAGAGAGAGAGAGAGACATGATAAGCCATTACTTTTTTAAAGTTAGTAATCACATGCCATAAAAGTATGGCAAGGGTTGGGTTGACCTACTAGGGTACTAGAGGATCCTATTGTGGGCTCAGGCTCTAAGATAATAATTGACCCTTAATTAAATACATCCCAAAATATCCAGCAGAAGATAACCCTATTTGAAGCCAACTTTGGGGCCAAGTACTTGCCACTTAGTTCTATGATATTTCTAACATAACGATTCTAAAATAACCAAATAACCCAAGCATAAAAGGACAGTTCCATATAGATGGACGCCAGCTCTCAAAATAGCTTCCAAACAAACTTTAAAAAGCAAGTTATATGGAAAAGTAATTCTTTATCAAATCCAAATAAAAACCCTATAAATTCAAATCATAATTATTACCTATTTTAAAAGCAGTATGGACATGGGTTTCTTTGGGTCCACAGAGAAAATTATTTTAAGGACCCATCTCCGCACAAAATCTACTTATAATTATTTCATAATCGTTGTTGTTATCACCAGACATACAGGAAATATTATCAATAAAATCTTCTAGGTTATTTGAGAATTATGACATAAGAAATAGACTGTAGTAACTCTAAATGGAGTTATCTTCTGCTGGACCTTCAAAGTGCATTTCTACTAGGTTCCCATTATGTTGTCAGATCCTAGGCCCGCCAGAGAATCTTTTGGTACCCTGGTAGGCCAGTCGAAACCCTGACCAGAACCCAGAAGCATCAGAGGCTCAGCTTTCTTAACTAGATAACTAATTTGCATATTGTTTTTCCCAGAGGATCGTTGCCTGGACCATAAGACTCTTTAGGCCAACTGGGCGATCTTCAAAAGGAGAAATAGTACCCCACAAATCCTGACAAAGGCCTCTCACTCAATTAAGCCAGTACTCTCTGCTCCTCAGTGTTGAGGGGCAAGCACGTTTTAACAACTACTGGCAGATGAGGTACTGGCTTAGCTATTATACAAGCTATGTTTTAAAGGGGTTCTCTGGGATTTTAATATTGATGACCTATCCTCAGATGGGGGTGCCCTTTCAAGGCCCTGTTTAAAAGGTCAAGCATTGACTTATAAGATAACTTCCTTCGTTATCTGATGGCATCAGAGGCTCAGCTTTCTTTTCTTTTTGGATAGAGAGCTAAATTGAACATTTTTTTTCCCAGTACCCAGAGAAGGCACATTGTATGGCTTATAAGACTCCTTATGCCTACTAGAAAATAGTATTCACAGAATTTAGAACCACCTGCTTATCAACATATAAAGCTGAGGTGCTTCTTCATAACTCTAGTCACATAGCAACTCAACCCATGGGGTCATGATACTACAAATGTTGATTTTCTTAAAATTTTTAAAAGAAAATCCAAGATCAAGACCCGCTGGCCTTCTTATTAAATTACCTATCCAAATGTGATTAGCTTTAGTAAGCTCTTAGAAGATTCCTTCCTTGCAGCAAGCCACCAAGGCTGTAATACTCGTCCATGTACAATCTGTAGTGTTATTATCACTGTTGCTATTTTTTGGAGAAGATTGTTAAGACTTTGCTTGTCTGAGGCTTTGGTTTTTTTCCCCCTAAGCAGCCAGCATGAAAAAAAATGACTGGAGTCATAAAAATGAAATATATTGGCTGAGACAAAGGATTACTTTCTGTCTACAGGATTGAGGTATAATTATGGAAATAGGATTAGAGATGTGCGACTTTCAGTCAACACCAAGCAATAAAAAATTCTGCTTTTTAAGCTACAATTCAGTCTGTGGGATAAGCCTGCTGCACTATAGAGTTGTACTAAGGACTGGATTTCTAGTATTTGCTAGTATGTACAGTATACCTTAGTTTTACTGTTAATATTATAACTCATATTTACAAACTAGCAAATCATATTAAGCCTGTAAGGGATAGGTATGAAGGTGGGTTTTCAGAAGTGGTCATGCCAACTGATTAAAAAATTAGTCAGGGACAGTTTGCCACTATCAGTGATGTACTGTACTGTAAATGCGTTCAAGAGGAGACAGCTCTTGACCTTGCAGAGGTCCATTTATATGGATAACGTCAGTCAGTCCCTTAAGGTTCTAAACCAAAAATAAGTTCTACGATTTAGGTAAAGTTTTTGGATGTCAGATGTTTTTATTATTAAAGGAACTGTTCAGGATCGGCCATCACTGTCTGGTCATCTAAGGTCCAACACACTCGATGATTACTTGTTCTGCAGTAGCTCAGGCATGGGAAGTTGGTGACGGAACTACACATCTCCGACCGCTTTTAAATGAACGTAGCTGGTTACTGCAGCATTTACTTCAATGGGAGCAATGCTACAACAACCAGCCCTGTCCACTACACAATAGACGAAGCTGTGTAGTTCCAGTGCCGACTTTCAATACCAGAGCTGCCGCAGAACAGCTGATCGATGAGGATAGGCCTGCATAAACCCGTGGTCTTTTGTCTTCTCCCATTCCTGGCAATGGGGCTCTAATTTGCATGTAGCCCTGCTCCACTACTTGAAAGGCTTCCAAGTACAGTGTGGGAAATCCAAACCAAACATAAGGATACATGGGTGAACACTGAATCCCTTTTGCACTACTGATCAGTAGGGGTCTAAGAGCCCCAATAATTACACATTCTTACATGTCTCAGTGATGTTTTTTTGGTGGAACCTACCTTTTCCATGGAAAGCGCCCACAACTTATATTTACTGGTTTAACATTGATGGTTGGAGGTGCCACCAATGCTTGACCACTCATAACTGTTGGCAATAATTTCAACTTTTATATAAACAATCATTGATATGCAAGATTCAAAATCACAGAAAATGTCTCTAAATTCAGACAAACACAAGGCTTTAGTTCAAAAAGACAACTCACGTTTCCAGTAGTCCATGAAAGGAAGAATTGATATCCATTTCTTATTGCAGTAGTCCACAATTCTGTTCAGAGAACACTGAAGCTACTCACTTCACAGGATCCCAAGTGATGTTTTGGAGGCCACACCTCTCCTTATTACATGAGGAGGGGGTGTGAGCCCCTGGTACATCATGTGGTGGGCTCCTATAAAGTAAATATTTTCAATGTTCTCAAATTATAAGTGTAAGTAATGGGTGGAGATTCTTCTTGTCATGGACTAATGGAAATGTGACTGGTCTTTTTAAACCAGAGCCTATAGTCCTGTGTGTACCTGATATTAGAGACATTTGCTGTGGAAGTTTAGTAGTGTAATTGAAGAGCAAAAGGCAGGGGTATTTCTGCATAATATTAGTCAGGTGCACATTGATCTCAATTTTGGTAGATGCAAAATTATTAATTTGGCAGTCTTTGACCCATCATGCTCAATTTACAGTGCATGACTTGGTGTATAAGGTTTACAAGAAAGACATTGTGACCCCTGTACATTAATTTGCAACCTCATGTGGCAGGGATTTCCATAGTTCTGCTGCTCTTACAGTAAATTCTTCTATGCTAGTTATTAGTAGATTATATTGTGTCTCCCTTGTCAAGGATATAGGCCAAAATGTTGGAGGGCTGCAGATTGTCTAAAGTTTAATGTCCTTTTGGTAAATTTTAGTCCCCCTCTGAATTCAATCCAGTTCTGCTGTTTCTTTCTCATACACATTCATACACACTATTCTACAAGTTAATCGAACTGGGGGTTTCTATGGGGACACAACTAAGTTCTCACCATGAAAATATGTGTTAAAGGGATTCTCCAAGAGTATAAAATGTCCCCTGATGTGCCAGGCACCCCACATGGAATATAATTACCCCAGTCCCCACTCCCGGCGTCCCTTCTGGTCCCCGCACCGCCGCTGCTGCTTCTCCCTGCAACATCCGGTGTCGGGGGGGGAACAGCCAAAAGCAGGGAGGGACGAGCACAAACTTCCCTAGCATCGCTGGTGACACAATGGAGACTCGTCCCCGTCCCTGCATGCCATTGGTTGCTCATCCGTGTGCAGGAAGAAGCAGCAGTGGCGGTAAGTATATTCCACGTTGCGTGCCCAGCACATGAGGGGGAATTTTTTACTCTTGGAGAACCCCTTTAAGTCAACCATATGGGAGATTTCAGGGTGATATTCCTTAGAGTGGGCCAAGGATGGGAACCAAGAGGGGGGAAATGGGTCTGCAGCCAAATGAATCTGTGTGCCCATGTTTAGTCTATAACAAATAGAGGACTTTGTAAAAGCTCTGTATAGAATGACATTCAAAGTTAATATCTCCAACATGTCAGACAATATAACAGTACATAAACTTGAAGAAAATACTGTGTTATATTAGTAATCTCTGCTTTTATATCCCATCTTTAATCCCTTCTCCTAAAGCTTGGTAACTGAATAATCCTGAAAATCCCCCTTTAGAATCCATGCTGGCTGACATTATCTCATATCATCCCCATATGCCCGAGTCCATAATGCCTTTATTATTGACATGTGTGTGATGTCACTCCTTTTACCCTCGCCATCAATGGTAAAATGTCATTCATGATACAGCAGACCGTTTTGTTCCTTTTATTACTTTCTTTTAATCTCAGGATAGAGTAAGACCCTCATTTTCCACACCACTGAACCTAAAAGTATTTATCAACCACCAATATATCCTACCTCACTGGCTCCCTGTTGGATAGTTTCCCACCTTTTTGATTGAATGTACACCATAGATTAAATAGGCTCTGAATTATCAATACTGAGAAATATCTTGAAAAGAAACATTGCAGAACCTAAATGATTCCCTACCCCCATGCTGTCTTAGAATCTGAGGCAGCATCATTTCCCACATTCCCGTTAATGGAGCATGGCCATGTTGTCTTCTAAGTCAACCTCCTGTTGAGCGAGAGCAGAGAAACTGTCTGATCGCCCAGCAACAACTCAGGTTCATCATAAAGCAACAAGAATAAACATATATTTTTTTTATTATTTAATGATATTTATAATTTAATATAGAATTTGGATGTTCCTGTCTTTTCTCTAGGCAAAGGGTCTAATTTAGAAAACCCATACTGTTCTAGCGAGTTAATAGATGGAGGTCCTATATTTAGTAACATCATCTATTTGCTACAATAATTGTCACTTGCTCAATGATTTGCATTAATAGGGTGTATTTCTTTAAATCCCTGTGGAACCCTGTGGAACCCTGTTAGGTATAGGCAAGGAAGAGGCACATATATGGACAAAAGCTAGCCTGGATCAGAACCGAGGGAGATAGAAGTCAAGATTGAGTATAGGCAAGTACAAACAATGAGTGAGGTCAAAGCTTGGCAAGGTCAGTAAACAAAAAAGGACAGGCACCTGGTACAAGTACAAATAACAGTCAGTCCAGGCTTCCTTTTACCAGGAGAAAATATTTTATTTATGGATCTGGCTAAAAACACTTGCTAAGACAGTGTCCAGCACCCATACTGGAACCCAAATCTGGACTTACCGCACCTAACTATACCTCAAATTTCTAGACAAATACATGTACAGGTAGATAGTGATAAGCAATTAAATTTGCAAATCAATTTTTCAATCTTTTTAATTTCTAAGTCTTTGTTTCTCATTTACCATATCTAAAAAATACCAGTAGATTGAGTTCCACCAGCTCTACATCAGTAGGGTATCTACAGATGTGTCCACCTTTACCTTTGCTTGAATTTTGTTAAAGTGGCACTGTACTTTCAATAAACTTTTGATATGCTATAAGGACATATCAAAAGTTTATATTTGTCGGGGTTTGAGTGCTGAGACCCCAACGATCTCTAGAACGAGAGGAGAGATGTGCTCGGTTAGCGCATTCTCTCTCCTCGCTGCAGGACAGAAAGTGAGACGATTTAACAGAAAGTCTTTGGGCCTGTCTCACTCCCGTCTCGTGCATCAAGGAGAGAGAATGTGATAAGAGTACTCTTCTCTCCCCTTGTTATAAAGATTTGTGGGGGGTCTCACACTCAGACCCATACCAATCATATTTGTATATCGTTGGATCTCTAAAGGAGCATAAATCGTTTGTGGTGTAACCCACCAGATTGAGCCTATATTGGTGACCAAAAAGCCAAAATTATTTGATGCTTTGTCCATCAGTGATTACAATGGAAAGTTCAAATATTTTAGATCTTCCCTTTAATAGTAATGTTAGCACCTAATTCTACAACTTACAAGTAAAAAACAAGGTCCATACAAACTTTTGTGAGATGATTGTCAAATCCTTACAAGTTCCAGCCAGCTCTAGAAATGAAAATCAAGCTACACGCAAGTAGAAATAGCTGGAGAAGATGCGATTTTGAAGTCTTTTCAATAGACATAACATTAGACAAAAGTAGTTCTATCCTGGTAACTAAGAAACTACAGAGCAGAGTGATATAAATGCAAAATCGTCCTGACTTTATAAGAAAGCCAGAGTGACACTCTTCATGTAATCAATCAGCACTTCACGCTCTTCACGTGGGTGATGGTGAAAGGATACTGTTTTTAAAATTTCTTTCAGCATTTACAGTGACATAATTTGGGATGGATGCCAGACTTTGGGGAATAAAAAGAACACAAACTAAAACTTTGAACATGTCAAATAATAAATAAAACTAATCGAAAGTCTTCTGTACTGTGTATCTCCAGTGCGGTCAAGAAATTCTGCAGCTCTATCATTTATCTCACAACACACTAAACTCAGACATAAATTGGGAAAATAGTACAAAACTAAAAATTTATACAAAATATTTTAAGAATAGTACAGTTTATGTAGATCTGCCTGTGAAATAATGTTTTCATTGAAGGAGCTGGCCACTTTCCTATAACTTTATTTGCATTAGACATTCATTGTACATCAGTGTAAATACTTGTATGTTTTCCAATGTTCAATCGTGGCACAGTCGGGTCTTGGTCTACTTGCTGCCCGAAACAAAATACAAACAAGTCACACCATGAGGAGTAACAAGACCAACCCATCATTGACTGTATGCATGCTCCCACCTCTCTCTCACTCTGTTCTACATGTTCTGAATCCAAGGAGCAGTAGAAACACAGCTAGTCCACTGTTGCTTTGTCAATTGTGCGTCCAGGATGATATATGAGTGCATGCACAGCATTAGATTTGCTATAGATTGCCTACTGCTGAAGCTCAGATATACTGTAATGGACAGAAAGACAGCAAACTAGATAGATTTTTGCTAAGCAGGACCTAGTTGATATAACGGTGTATGCGCAGTATTAAATTTGCTGCATGTGGGCTACTACACATTTGCAGATATATAGTAATGGGCAATGAGACAGTGGACTATGTACATTTTTAATCAGCATGCTCTGGTCCTTGGATTTGGAGCATATGTCCTAGAAATAGAGGGACGAGAACAAGCATACAGTCAGGTGACCTCCTTCCCCATGGGTTTCACATCACTTGGATATTCTGCAGGGCTCAGTCAAGGGAAATCTGATTTTTTTAAATGTAAGGGGCACCAAGTAGAGAAGACCAAACTGTGCCAGGATTCAAATTTGGAAAACACACAGGCATTTACACCACTACAATGTATGTTTATAGTTCTATACAACAAAAAGGTATACATACACATAAAACCTATTACACAGAGGCCAAAAGAGGCTCCCTTTGCGCTCTTTTTGGTGAATGGAACCCTACAGATACAATAAAACTTTTAAGAACCTACACCTTCATTCTGGTTGGATCCCCTACTCAGAGTTAGGAGATCTCGATCCCAGCCATACTCTATCCCCTACAGGGTTAAGAAATGTGGCTGGTAAATCATATTTTCCTGAGAAACCATCAGATTACATCTTGTTTTACCTTGAGGAATAGGTCCTTGAGAAGAATCCAACAAATACAACTTTTAGCCACAGATACAGTTAAGAAAAGGAACAAAAACAAACAAAACAAAAAATGTGTAATACAATTCTGACAATTTCTTAGACACAGGGAGGTGCTTGTGTGTGATCAGGCACAGCAATATTCAACGCATGCAATCATCTACAGAGTACAAAGTCTGTGACATCAGCTAACCAATAGCTTCCCCAAAAACAATACTCCAAAATGGATCCAGGGTGGGTCATCAAATATAGTCTCTTCATCCAGAGCAAATTTGGAATGACCTCATGAACCTCCTGAATGAGAGTCTTTAACAATCATTAATACTTTCTCAAAAGCGTATTTATTGAATAAAATGTATAATGAGTTTCGATCTGGAGAAGGAATCTTCATCAGGTATATGCTAACAAGATGTCAGATAAAATGAATAACAGCAAAAAACACAAAAACAATAAATACACTTTGTGATAATATCCGTGATCATTGAAGACTGCCATTCATAAGGTCCATATGAACCAGATTTTTTTTAATGTACTGGATACAGTTAGTGTCCACCTGTGTGTCTGCCATTGAGGCTTTTATAATACCCTTGGAGAGGGTCCCATCATGGTTTGTCCCCTTTATTTTCTATTGGTTAGCAACCACCTGTGCTGGATGCCTTACTCCAGAGGAACTGAATAATTAGATAACAGGGCCTAAGTAATTGGTCCAAAAGTCATTGAAAGGACATGTTGCCCTTCTGTAATCCCAGTACAGAAGAGAAGAAAAGCACTGAAGTACAGAAGATTTCAAATAAATTTGTTAATATTAAGTCCGCAGTGGTGAACACAATCAGCTTTGCTTATGTGGTTCAGACCTAGTCCTTATAGCCTACAACATAGCTATGTAATAGCCTATCTTTCTCTAACGTACAGAGCATCTGTGTACTTCCACTAAGTCTACTGGTAAGCTGACTATTTGTTTCTTTAAACTGTTACAGCAGCAGCACAAGGCTGCTGTTGCTCTGCTCGCCTTCCCAGCTCCACAATCCCAGCAGCATGGACCCGTCTGCACTGTTTTCTGCTTCCAGAAGGGCATGGCTAATGGGGTAGCCGCCTCCATGCACACATGATGTGCCTTCTCTGCCCTTAGGGCACATGCACACTCCCCCCAGCTCTTAAAAGGCAATCATACACCCAAGTTCCACCAGGCTGGCCAACCTTGGGTACTTAAGGCACGTTCCTCTATAAGAAGGTGCCTGAGCAATAGGTTGTCAAGCTTGCTAGTTCTCTGCAAAGGTGCACAATAGTTCTGTCTGTCTCCTGTCTACTGACTTCTTCCTATTTCTGAATTTGACCATTCTCTGCCTTACCTGACCTCTTCCTTATCTCTGTACTGACGCTAAACTGCCTGCCCTGACCTTGGACTGTTTATTGGATTGCATTTACTCTGCCTGCCCTGACCCTGGCCCATGCTTGTTTATGGCTTTGCCTGATCCCTTGGTGTTCTGTGCCCTGTGCCCTGACCTCTGTATGTCAGCTGTCACCAAAATTCCCCTGCAGCAAAATCCAGATCCCTATATAAGGGTTATATGACGAAAACCAAGTCAAATCTATTGAGTTGACACAGTAGTTCCACACCTACTGCCGTAATATAAACCTGCCAATGGAAGACATATGTTGATATTGGCTATGATAACCCTTATCTTGTATGTATATCACTGGTTAAAAGACCTAGTTCCAAAGAATCTTCTATGTCCTTTACAATGAAGAGCTTCTCCCATAAAATAACTCTGTAATTTCAATGTGGCTGCTTTCTTTATGTAGATTTTCATTCATTTGAGGATTTATTAAAGCACAGAATCCCAATGACAAATGATATGCATAAGACATACATTTGTTAAGGGTCATTTCATGTCAGTAATAACTATAATGGCAGAAAGCAATTCAAGTGCCGAAAGTATAAGAGGAAAGAAAAAGCATGTAGAACAGCTGCAAATGACTCATTCCGGGAATTCAGATGCAGAAAATGATAACGGAAACTTACAAAAAGGTGCTTAGAGTAAAAATCTTCTTTGTCCATCTCATATCGAGAATGGGGGAGATTCTGTTCTCAGTAATTACGACTTGAAGGCCAAAGGAAACAGGCTGTAATTTAATTCAGTAAATTGAATAATTCTCTATATGTTACACACATGGCCATTCATTGAACTGCTGTAGGGCCCATGTGCAAGAAGGACTCGTGGTCAAGTTGGCCTAATGATTATGCTAAAATGTGGTGTGAGAATCTCAGCATAGACTCATTAGGAACACCTCGAAATGGGAGGAAAATGTCCAAGGACTGGGAAAAGATTTGGGGACGGGCTAGTGTATGTCATGGATATATTAAAGCATAAAAAAGGGGACTGTTTTTTATTTTATAGCTCTTCTGGAAACTAGTTGTTTTCAGCATAAACTTTCCTGACAATCGAGTTTTATCCAATGGACCACACTAAAGTCTAACCACGGTACCTATAAAAACTAAAATTGCAGCTGTCAATTCGGTTATCTACAGTATCCCACTCAAGGACACAAGAAAAGTCAAAATCTTTCAGTAACTTGGATCTCCAACTAGAAACCATGTCCCCACACAGTAGTTTGAAATAGATCGACAACTCCAATTGATCCTGAAGAAGTATCTCCAGTTTTAGTACCAAGAAGGAGCCCCATAACTATTTTAGTTCCCAAAGAACCCCAATTACCATTGGTACTTCAACAAAGCTTTGTGTAGAGGAGGTAAAGCCATTCTATAATTCTGATATTTGGCTGTAAAAATTTACTGGCTTACTTATCTACATCTCTCCTTTTATATGTCTGTGTCACCAATTGCCACTGGATTTGGCCAATGCCCAAATGATCTCTGCCTGTCTACCACTTATGAATTGTCTCAGCCCATTCTTTGTCCAACCTGGACTCCTTAGTCCATCTATGCACAGTCATTAATATAGCAGACTACCCTAATGGTATTACCTGAGGATTCCCTGTGGGAATATCCAGAACCCTTAGCCTCAAGGATGTTCGATGACCCTGGGACATGACCATCGTGTTCTCCACCTGAATTTCGAGATTCCTACAACATTATACTGTAGCATCACATAATCATTTCCATGTAAGAACCATAAGTGGCAGGGTTGTTCTTCTCAACGACCTGTAATGTTTAGGACTTAATCTCATCTTGAATTAAGGACAATGCAAAAATGAATATTTCCAAGAAAGTTCCCCAAAATTGACACTTGCATTTTCATATCGCTCATATTTCCTAGCACCAACAGTCGCCTGGTATATAAGCTTTTTCTGTAAGTCGTATCTCTCACTACATCACATTACCCCTTTAATAATGCGTGGCGGCAGAACATTGTTAGAAATAAATGGTCCATGCCGCAGCTGCTGGAAATGGATTTACTACACAGATGGAGCCAGGGACGGATTTATTGCTGGACCTCCCCTTAGAATTGGATTAAATACGCCCCACATATTTATGTAAAGTTATGGGGCGAAAAATAATATAGGACAATAAAGAATATAATATATATATATATATATATATATATATATATATATATACAGTATATTCAAAACATGGAAAGGAAATGTCTGACTTACCTTTAATAGGTAACCAGGTGCCAAGTGTACGATAAGTAGCAAAAAAAGAAAGAAGAAGAAAAATTAATAGAATTAATTATGTATTTCAAGCATAAAACAGATCTTCAACATTTAAAGGGAATATTTAAAGAGAATGTTCTCCATCACTGCTTATACTTCTGTCCATACAACGTACTTACATAGAGAGCTGAATCCCCTACACAGTCACAGGCCTCACTCACATTACATTTTTGGTTCCGAATCCGATCATACACAGACCCATTCATTTCTATGGGTCAGTATAAAATTATGTCATTCTGTGTACTATCTGCATCCATGCGAACATTCCGCAAATGATACAAAGTATCCTATCCTTGTCTGTTTTGCAGACGAGGAAAATGTGGCATGCACATGGCCGGTTTGCATACGGTTGTGTGTATAAGGCCATATTCAGACATGTCTACATACAGTGGATAGCATTCCCATGGGCTGGAATACCATTATCTAGTCATTGGTATGTGGAAGGATACAATCTCAAAATACACTTTACATGTAATTTTGCCATTAACATAATGCTGTGTTACCTACAGATCTAAAAAACAATCCTGGTGATCATCAGGAGAATATTAGTTAGAGTAGGAGTGGTCAATATGGGAAATCCTTTTCAAGGGGATGTACACTTTTGGACAGTTTTAAAGCTTGATTATAGAATACATATATTCAATCACTGTGCTTATTGTAAGCTAAAGCAATTTTTATTACTTCAGAGCTGCATTCATGATTCTGCAGGCTTCAAGGCTAAAATATTGCAGCATTCTTTCGGTTTTGACACTAAATGTAGAATAGTGAGCGCAGCTCTGGAATATAATGCAAATTGTAACTCAGGATCAGTACAGGATAGGTAATGTAACGTATGTACACAGTGACTCCACCAGCAGAATAGCGAGTGCAGCTGTGGAGTATAATACAGGTTGTAACTCAGGATCAGTACAGGATAAGTAATGTAATGTAGGTACACAGTGACTTTCCAGCAGAACACTGAGTGCAGCTGTAGAGTATAATACAGGATGTTACTCAGGATCAGTACAGGATAGGTAATGTAATGTATGTACACAGTGACTGCCCCAGCAGAATAGTGAGTGCAGCTCTAGAGTATAATACAGGATGTAACTCAGGATCCGTACAGGATAAGTAATGTAATGTATGTACACAGTAACTCCACCAGCAGAATAATGAGTGCAGCTCTGGAGTATAATACAGGATGCAACTCAGGATCAGTGAAGGATAAATAATGTAATGTATGTACACAGTGACTCCACCAGCAGAATAGTGAGCACAGCTCTGGAGTATAATACAGGATGTAACTTAGGATCAGTAAGGTTAAGTAATGTAATGCATGTACACAGGGACTGCACCAGCAGAATAGTGAGTGCAGCCCTGGAGAATAATAGATCAGTACAAGATAAGTAATATAAAGTATGTACACAGTGACTGCACCAGCAGAATAGTGAGTGCAGCTCTGGAGTATAATACAGGATGTAACTCAGGATCAGTACAGGATAAGTAATGTATGTACACAGTGACTGCACCAGCAGAATAGTGAGTGCAGCTCTGGAGTATAATACAGGATGTAACTAAGGATCAGTACAGGATAAGTAATGTAATCTAACTATAGTACAAACTTACTCAACTATTTATGTAGACGATATATATATATATATATATATATATATATATATATATATATATATATGTACATATATACGTGTAGGTGGACATACCCTTTCAAGATTATTTGCAATGAATTTATTTATTCAGTTCTTACACATCTTGCAAAAATGTATCTTACAGAACACATTTGCTCCTTCCTCATTGTCATCTTTCAGAGCCCAGATATAATATATTCCTTGCATCATATGATTCAGTGAAGAACAAAAATCTTAAGAAAATCATCCGTCTGAATGGATGCAGTACCAGGACACGAGCTGCATCATTGCAGATTTTTGGGATTCACCTGCTGAGGAACCCTAATGGAATATGCTACATTGTTTTACTGGAAGAAATCACATTAACAATCCATTCTGTTCTTCAATCTGTAGTGTATGTCACCGCGTCCATATCCCGCTGGGGTCCATCATGAAGGTCCTAATTGAATAAGTCATTCTTAGAATTGCCCTCCTTTAAGAATCTCATCATATACAATCGGTATACACTACATGGTTTTATTTTTCTTTTCTAACCGTAATGACAAGTAACTTTTAACTCCTTAATGAACAGAAAGGTTTTTGCCCTCATATGGGTTATTGGCTGTGAGGTCTTTTTTATTATTATTTGTTGAGCTACTCAAATTGTGGTGCAGTATCTTTTTCATACCATATAGCACATTCAGTTTCTGTCACATCTTTTTTGTAGACATCACTACTGTTCTTGTTGCACATAAGGTCCCCTCCTTTCTGTGGCTAGCCCCTCTTAGGCGTTTTGTTTGACAGGGCCAAGCAGTGGCAAAGCAGCAAAGGAGGGTCTGGCCACCAAAAGGAGAGGAGCCTGAGTGTAAAAAGAAACAATAGTGATGCCCTTATTGCATCAAAGTCACCCAATTTGCATAATAAGAACAAGAGTCATAACAGAACTTTAATCAGGCGAACCACAACAATGTGTCTATGCAAACCATTGCATAGTGAGGTCACTGATGAGACAAGCCCTTTAAAGTTATATGTCCATATTCACCCCTTGTCCCAATGCTCTGCGTCCCCAAACTGGTTCAGGAATACATTGAGAGGACTCATGAGCGTGCACTCAGAAGTCCTCTCCATTAAGTGAGCATGCTGAGAAGACCTCAAAATGTATTCCAACAACAATTTGGGGAAAAAGGGGTGATTATGGACTTATGACTTAACGATGGGACCAGTGTCAAACTGAGGTTCCTTGAGCCCACCAGAAGAAAATTATTCTCAGGACCCAACCCCAATATCATCAATAAAGTCTAATAGATTTTGATTAAAAAAAGTAGACCCTAGAGACAAGTTATTGTCTCCATAAGAATTCTCCAAGTGTTTTTTTATTCTTCTGGACCTTTAGGGCCCACTATGGTAACAAGGCCTGGGCCCACCGGAGTATCCTCTAGACCCAGGAAGAAGTACAACAGCGACTTAAAAAGATTAAAATAGACAAATCGCCAGGACCGGATGGCATACACCCCCGTATCCTAAGGGAATTAAGTGATGTCATAGCCAGACCTTTATTTCTGATATTTTCGGACTCTATACTGACAGGGAATGTTCCACAGGATTGGCGCATAGCAAATGTGGTGCCAATATTCAAAAAGGGTCCAAAAACGAAGCCTGGAGATTATAGTCCAGTAAGTTTAACATCTGTTGTGGGTAAACTGTTTGAAGGGTTTCTCAGAGATGTTATTTTGGAGTATCTCAATGAAAATAAGCAAATAACGCCATATCAGCATGGCTTCATGAGGGATCGGTCATGCCAAACAAATTTAATCAGCTTCTATGAGGAGGTAAGTTCTAGACTTGACAGCGGCGAATCAATGGGTGTCATATATCTGGACTTCTCCAAAGCATTTGACACCGTACTTCATAAAAGGTTAGTATATAAAATGAGGATGCTCGGACTGGGAGAAAATGTCTGTATGTGGGTAAGTAACTGGCTGAGTGACAGAAAACAGAGGGTGGTTATTAATGGTAGATACTCCGATTGGGTCACTGTCACTAGTGGGGTACAGTAATATGCAAAATAAATGTGGAGCCCCATTATTGGGTCTACAACACAATGAAAGCCAGATATCCCTCAAAGGAAGGAAAACCGAGCAAAGGGGTGTCTCCATTACAGAGATTACCAAATCCACCATATTAAGTGGCCCCTATGTCAAGATCCCGCTTTTTTACAAACTTTAAGGATGTGACGGGGAAAACCTAAGCCAGTTATCCATCCACAGACAGCTGTTTCAGGGTGTTGTCTGTCATCAGTGTGGAGTAGGATCCTGGCTAACCGGGAGCAATGCCTTGCAGACTACTTAAACAAAACAATAGCTGATCTCAGGGAGACCAGCCACAAAAACACTGCGGAGCTGTGGCTGGTCTCCCTGAGATCAGCTATTGTTTTTTTTGAGAAATCTTCAAGGCATTGCTCTTGGTTAGCCAGAATTCTACTCCACACTGATGAGGGGCAACATGCTGAAACAGCTGTCTGTGGATGGATAACTGGCTTAGGTTTTCCCCATCACATCCTTAAAGCTTGTAAAAAAGCGGGATCTTGACATGGGGCCACTTAATATGGTGGATTTGGTGATCTCTGTAATGGACACACCCCTCTGCTTGGTTTTCCTTCCTTTGAGGGATATCTGGCTTTCATTGTGTTGTAGACCCAATACTGGGGCTCCACATTTATTTTGCATATTACTGTTTCGCAGGGAGCTTTGCACTTTGGATTGCTGTGTTGAGACTCTTAGGTGAGGCTACGCGGTGTTTTTGTGGCTGGTCTCCCTGAGATCAGCTATTGTTTTGTTTGACTAGTGGGGTACCTCAGGGGTCAGTATTGGGCCCTATTCTCTTCAATATATTTATTAATGATCTTGTAGAAGGCCTGCACAGTAAAATATCTATTTTTGCAGATGACACTAAACTGTGTAAAGTAATTAACACTGAAGAGGACAGTTTTCTGCTACAGAGGGATCTGGATAGATTGGAGGCTTGGGCAGAGAAATGGCAGATGAGGTTTAACACTGACAAATGTAAAGTTATGCACATGGGAAGGAATAATGCAAGTCACCCGTACATATTAAATGGTAAAACACTCGGAGTCGGTAACACTGACATGGAAAAGGATCTAGGAATTTTAATAAACAGCAAATTAAGCTGCAAAAACCAGTGTCAGGCAGCTACTGCCAAGGCCAATAAGATAATGGGTTGCATCAAAAGGGGCATAGACGCCCGTGATGAGAACATAGTCCTACCACTTTACAAATCACTGGTTAGACCACACATGGAGTACTGTGTACAGTTCTGGGCTCCTGTGAACAAGACTGACATAGCAGAGCTGGAGAGGGTTCAGAGGAGGGCAACTAAAGTAATAACTGGAATGAGGGATCTACAGTACCCTGAAATTAGGGTTATTTACTTTAGAAAAAAGACAACTGAGGGGAGATCTAATAACTATGTATAAATATATCAGGGGTCAGTACAGAGATCTGTCCCATCATCTATTTATCCCCAGGACTGTGACTGTGACCAGGGGACATCCTCTGCATCTGGAGGAAAGAAGGTTTGTACACAAACATAGAAAAGGATTCTTCACGGTAAGAGCAGTGAGACTATGGAACTCTCTGCCTGAGGAGGTGGTGATGGTGAGTACAATAAAGGAATTCAAGAGGGGCCTGGATGTATTTCTGGAGTGTAATAATATTACAGGCTACAGCTACTAGAGAGGGGTTGTTGATCCAGGGAGTTATTCTGATTGCCTTATTGGAGTCGGGAAGGAATTTTTTCCCCTTAAGTGGGGAAAATTGGTTTCTGCCTCACAGGGTTTTTTGCCTTCCTCTGGATCAACTTGTAGGAAACAGGCCGAACTGGATGGACAAATGTCTTTTTTCGGTCTTATATACTATGTTACTATGTTACTATGTTACTTTGGTGGTGTCACGACAGAGGGTAGGGATAAGTGCAGTCCTAAACTCTACCCCACCTCTGTCCCTGCCTACTTGCACGGCCCGTCCTAACCGACGGCGTACAACTTGGTGGAAGTCCCTCACTTAGATATGTGCAGGGGCTTAAGAAGATAAGAGTAGGACCATAACAGAGTAAGGCAGGCCAAAGTCAAAGCCAGGAAGCCACACAGGTTCACAGGGAGCAATATAATAATGAGGTCAAAACATAATCAAGAGTCAGATGTCGGGAGGTCACATCAATTCCAGGGAGGTCACAATGTCGAAGTCAAAACACACAGAAAGGCACAATATAAAAAATGCTGGTGAGGGTAGCACGACCAATCACAGGCAACCTGTGGACATCAGGCTGCCTGTTTAAATAGCCCTAAGTAGTGAGTCACATGACGTAGCCAGCGTCATGTGATTCATGTAACACAATTCAATACAGCTGAGCGCCAACTCACCATTATCGGCGCTCAGCTCCCCTGCAGCTCTTTGTGTAGGGGATAGAGGATGCCGGTCCTCCCCACCCCCCAGTTACTGTGGAGATGAGGACGCCAGTTGCGTCCCCGCCCTATTATATCCACTGGATTCCGGCGGCGCTGCGAAGGGGAAGCAAATCGCCGGCTGCCCGTTACAGGTGTTTGTGTTGACGTAACTGATTATTTTGCCCTTCCTCTGATCCGTCAGAACAATAACCCACAAAAAACGGATCCTGTATGTGGAGTATCTGCCTTCACTCGGTTAGCATTTGGTCAGTAATCCATCAGTATTGCTAATGCCCAAAAAAACAGGAGTGGATCCAAAACAGAGATGACCGAGTCAACCATTCATGCATTTCCACTTATACACAACACAAAAGGCTTTAGAATATATAACTGCACCGCCGAATGGCAAATATATTTTTCTTTTTTCCACTTATACACAACACAAAAGGCTTTAGAATAAAAAACTGCACCGCTGAACGGCAAATAGGCCCTTATTTTTTTACACTTATACATGACACAAAAAGTCTTTAGAACATATAACTGCACTGCTGAACGGCAAATATATTTTTCCTTTGCCACTAATACACAACAAAAAGGTCTTTAGAACATATGCACCGTTGAACGGCAATTACATTTTTTTTTGTGCAACTAATACAAGCAAAAAAATGTTTTAGAACATATAACTGCACCAAACAAGGGCAAATAAGACATAGATATATTTCCTTGTAATAAACTCTGTTAATAGCTGTATCAAACAGCACTTGCACTCCAATGACAAGAATGGTTTGCTGGAATTACAGAGCTGTATAATGGCAGTTTGGATCCGCAGTCAGTGGAGCAAGGTGTAATAGGATTGTTCCTATTACCCAGGATGTCACCTCCCCTACTGAACTCTGTTCTACATAAATGCTGTGGAATGATTCCTCCCTAACTTTTCCCTTCACCTTGAATATTCTTTTCCTGCACTAAGTACACTGGAAAATGGCAGAATCCAAGATGGCTAAGGCTATTTAGAGGGCTGTGACATCATAGGGCTGGCTGGCTGTTGATTGGCTGCATGCATGGCATTATGGGGGATCCCACGTTCCCAGAGTTCCTTGCCCCATGTCCTGAGACGCGTCGCCGCCATTTTAGGAAAAATATGATTCGTAACCACGAAGCATAAGGAAATTCGGATTTGGTGCAAATCGAATTTTTCCTGAAATTCGGATAGAATTCCACTTCGGCAACTCCGATTCGCTCATCTCTAATAGATATGAGCTTGATAGATAGATTGATAGATATGCTAACTGTAAGTCGGGTATCTATAGGAACCTCAGCTCTGGCATATAGAAGATAATGTGATTGGTCACTGGCACTGATGGGAGAACCACCATTGCTTGTCGACTACTCAGATTCTCTCCATGGATCCAGGTAATCACAGACCTGGGCTGCACCTGCCTGATCAGAGGCCATTAAAATGGCCCAAGAGTACACACTATATATGTACGGCATGCAGTGTTTAGCAAGCTAATGACTCGCTCTCTCTATTGGAAACCTCAACCAATTTTGACCACTTTCCAAGAGTGTCATTGTAGTGGGCCGCTTGGCACAGTCATGGAGAAACTAGTCCGGATAGCATGGAGACTGTAATTAATCAGCATGCAGGAGAAGACCTTGTCGACATATACTACCTCCAATAATTTATTATTTAGACTTCCACTTTACACATGAGCAGACTTGTCTTAACAGCCGTAAATACAGCCCGCAAGCAGTGAGCAGAAGCAATTGGAAGGTGACAGTAATTATGCTGCCTCGATGCAAATTAAAATAGCTAAACCTGAAATGAGATGGTTAGCTAAGATAGGCCGGCTGTAGATGTGGTGTTCCATCCATCCCATATGCTCAGGTAATGTCTTCATTCATTGACAAGAGATGGAAAGTGACTTGAATTCATTACCTCAATGTCTAATGCTTTATTCACATGGTCAGTGTTTGGTCAGTTATTTCCATCAATGGTTGTGAGCCAAAGCCAGATACAGCTGAAATGTGCAGAACAGGAGCAAATCTTACCATTATACCTTATCTCTGTGTAGGATCCACTCCTGGTTATGGCCCACAATCACTGATGGAAATCACTGACCAAACATTGACATGTGAACTAGGCCTAAGGCAGGAGCATGAGACATATTGGGTTCTATCTAACATGACACATATCAGTGTCACTACATATTGTCCTCTCTTGAGCTGAATTTCTGTCTTATTACATATAGCTTGTGAAATGTGGAGAGATATCTATGGCACAGAAGAATGACAGACAATAAAAGTCAATAAAAATGGTGGACTGGGAAAAAGTGGCCCTGGAAAAAATAAATAAATAAAAGTGGCTCCATGTTGTAACACAATTAGACAAGGCCAACATAAGTAGATGGGGCAGACACAAGTAGTCGAGGTCTCTAATTAAGATATGGAACAAGGGCTTAGGAGGTGAGCTCTGGGCCACAATTCTAGGCCAGTCCTACCTTCTGCATGTTGCCTGGACTTTCCCTAGTAATAATCCCTAAAGTGCCCCAATAGTATGCTCCCCTAGTGCTATTCCAAGTCGCCTCCTCTGGTGCAGGGCACAGCCCTTTTTCAGCTAGCGGCCTGATATGTCTGTGTCCCTGCACTATATCTACATTGCATTATACAGTGGCCTGTGGCATATGAGGGTGAAAGGCAGGGTAGGTAGGTAGATTGGTACCTAATGCTACCAGTGTTAATTGCTACTGAAAGCATCTGATCAATATGTACATGGCCAGTGGCATAGAGGGGGCTTGGGCAGCCCTCTGGACATTGTCCCACCAGGAAATTTCCCTGCAAGGTCTATGGCCAGCCTCCCCTGGCAGTATCAGTTCCCCCCTAAGTATACCCCCATCTAGAGATAGGAAAGGTGTTGCATGTCTGTAAGGCTGGGACATCACTCCATTGCAATCTAATGCCAAGGTACTTGAAAAGAGATTACTTTGAAAAGAAGAAGGATGAGGTTACCAAACGCACACTACTAACTTAAAGAGAGTGTGCCCTGTTGTTTAAATCCCATTTTTAAAGAAATTTTGATTACATTATTTAAAATTGTCCATGTTAATATCTATATTTAAACAAAAAACATAAAATCATGCTGTTTTTACTGGCCACAAAGACTAATAATAGGTGCCACTTTTTGGACTGTACACTTTACTGCAGTTATCTGCTTATCTGTCTTTCTGGTCCTGCCTGTTTAGATACGACGGGAACAACCATTCACAATAGGTGATCAAAGCTTACCTATTCTTCTCTTGTACAATGACCTCTGCGAAGGTCACAGAGCATCATTAGAAAACTCTCCCATAGAAGTCAATGAGGTTCCCTCTTGACCATTGTGTCTATGGTCCATGTGGCTGCTGTAAGGAAATTTTCTAAATGCTTTGTTAATGCTGTTGAGAGCATCTCAGGCAAGATGGCCGCCCACATAATCATGTTCAGGGAATAGAATGAATAAATCTGTAATCCAAAAAATCCCCAAAAAAGGATAGTGTCGCTATTTGGGGTTAACTAGCAGATACAATTTTTGGTGACACATTTCCTTTATTTTAAGTAGTTAATGTCTACCGTTCCAAATTTATACGGCAATTTGTGTAATAATACCTATTTATACAGAATGTAGCTTCATTTTTGTGAAAAGATTCCACTGCTTCTACTCATACAGTGATAGTTAAATAAAAAAATCCTAGGTGCCTGTAGACACCAACAGGGGGAGCTAACTTCACATGGATATATGCAGCTCCCATTATGGGATTTGTCTTAAGACAAGAACAACCGTCTACATGCTCTAGTGCCCTAAGGAACCTCTTTTATAAGCCAGGACAGACATTGTTCTGAAAGGCTGGCATATAATACTATATATCTCCTACACGAGGTTACTGCAGGAGAAATGCCTGGCTGGCCGAATCTCCTACTTGCAAAATAAGCTATTTGCTGGGGGAGCAAGGAGAAGAATACTGGGGTGATCAGCTGATCACTGCCACTGTCTTCCATTGAAAGGTGTGGTCTCTGATGAGTTCCCTCTAGTGGCAGCTTCAAGTGAATGAAAAATAAGAATTGTAGATACTGTATCAATTTTTAGCAGTTTAATTTAGTATAGCGCATGGACTGCTCCTACTTCCCATCAACAGGCACTTGTATATCTAGTGGTAAATTTAACGGAAAACGTAATCAATATCAAGATTGATATGGGCAGGGTATGATGCCAAAACATAGCCAGACAGATACCAATGATGGTAGTTATCTGGATATCTGGCCTCATTTTGATGCTTGTAAATAGTGTTGAGCGAATGGGGAAGTCCACAAAGTGGACTTCGATCTAAATTTCAGGGAAAATTCAATTAGCCGTGAAGCAGAATTTCCTCATGCTTCAAGGTAGTAAAATGATTTTCCTTGAATGGTGGTATAAAAACAAAAAAAAAATCATATTTACCTCATACTTTTGATCGCAACGATCTGGCCGCCACCATCTGGATTGAAGATCTCGCACAAAATCCAATGCGCGGTGACGTATGATGTCACCACGCCGGCTGACATGATGACGTCATCACAGGCCGCGCAAGAATTTGCACTAGATCTTCAATCAAAATGCCGGAGGCTGACTCGTTGTGATTAGATGGATGAGTTAAGTATGATTTAATATTAATTTTTTTTTTGCACTGTGTTATTACTGCCAGATGCCGCGATCAGCGATGAACATGGCATCTGAGAGGTACAATTATGGGGGGGGGGGGGCACTCTCTGCCATAGCACCATCTACTTATAAAGAAATGCGCTTCATGATGAAGTAATTCATCACAAAGCAAATTTCTTTTTTTTAATTCGGCAAAGCAGCCAAATCATATTTTTGAATACTTCGCTCATCACTACTTGTAACAATATTATTTGTGCAATTTTAAAAAACCTATACATGACTGAATGTGGTGTCTACAGACAAATAGCAAAGTATAGGACATAATAAACAACATTGATATAGCTTTGGCCACGCTCTTTCCAGATTATAGGTCTATTATGAGAAGCTCACCACTAGCGAGTTAAGGGGTGGAGCACGTTGTAATAGATATACATCTACTGGACCATCAAGGCAATATCACAGCTTTGCAAGTGTGGAACCCAATTGTCATGGGTAATGGGGAGGGAAAAACACTAAATACACACAACAACGTAAGGACAACAATCTAGGCCTTTAAAACTAAGGAAGAGTGATGGTGACCTCCTAGCAATTCCTAGGCCTCTCCCTAACTCCTGCCAGTTTGAGCAGATCCTGAAGGTGGAAATACTCATACTCCAGATACCTAAAGCCCTTTACTGACAAGCCCTAGAATAGGGAGCAGAAGACAAGACTGCTGGTTCCTCCCCAGATGAAGGAACCTGTGTCTCCCTGAGGCCTAGAAATAACACACACCAGAGAATAACAAACAGTGAAGGCAACAAGTACTTAGTTTAGAGGAGTTTGGAGATGCAGGAAATCCAATACAACCAAGCTCTAGCAACTCCAAGCAGAAAGTATCAACCGCATGGTTAGCAGTGTGAGGCGGACCTAAATAGAGCCTCATCACTGATAATGAGCAGCACCTGAGGAGAGGTGAGATCCCGACAATACAACAACATACATAGAGGAAAACAGAGAGAGTTGTCAGATAGCCTCACATGCAGCAAGTCTATCCGATCTTCTCACCTCTCTCATAGGAGGGACAGTGACACCAATCCTGTTTAGTAGATATATTCCACCTGGCCTAAAGGAACATTCAAGAAAATAGGCAGGAAATTTGACTAAATAGACAGAGGCATATTCTGCTGGCACTACATATTTAATATCCTATATTAATATTATCCGACGTGAATAGATTATGTCCAAGAAAGGAGCATTGGAAACGATTAAACAGACCAAGGTCACCCCAGACATTAGTAAGCAATCATGGGACAGGTAGTTGTTAGAGAATTAGTCAGAAAGAGCCAAGTGAAGGTCATAAATAGGTGAATAATGAGAGCAGTGGCGGCCAATGGATCAGAATCAATAGCCTAGCGAACAGTAACGGGTGAGGTGATCACATAATTGCCTACAGGTGTCACTAATCGAGTCTGACAGCAGCTCCTGATTCTCCGTAATCCATTCACCGTGTCTGACAGCTAATAACGCCCCTAAGGGCTGACAGCTAAGTACAATCGCTATTAGCGCGGACTCCAATTCATTTTCTGTATCATCGTTCGAAGAATATTTGTTATGCAAGAGGGAAATTAGGTACAACAACAAAGACAAACCAGAGACAGGCAATGAGTCCAGGAAATCACTATACAGGTAACAGGAATAGATAATGGATATGAAAAAGGAAAAAATAGCACAAACAAAAACAAAAAAATCTAAATCTAAAAATTTTTTAAATTGAATTGTAAGGATTAAATTTACATCTCGAGTGTTTTTTATTTCACATAAAATAAAATTAGTGGAATAAAATTGTATATTGAATATATTTTACACTGAGGCACAGTTTTTGGATGGAGAGATCATCCATATTCAGTAAAGTAGACCTGAGCTGCAGGGCCTGATGGGATACACCCAAAGCTATTAAAAGAGCTTAGAGGTGTACCAGCAAAACCATTAACAGATTTATTTAACCAATCACTAGTAACAGGTGTCGTCCCAGAAGATTGGAAATTAGCAAACGTTGTGCCAATTCACAAGAAAGGTAGTAGAATAGCCTTCCTGCAGAAGTGGTAGCTGCAAATACAGTGAAGGAGTTTAAGCATGCATGGGATAGGCATAAGGCCATCCTTCATATAAGATAGAGCCAGGGGCTATTCATAGTATTCAGTATATTGGGCAGACTAGATCGGCCAAGTGGTTCTTATCTGCCGACACATTCTATGTTTCTATGTTTCTATGTAATACCAGATAGAGCCTACAGACAGGAGTGGAGCTGTGAAAAAGTTAAGGAAAAAAAAGCCCATTTTTTTCTCGTATAAGATAACTTCTTTGAGTAACTTGTTTTCTTGAATGTGTGATAGATAGAGATGCTCAACAAAAAGCAGGAATGGGCAAATCAGCGAACCGTATTTTTACCATTAAAGACAATGAAAAGCACAGATCTATATTTCCAATGTCTAAGGCCTCATGCACACGACCTTTTTTTATGCTGTCCGCAAAAAGGGGTTCCGTTGTTCAGTGATCCGTGTCCGTTTATGCCTTCCGTTGTGTTTCCGTGTGTCTTCCGTTTTTTTTAGCGGACATGACCCAAAAGATTTTACCAAAAGACAGGCTGACAATTTTTGCCAAGTGCCTGCCAAGGGATCCGCAGAAAAACGGACGCGGAACTTGGATGACACACGGATGGCCATCCACATTTTTTCACGGTCCCATTGACTTGAATGGGTCCGTGAACCGTTTTTCACGGACAAGAATAGGACAGGTTATATTTTTTTGACGGACTGGAATCACGGACCACGGAGGACAAACAGTGCATTTGCCGAGTTTTCCACGGACCCATTGAAAACCAATGGGTCCGCAGAAAATCACGAAAAACGGAGCAACGGACACGGAATCAAACAATGGTCGTGTGCATGAGGCCTTATATGGTAGAAATAAGGATCATTATGAAATTGAGTTGTTTTTATGTTTCCATGTTGCTTTCCACAATTTAAAATATTCCTGAAATCCTGCAGTTTTCACTTCCTATTCTGTAGAGTTCCCTTCTCAGCAACCATCTCATTATCATCACAGGCCAATATTGTAGTAACATCTACTATAGTGTACATAACAGAGAATCCAACGTTCACAATATCTTATGGCCACAACTCACCACCTCACCTTCAGATACTGCCCACAGAGCATGCCCACAACACATTCTCTTAAAAGTCAACGGGGGTTCTTCCTCAGTGATGTGGTGGGGTATTTTTGCAGGTGGGGCCATCAGCTCCGGCACACTTACTATAACTTATGCCAGTTTACTGTTGGAAATCACAACTGAAATCTACTCTAGCTAGGAGCTACAGTAGATCTCGGTCTAGGTGCATGGAATGTCGGAGGATGCACCTAATTTATGAAGAGGCCTGTGACTTGTTAGAAATTAAGCATATCCTCCAGTGGAGACGACCAATGTGTCATCTCCGGACTACAATTTCCTACAGTCCACATGGCTATAAAGCATATCTCTAAATTGCTGTTAAAGAAGCATTCCCACATTTTTTTATTTATTTTTTGTGGGAATGTTTCCTTAACAGAGTAAAACAGCAGATCCGGCAAGAACGATGCCCACACATTTATATATAAAATAAAAAATCAGAAATTAAATACAGTCAAAAAAATATGTTTTACTTTCTGGTTTTACTTACAATAAAAAAAATATAGGTGGCACATTCTTTTTAAGCAACTTAACCAATGTCTGTCAGTGATACAAGCTTATTGCCAGAGGTTTCAGAAGCTGAAACTGCCATAGATTAAAGGGGCTGTCTGAGACACCCCTTTAAGCTACTTTCAATCCTTTTTACCCTACCCTTGTTAACTAGCCAGTCAAACTAACTAGAGATGAGCGAATCGACTTCGGATGAAACATCTGAAGTTGATTTGCATAAAACTTTGTTCCAATATTATACAGAGGAGGAGCTCTGTACAGTATTAGAATGTATTGGCTCCAATGCAAAAAACATGCAAATTATCCTCTTTCCAAAAAGGAAAGAAAGCTCTGCCACTGATACCACCAGCTGTAAGGTAGCGATCCTATAAGTCAATATGAGACCTTTTAAAAAGGCTTTGAGACATGATTTAAGATTAAAGCCAAACCTGCACCTATTCTGCAGTCAGCTGTTTTGGAGCGACTGCCCTTCATCAGTGCAGAACAGAGAGAAATAGCTTAGGATCAGAGATCTTTGTCAGGAGGTACTATTTCTCCCTACATAAAGTGCCAAATAGACATAATGAGTCTTGTAGGCTAGGCGATAGAGACAGAAATAGGAGTTGTGAAGGAGATACACCAGATGCAGCTTAAATAGGTGAGTATATGTTATTTTTGAGTGCTCTCTTCCTATTAGAAAACATTTTTTATGCATTGGACAACCTCTTATGGTCCCAATCTCAAAAGCTTGGGATATTTGGCATATTAAAAGCTTCAACTAGCCACAGTTCAACTGAACCAGTGTTCCTCAATTCCAGTCCTTGGGGCTCACCTGCTGGTCATGTTTTCAGGATTTCCTTAGTATTGAGCAGGTGATATAATTAGTGTCAATGCATCAGGACTTGCCACAGACTTGCCTCTGCTGGATATTCTCAAATCATCACCATTGCTGAGGACTGGAGTTGAGGAACACTGTACTAAACCATACTTGGATCTCCATGGAGTTATGGTGATCTAAGTTCTGCTCAACAGAACGGCAAAAGATCCTGGTGTTACAGACACAATGTGGGCACTAAAACGAGGATGTATTTCAACCATATGAAACCACTCTAAGAAGTACAAAATGAGACTCTTTAAAATGTGGAGTTGAAAATTGTTGGCTCTTTGTTCATCTCATTATATCTCAGCACTTCTCTGGCTATCTGCAGGGTGTTGACTTTAATAAAGTATGTGATTTTTTTTCTTACTCGAGCTTTTGAACGCCATCTTCCAACTCCTTCTTTGTCTATTAGATGAAAACTACAGCAATGGCTTTTTTCCTGTTTCTAAAGTTGACAGAATCTTTAAATGATGAATGTTCTACTTAGCTTCCAAATCTTTACTGGTCAATAGAAAATCCTTCTTAGACTGAAACGTCTAAGGCTTGTTGGATAAATTACATAGCAGTGTTTCACCGGTTGTAATAACTGAAGATAGACTAGAGCAAACGTGGAGGATTAGCATGGCAAATACAGGGATACTGTGATTGTTTAAGAGCGCACCGTACTTCCTAATACTCCAGGGAATCCTGCCAGTTACACTTTTATCAATTCAATGTCAAAATTATTGCTACACAGGATTGACCTTGGGTGTTTTGCAATGTGGTACATATGTGCACAGAGAAGCTGAGCATAATGATTATACAGTGGACTGAATTAAATTACCAGAAAAACCCTACACATTAGGATAAGATAATAAAAACCTTGGGTCATATTTAAAGTACATTACATTTTTGAAGTTGAGGGAAATAATTTAAAGGGTTTTCCGAGACTTTGCTACTCATCGGTATCCGATCAGTGGGGATTCAACACCCAGAATCCCAGACGATCAGCTGTTTGAGAAGGCACTGGAACTCGCAGTAGCACCATGACTAGAGATGAGCGAATTTCATATTTTGAAATTCGTTGATGCTTTGTTTGGTGGTAAAAGCAGAATTGCGTTATGGATTTCGTTACCACGGACCATAATGCAATTCTATGATAGAATGCATAACGGAATGTCTTTAGAAGCATTCCGTTATTCATTCCGTCATAATAGAAGTCTATGGGCTGCAGGACGGATTTGTCCCATTTCCGTTATGCAGGGGAGTCCTCTCCAGCATAACGGAAACGGGACGGATCCGTTATTCAGGCCATAGACTTCTATTACAACAGAATGAATAACTGAATGCCTATAAAGGCATTCCGTTATTCATTCCGTCATAGAATTGTGCTATGGTCCTTGGTAAGGCAATTCTGCTTTTACCACCAAACGAAGCATCAACGAATTTCAAAATATAAAATCCGCTCATTTCTAACCACGACCTTTTCTCTGCTCACCAAGCACAGCTTTATCCATTTGATGGCGGCTGTGCTTGGTATCGCAGCTCAGCCCGTTATTTTAATGGGGCTGAGCTGCGCCTAGGCCATGTGAACGATAAGTGTGACATCACATGGCCTAGACTAAGATGAGAAAAGGCTGGAACGCTACTGTGAGCTTGGGTGCCTTTTCACACAGCTGATCGGCAGGGGTCCTGGGTGTTGGACCCCCACCAGTCAAATACTGATAAGCTATCCAGAGGATAGATGTGTGCAGCAACTATAACAACCCCCTAATAGTATAAAAGGTTTAATATTAACAACTTAAAGGAGTTGTCTCAATTAGAAAACCCACTTTCATATACCCTATTAGGGAATTCTTTAAAAAGTTAAAAAGAGGTGGGATGTTCTCTCTTCGGGATCTCAGGTCGGTTGCAAAGAGACTTGTCTTGCTCCAGATTACTTGTTAAGGGCTCATTCACATCTCCGGTGACCTCCTCCATCAGGGAACAGTCTGCTGGGGTTTACTGGATCTAGCATTGCCAAATTTTAGCATTCATTGCCGGATTCCCATTGACTATAATAGGATCATAAATGCCGAGTTTCAGACAGACAAATACTGCTGCAGACAGCATTATGTTGAAGAGCCTGTTGGATTTAGAAACACAACAGTGAACTTACCCTTACTGCATAATTCTTAATTTTCCCTGTGGTGACACTGCTGGAAATAGGAACAATTACTGGCGGGTTTCCTCACAAATTACTGCTGATCACTGGTGATCCCCTTACAGAAACATTTTGTGATCATTTGATTAAATTTATCAAATGAACATTCTAAAGAAAAAATGTTTGGTACTGTGTTAGCCATGTTTCTTTAGAGATTTTTTTAATTTCTGGCCTGAAGAAGAGACCTGAGAGCCTCAAATGCTTGTCTTATAACGTCATTTATTGCACTTAGACATTAAAAGGTATCAAACTACAATATTTTACATTGTCTCTCTTTTGGAGACCATGAAGATACCGAGGGGAACATTTCTCACTAAACAAATTGACAAACTATCAGTAGGATGTACGAACAATGTCCTGGCACTGGGAGTTTAAGCCCCAAATGCTACGTCTTATGGTAAGGTATGGATCACCAAAGTGCCACTGCTTTGCCCACAGTATTCAGATAGAACTAAATCTTTGCAACAAGTGAATAAAAGACTAACTACAACTCTAGCTAGAAAAGTATTATACCACTTCACCTGCTCCAGTTAGATTCTTTTAGAGGCACGTAACCAACTTTGAAATGCAGTGAACAACCATGTGTCTTTGAAAAAAAAACTGAGTTGAGAAAAACCAAAGAGACACAACAATTCCCTAACTATTCTATAGATTGCTAGATTTCATTGTGGTCCAATCGGAAATGAATGTCATATCTTAATGTTATTAGTGTTGAGCATGAATATTCGAATAGCAATTTTTTTTTACGAATATTGGCACTTCGCTAATTCGCGAATATTTAGAATATAGTGCTATATATTCATAATACATATTTTTTATTTTAATCTGAACCCGAGATACTGTTAACAAAGATAGAGAATATAGCACTATGTTCTTTATCTTCGTTAATTCTATCAAGTCAACCAATAGGAAAGTCATAGCCCGTTCAAGGTATCATTCGCAGTACGCGAATATTACATTATGTAATATTCACGTACTGAGAATGAAACTGTGAACTGGGTATAACTTTCCTATTGGTTGACTTGCTAGAATTAATGAAGATAGAGAATATTGAGCTATATTCATATTCGTTATCTTCGCTAATCCTAGCAATACAAGTAAAACATGCCTATACACAGCTCTAAGTTGGATGCGCAAAGCGAGTAAGTAATATTAGTCGCATTGCACATCCAACTTAGAGCGCGGTATATGCAACTTACTTTACTATTGTTTGGCTGGGTAGAATTAACGAATATGACGAATACGAATATATTGCTATATTCTCGATATTCGTTAATTCTAGCAAGACAACCCAATAGGAAAGTTGACTGTTCCCAGCTCTAAGTTGGATGCGCAATGCGAAAATATTACTTTACCTATTTTTTGCAATAAATAGAATACTGACTCATTATTCTATTTATTGCCAAAAATAGGTAAAGTAATATTCTCGCATTGCGCATCCAACTTAGATCTGGGTACAGTCAACTTTCCTATTGGGTTGTCTTGCTAGAATTAACGAATATAGAGAATATAGCGATATATTCGTATTCGTCATATTCGTTAATTCTACCCAGCCAAACAATAAGTAATTTGCATATACCCCGCTCTAAGTTAGATGTGCAATGTGAGTAATATTACTGAATATTCTCGCTTTGCGCATCCAACTTAGCGCTGTGTATAGGCAAGTTTACTTGGCTTGCTAGAATTAACAAGGATAACAAATACGAATATAGCACTATGTTCTCTTTCTTCGTTAATTCTAGCAAGCCAACCAATAGGAAAGTTATACCACGTTCAAAGTTTCATTTGCAGTACGCGAATATTAAGTTATGTAAAATTTGCATACTGCAAATACGAAGATAGAGAATATAGCGCTATATTCGTTATCTTCGTTAATGCTAGATAGCCAACCCAATAGGAAATTTGCCTTTATACCCCGTTCAAAGTTCAATTTGCAATACGCGAATAATTAAATCGCATATTATTCGCAATAAACAGAATAATGACGAATATTCGATTTTGACGAATATATGACGAATATGCAATCAAATATTCAAGAAATATCGCAAAATCGAATGTGGCACCTCCCGCTCATCATGAAATGTTATCCCCTAGATGCATCAGAACTGCTATGTGTGGAGCAGTTGCTCTTGAAAACCAATCAGGTTACCTGTTCCATTTTTCAAATGAGAAATTGCCTTGGGCAACTTTACTTCAAAAATTTTTCTTTGGTTAATACATCTCCCCTAAATTTAAACTTACTCTACTTTCTACTAAGCCTTACTAAGCGTCCTAAACCAAATCCTAAACAAATAGCTGATACCTGTGTTTATCCCTCATTTGTCAATTTATTTTTTTTGAAGTTTTGTAAATCTTTCGTATTGTTTTCTGCTACTCAGTTCCTAGTGAACTGAATCTAAGATACGTCTATGTAGTATGGACAGCTTTAGAGCACATACAAATTACTAAAATGATTTCAGTAATTACTTAAGTATAAACAGATGCTGAAGTTGTGGCCACCTGGACAAGAAGTGAGGTAGTTACTTGGTCAGTTGAACTAACACCCACAAAATCAATGTCATACTGAAGCTTCTTGGGCCCAGCGGAGGAAGATAATTCAAAAGCCCACCCTTTGTGTATACAACAGTCATGTGCCCATCTATTGTTATCATTGCACATTCAGGACTTATCAATAATAGAGTTTAATAGGATATATGGTTTAATAATAGTTCAGAGATAGTAGACATTAGGAAGCACTGTTGTATTCTTGGTAAAATAGTGGTGGGCCCCTAACCTAGGTCAGAATACACAAACTATCTGGAAAAAAAGGAAAACAATTGTGCAAATATACATTGTATTTTTCTCAGTTTACTTGCGAAAACTGTAAAAGGAAGTATACGTACCTACTTCCCACCTCTTGTTTCCAGGTCCATGGCTTTTGAGCTATCACAGTACCTGCATGAAAACTTCCCGCATGGGGTCATGTGTGCCACTACAGCCATAGACTAGCCTTATTCATGATGTGTCCACAAACAGCACATCACTGCTAGGTCACTAGGCAGGATATTTACTGTACAAACAGGGACAAGAACTGATGCGAAGAACGGTCGGGACCCACACAGCCAGATCCAAGCTGGGCTGAGCAGGTAAGGATACTTCTAAATAAAAAGTTGATCCAGCACTGTGGATGAATCAAACTTGACCTTTATTGAGTCATATAAAAACAGAAAACATGTAATCCACAATACAGGAATAACACACTCCTCTGACGCACTTCTGTCCTGTACAGGCCCTTAATCATAGTTTATATCATGATTAATCATGATTATTTTATATCTATCATAAGGGCCCGTATGGGACAGAAATGCATCAGAGGAGTGCGTTATTTCTGTATCAAGGATTACAAGTTTACTGTTTTTAAAAAACTCAATAAAGGTCAAGTTTTATTCAGCTACATTGCTGGATCAACTTTTTACATATAGGTTTCATATGGATTAAGTCATCTGGATCCTGTGCACTTGGCGAGGTGAGCTGATCGACTTTCATTTTTAATGTAAGGATACTTCCTATCATAGGTCCTGGGTTGTGGGGGTGTAATTTTGAGGCTATGTACACCTTTGGGGCAATTTTTTTTATTATTGAATTGTAAGCATCTTGATCTAAAAAATCTTTTTTTTCAATTGGTCTTTATTAAAATGTTGAGCCTCTTGAGATTATCTAGTAGCAGGCTCTGTATTTTTACTGTGTTCTGTCAAGCAGCTGAGCTAAAGGCACCTTATCTTTGCTCTCTGACCTTTTAACCACCAATTGTAGCTAATATGAATGGGGCTTAAATATGCGTTTTTGAGCTACTAACAACTTAAAGATAAGGGTCATTAGATGACCGGCACAAAGTGTAAGTGAAAGTATGATTCTCACAGCTGGACCGCGGTTTACCCTTTTGTCACAACAACTGAATATTTTGATAAAGACCAATTGAAAAAAAAAAAGATTTTTAGCCCAAAATGAGTAAAATGCTATCATAAAAGAATCCTCCTGAAGGTGTACAGAGCCTTTAAAGAAAAATTATAACTTGGACAGCCCCTTCAAGTTGCCAAAGGCTGAAATGTAATTTTTGGTCCTCCCTATGATAAAGGGAATATAGAGATACTGGCATTTTTAAAAATAGAAAATAATGAGCATAACATTTTTTTTTACAAAAAGTAGAGTCACTGCATAATTAACAGAAGAACAAATTCAATCTAAAAAGAGCAAATTCTACTCGGTTTATTATAAATTAAATATCTACATGTATAAAGTTTCAATCAGGACCTATTACCTAAGCTCTTCTCTCTGGCAGGAAGCACACTCGAATTTGATAAAGAATTTATGATTAAGTAAGCTATTCTAACTGTGTAGCAATCAACTTAATTGTGGTTGTACAGTATATTAATGTGATTGTTCATTTTTCAGATGGAGATCCATTATAATGCCATCTTCTTGTAACTGAGTATCTGCCTGATCCTACTTTTTACAATTTTTTTTTTATTATATAATATTTTATTTAATTCCCTTCCAATTTGAATTCCAACATCAGAAGGCTTTTGAAACAAGCTTTTGTCAATGAATAATCACAAAAACCTCAACACGCGTCGAGGTTGAATAAAACGCTGATTAAAACGACCTCCGCAAACATGCTTAGTTAGGGAATGGAAGTTTCTACAGACAAAATCATTCCCTTATAACCTCTGTAATAAAAAAAGAATACTTCCCCGCCCTCGTAGAATGTCATCCATGGAAACAGATCTCTTGTGACCAGCAGACCCTAATCTGCAGAGATGACCATGAGTAAGGTGGGATCTCCAGGATGAGGAGCTTGCAACCTTGGGTTATAAAATAGTTTATTAAAATGACTAATTAAACTGCAACTTCGGGAAAAATATCATAATTAGCTAAATCGCGCTAGAAAGTCATGTATTATACCAGGGTCATTAATTATTTCACCCTGGTCTCTCAAAACCAAGTTTTCAAGGTGCTCTTTCTACAAGTTACAAAATGGTTGACGCTACAGGACTGTACTGTACACATCACTTTCAACTCTTCAGCTAGCGGCAGAAGCTGCACTTCAAAGACTTTCTGCATTCATTCTTTATCTATCTATCTATCTATCTAAAATCTATTAACTATCTATTGACCCACTGAGGTCAGAACAACAGTGGCAAACACTAAGGGGGAGAGTGCAGGAAAATCTAAAGACAGTCCAGAGGTCAGAGTAGACGGCTTATAGTCAGTACATTGAACAGTTATGGGCCAGGTAAGCCATCAAAGAGTCAGGATCCAGAAAACAGACAGAAGTTGGTATACAGACAGACAAAACAGTTATACCTCTTTTGTAGGGACTAGCAAGCACGTAAAACCAAAACTTATCTATTGCTGAGCCCAGGAATGGAACAAACATTCCATCATATATAGGAGAGCTAAAGGCAAAAAGGGGAGTTAACCCTTGCAGTGCTGCAGGGAGAAATTCAAGGGATAGACACTAATACAAACACAGAAAGAGATTTATCTATCTATTTATTTCCTATCTATCTTCAATTCAACATTACAAATTATGCACAATTTCCGTGTCCTCATTTGGATGTACTGTATTATATGGATATTTCATATACTGTACCAAAGCCAGAGTTATCCTGTCTTGAGAACGTGTGTGATACTAACATTTTAGGGGGATTTTTGTATGGCTCTATAATTTTTTTGTGGGGCTATACTTTGTGGGCAGTATTTAAAAGTTTTTGGAGGCACTTTTCGGTATTCGGCACTTTTTTGGGATGGCACTTGTGTGGCACAAACGTTTTTGTGAGGGACATAATGTGTTTATTGATTAAATTACTATAGAAATAACCTTAAAAGACTCCTGATATGAGGCATTTCTTGAGATGTTTCACCATCCTAAGTAATGGAGTTAAGGTCAGGAAAGTGAAAACATTAAAATCTGTTTTGCTTCATCAAAAATAAACTTTTGATCAGGGTTCTTTCACTCTCAGTCAATCGTCTGCCATGTTTGAAGGAGGACATTCTACTAAAGACAGTGGTAATCTAGACTACTCTCCGCTGTTAACTCTCATAAGCCTCAAGCAGCCAGGCCAGAAGATTATGAGGCCATATAATGGTGCAGTCAGTCATGTATTGACTCTCATACAGTTGTGGACAGACAGGGAACTGATGCCAGGAATAAAGATTCCTGGCTGGCTGTTCTGATTAGGGCCCCCAGACTAAACTTTGCTTGGGGCCCCTGGGATACTTCAAGCACCTTCCCCTATGGGAGGGTGCCTGAGCAATTACTTTTCTGAGCTTGCTAAATTCCAGCTAGTTTTGTTGTATTCTGTTGTCTGACTGTGTACCTACCTCTGCCCATTTTCTGTACTTTGACCCTCTGCTGCCTGACCTGAACTGTGTCTGATCTCTATATTGATCCTACAGTTCCTGCCCTGACCCTGGACCGATTACCATATTGTACATATTCTGCCAGCCTTTACCTCAGCCTGTCCCTAACTATGTTTATACTGGACCCCTCTGTGCTCTGCACTGGTGTCTCTGACCCCTGTGGTTCAGATGTCAACCAGAGACTACTCCAGGATATATCGGCCTGGTGGTTCCACTGCAGCAAAGTCCATATTCCATATATATAGTCCATATATGTATAAGGGTTAAAGGGTAAATACCAGGGGACTGCCAGGATAATGCTCTTATGATTAGCACTCAGCCACAACTGTTAGTTGACATGGTGGTTAAGCATTAACTGCCGTAACACACCTGGAAATAAGGGAAGTCATAGTCCATACTCTCTATCCAGGGTCTGTTTTTTACCTTTCCAAAGGGACAACATACCTTTACCAATCTACTGACATGGTCCCTAAAGTAATCTGCTTTACATCATCCTGACCCATGAGACACCGGTTCAGGGTTGCTGTTTCCCTGGTGATATGTACCCACACACCCAGTTAATTTTCTCGAAGATCTACTGAAACTATTCATTATTAAATGTGAAAGATATGCTGACAATGCCCCTACTATTGTGATGCAAAGTCTGCTGAAATTGTTCCCTAAGAGATGCGGTCTAAGGTCCCCTGACATCGCTCTAAGTAACATACAGCAAGGTCTACTGAAACCATAGCCAAAGTGATTTTATCAGAGCTCTGTTGACACTGCCACCCAGGTAATGTACTTTAAGGACTGTTTAAACAAACCTCATAAGGACAATTTAGCAGGCGATTGTCAGGAAGGAAGCACTTCTTCCCGGCAAGAGCATGCTCGTCAGTGAAGGAGACTGCTGCTTTTACATGCAGCGATCTCCTCCACAGTATGGTGTCACTAATGCCCTGGCTTATCCCCATACATAATCATTATTTGCCGTCAGCAAAGCATGTTTAGACGGCACGATCTGCAGTCGGCTAACAACATTTTAGGTGATGGCATGAAAGATGAGATTACCTGATGAACGAGATTTTGTGCATTCATTGGGTAATCAGCGACACCTGCAGATAATTGGTAACAGGTAATCCTATGAATGCTTTCTAGCGATTGGCCGATTCTTGGCCTGTGTAAAGAGACCTTAGAAACATTGTTCAAGGTTTGCTGATATTGCTCCAGCTAAGGTATTCCTAGATCTGCTATATGATCTAAGGTCTGCTGGACTGCCCTACAGGTAACATACTTCAAGGACTTTTGAAACCAACCCCCACAAGATATACAGTAGTCCAAAGTCTACTGATTTTGACCAGAGAGATTTAACCAAAGTTTGTACAATATAATCTAATGATTTCTGTACCCAATCTCACATGTTCAAGGTTTAGAGTAAGTGTCTTCAAAGTCAAGTATACCATAAGGTTGGCCGGGATTTGGAGTCCCAGATATCCATATCTACTCCAATTAGTTTGGAATGCAATGCAATTTTTTACACTATAAAATTCATAACTATAAGGTTTCTCTTTAAGTAAAAATAAAAATTACCAAATTTTTCGATAATGCGTGCCTAGAATGAGTTAAAGGACTTTAGGAAGAACACAAGCGAGGACGGGTATGAACAGACTGCAGAAAAGTGTCACATAGTGCTGAAATATTTCTGCTGGCTAAGCACTCATCTATTCCAGCAAATGTGTGTTTGAACATAGAAGATCCTATTCTATTTACTAGAGCTGTTGTTTTGTGGTCAGCAAATTTTAGATCTGCAAAACACGGATACCGGCTGTGTGCATTGCACATTTTGTGGAATGGAATAGCCGATCCATAATAGAACAGTCCAATACTTGTACGGAATGCGGACAATAGGAGGACATGTTCTATCTTTTTGTGTAAGAGACATACGGACATAGAATGCACATGGAGTTTATATTTTTTTAAGTGAATGGCTCTACGGGCCACCTCGAAAAAAATGGAATTTACCCGAAAAAGTAAATAAATATGTTCTTGTACATGAACCCTTAAACAAATATGACATAGATGAAAAGTTCTTCTCCTCCAAGGGCTTGCTTCCTTGACAGAGTTCCAATCTTGTTCCATAAAGCTGAGGAGCTTACTCTATCTGCTTATTAATATAATTAAATTTTTTTGTAATGTGCTTGTCTCACAAAGGGACTTAAGGTACAGCGATAATTGTGTGGCCAGGGCATCTCCCTGTGAAGTCAGTAGCTGTCATATAGAAGCTCAAACCCAACGAACACTAGGGTCAATTTTGCCTGTATGTCCTTTTTTGAAGCGTGAGGGAAACGAGAGTATCCAGATAAAACCCACAAAAACACAGGAAGAACATATAAACGCGATGAAAATGTTGTCCTTGGGTGTATTTGAGCTAAGGACCCCAGTGCTAACCACTGAGCAACCATGCAGCCCTGATTAGGGCTTGAAGAAATGGAATAAATGGTGTGTAGAAGAAAAAGACGCAGTGTGACACCACCATTGCATGATTCTCAACCTAATTATCATGAGGGGCCCTGTAGAAATTTTCAACTAATATTTTACATGGAAGTTTGGTGTAGTGGTGAGTAGAACTTGCAATAAGCCATGCCTAGTGCTATATTCTGGTGAATGCATCTTTCAATAGGTTGAAATTACTTTGTCATCAGTACTGTAATAGTGAGAGGACCTGCTTCAGAGCTGAAATCTACAGTACTCAGCATTGCTAAGTGTTTGTTGACTGCATTGAGTGTTGCCAGCAATCTGAAGTAGGAAAAACTTAGCTGTACTGCAGTATTTAAGAATCTCATCTAAGTATAATACAGGATCAAACTAAGGATCCGTAGAGGATAAGTAATGTAATGTATGTATACAGTGATTCCACCAGCAGAATAGTGAGAGCAGCTCTGGAATATACTACAAGATGTAACTCAGGATCAGTACAGGATAAGTAATGTAATGTATGTATACAGTGATTCCACCAGCAGAATAGTGAGTGCAGCTCTGGAATATACTACAAGATGTAACTCAGGATCAGTACAGGATAAGTAATGCAATGTATGTACACAGTGACTGCCCCAGTAGAATAGTGAGTACACCTATGTAGTATAATACAGGATGTAACTCAGGATCAGTACAGGGTAAGTAATGTAATGTATGTATACCGTCTCTCCACCAGCAGAAGAGCAATTGCAGCTCTAGAGTATAATACAGGGTGTAACTCAGGATGAGTATAGGATAAGTAATGTAATGTATGTACACAGTGACTGCACCAGCAGAATAGTGAGTGCAGCTCTGGAATATAACACCCTAACTGTATGGCTCTGGTAAATATAAATGGAGGCAAAGTGCTGGCTAGAGCTCCAGGGCTTCTTCAGTCAGCTGAGGGGTGGGAGTCTCAGTAGTTAGACCCCAATCAATTTGAAATTTATACATAGGTCATCAAAATTATAGCCCAGGAAACCCCTATAAAATTTACAAGCCCTTGGACTTCAGACTTAAGACATACTCCATTCATACACAATCTAATAGGAATAATATGTGTCAGTTGGGCATTTTTTGGTTTATGCCTCGTTCAGACATTTTAGCATTCATACTGTAGTTAGAGTAAACCACCAGCCTAGACAGTATTACCAGCAGGAGGCCAGTGTTGGTATTTAATTTTTACAGGTTATATATGTGATGACTAACCTCTGGCACTTGCTTGGCTGCCCTCAGAACTCCATAGAAATGAATGGAGCATGCTGGGAGTTGTAGTTTTACCACAGCTGGAGTGCCAGAGGTTAGACATTACTGGGCCATATTATGCGCTGGTCATTTTCAGCGGCCAAGAAATAATGAAATACCCCCTTTAGACTAATGGCTATTTCTCAGGCTGTAAAGCACCTAAAGATATGAAGTCATGACTTAATGCTAAGAACCTAAGCTTTAAAATACGACCAGGAGGTGCTCTCCGCTATACAGCCTATGATATAACTCTTAGAAATCAGGTGTTACCTGCAGATCTCTCTCCTGAATCAACATCTAAGGGTTATATTACAAGCTGTTTGGATTTTTAGCTTTAACACAAGACTTGGGTTACATCTTTGGCTGCTACACAGTGAGTTATTTCAAGTTGAAGTAGCCCTTATCTCAGCTGGCCAGTGTGGAGAAGGAGAGTGGGGCTAGTGGGGGGACATGACTGTAGGAAGAGGAGAAGACTGAGGTATAGATACATAGCCCAGGGGAGGTGTACTGCTCCTTTAGCTCCTTAACATTTCTGTCAAATAATGGAAACAAAAGCACAGCAGAACCTATTGACTATAACAAGATCTTGATTCCATTAGAAAACCTTGTATTTTACTGGACACAAAAACATGGTCTGCTATTTTAACCTGCATATTTTATGGAATTTATGGAGGCTCCTGATACAGATGTGAATGAAGTGAAACATGGAATTTGTGCATGTAATCAATCCCCAGTTAGTCAGAGCATACTTGATATCCGGTTCTTACATATGAAGGAGGGGGGTCTTTTTTCCTCCAGAAATACAGCGAGAAGAAGATCACTTGCTCATCTAATCACCTAGTTTGGCCATTTTATTGACACCACTTACCACCTGCATGTCGTACTTTTAGTCCGGCGGCCTCTCGCCGTTCGCTGCCGTGCTGCCACCGGAACTCTTCCCCCGCCGGAACGGCTTGACAGACTCCCCTGCCGCTAATGTTAAAGTAGACTTACGCGAACATAAATGAAACGGTCTGGGGCCAAATCAACAGAATTCTTCTGGTGTCTCCAGTCGGCCACCCCAGGAGGCTGCAATCCCGACACCTGATGCCTCTACATCAGGCATGTCCAAACTCTGGCCCTCCAGGTGTTGCAGAACTACAACTCCCATCATGCCCTTCTGTAGTTTGATAGCTGTAGGTTGTCCAGGAATGATGGGAGTTGTAGTTTTGCAACATCTGGAGGGCCGGAGTTTGGAGATGCCTGCTCTACATCATATGCACAGTTATACTGTAGTCTATTTAATCGGCGTTAAACTAGATTATCTCCGAAGGTTATTATTTGAAAGTTTATGTCATAATTATTAGAAATGGAGAGACAAAGCTATCCACGCCTTCAGCTCATTAGTCGTGAAAGAAAAAAGAACTAAAGGGAGCAGTGGATTTATGCTTATTTAAAGGGTAACCTCTTCTCATATGTCGCATTAGGGCTATTTAAATAACAGAAATACCCCAATAAGGACTACTTTTTCCATTAACTACAGCTGTAAGACCCCATGTAATGGGCGAGCAGTTTTTATATACATTTTATCATGTGGCTTTATTATGATGGGGAGCTCCCTGGGAGTTGTATAGTAGTTCAGGGGAAGTAGGGAGAGGGAACCCAGTATAAGGTTATAAAAATGGGGTGGTTCACGCCAATAGGGGGCCATTTACTAATCTATTTGTGCCATAACTATGTTGTAAATTTTGTTGCATGAGATTTGGAAGGTAAAATTTGTGACTTGTCCTCTGGCAATCCCGACTCATTTATCAATTTGCACATCAGTTTTTGGCGTACAAAAATCTATGCCACGGCCTACCGGACAAAGAACCAAACTTATGTAGATGCCTGCTACTCGACATAAGTTTGGCACTTCCTCCGGTAGCACAGAGGAACTTAAGACCGGCGTGAAAACACCCGTCTTAATAAAAGGCTCCTTTGGTGCATAGTGTGTGAACACAAGCCAGGTAAGAGGTAGTTACTCAGGAGAATTGTACCAGACCGCTGAAGAGTTTATCCCAGTTGTCCTGACCAGTAGTGTTGATCGAATAAAGTTAATGAAGTGGAATTCGATCTGAATTTCAGGAAATATTTGATTAGTTATGAATCCAAATTTCCTGGCGCTGAATTTTTCCAGAAATGGTTAAAAAAAAAAAAAGCATAGGTACCTCATCCATTTGATCATGGAGAGGTTGTCAAGGCCATCTTGATTGAAGAAAATGCACCAATTCTAGCACATGCTGATGTGTGGGGTCACCACGACCTGCAAAATGACAGTCAAGAGGACCACTAGGATTCCTATAATCCAAGTGTCTCCTCAAGAGAAAGAAGGGAATACCCAAGCAATTTTCTTTTTAAGCGTTCTACTATACCCACATCAGTAAAAGGCCAGTTTAACAGTACAGCAGTGTTTGTGGAATAGCTAAATCGGCTTTGCCATGATTACTGTTACTAGTCGCAACTTTAGACACATGGGAACGCAAACATGGAATAGATGCTCCTTATGGTTCTCAAACTTCCACCATTAAAAACATACCCCAACAAGAAACACATACATTTTAATGTTTCAGAAAATCTGGCAGGGAATCTGACATACAATTTGTCATGTTAATTATCTTTTCTAAAGTATGTTTAACCGGATCTCTGTGGTCCCCAAAACCCATGGACCTTTGAACCTGTGCAGGTTTTCCTGATGATGAATCTGGCCTTGAGGCTATGCCTTACTTGGGTTGCATGGTCTACCTTAAACTCAGAGTAACTATCAGCAAAAGCGGCTAAAACCCTTATATGGTGCAAAGCGTGTAGGCCATTTTTTTTTGGTGCACATTATGGCAAATATCTACCCCAAACTCTTCAAAACTTAGATTTTTCAAACTTGTACCTCAACAGTCTTGCCCACCAGTTATGCTCTCGTTTTGTGGGCTGTCGTGAGTGCGTTTGAGCCATGCTTGTGAGCGAGGCTTAAAGGGAACCTGTCATCAATTTTATGCTAACCTCACTGAGGGCAGCATCAATTAGTGACAGAAATGCTGATTTCAGTGGTGTGTCACTCATGAGCTGAAAGTAAGTGGTTGCCCAGAACCAGCATCATAATCATTGCAGCCCAGGCCTTGAAAAGAGTTAAATCTAACTGAGAAGAGTCCTGGTTATTCCTAATCTCCTGCTCTCCCGCCCATCTGCTGATGATTAGCAGTTCTCTCCTAGAGAGAAGGGGAGAAAACTAGGTAGAAGATGGTCAGTCATTAACAGGTGGGCAGGGAAGCAGGAATTTATGAATAACCAGGACTCTTCTCAGGTGGCCGTGACTCTTTTCCAGGCCTAGTCTGCAATAATTGTGATGTTGGTTCTCAGCAACAACTTAATTTTAACTTATAAATGACAGACTGCTGAAATCAACTCACCTGTCTCTACTTTATGCTGCTGTTAGTATGGGCAGCATAAAGATGATGACAGGTTCGCTTTAAATTCCCAAAATTCACCAGCAGAAATGTTGGTAATTATGCACCGTACCGAATATCTGCTAAGATTATACTCCTGTAAATATCCATTAATGGTAGCTAAAGAGACATCCCTGTATCATAGATGTTCTAATAGGCTGCATTGATTTTCATTACGGTGATAACATCTAATTTGCACAAGCAGATTAGCCATTCTCAAGCTTCTAAGCTACCAAGCTTTTTTGGCACTAGAAACCTAGTTAGGCATTTACAAACAAGCAAATACCATGCAAGAATTCAGGGAGGTTTCATTAGCAATTCTTCAATGATTCATGACGAATAAATGTCACCGGCCTGCACCGTTACGTTTCCCCATCAATAGAAATTGTGTTACTTAGAGGACTTGTAAGAGGTAATGTATTTTTAAATAATTTACAAGGGCAGTGGAAGGAACAAGGGGACAGATATTCCTTTTGTTTGACCTCAATTTAGCTTTATTTCCGAGGCGAAGGAAGTATTAAAAGTATCTGAAATAGACTCTCATTTCCATTATTATGAGTAAATTAGATCTTTGTTACTCTTTTGTTTTTCACCTACGATATCTTGTTCAGAGGAGCTCTCATTTATCCAGACTTTGATTACATGCTAACACTGATGAGAAGGGTTTGGACGATGGGAGAGGACATCATGAGGAGAGATTGTTGTCCATTTTGAGACATGGGTCATAAGAGGCTGGCCTGGAACAAAAACAGTATTACCAATTGCACTAGCAGGCAATTGAACGCAGTATAATAGGTATAATGATGGCTAAACATGCCTTTTTTAATAGGTGGTGCAAGTGTACAACTCAACCTTAGTCATATATGCAGCTGGCTGCATTCTGGATAATGTATGATCAACTAACTGAAGCATGGCTCATGAGATAATATAAAAAAAACTCAAAAATATCAAAAGGGATATACTCATCTTAGAAATGTAATACAAAGCCCCTGTGGTCCGCACCAGATCAGGGTTCCCCCAGCCCCCTTCCCACCTGGTAAGAGGCCAACATCCAAGCAGAGAATGAAGAGAGAGGTGGCAACAAATGTGGCTTTCTCCATTCGCGGGTCATGGGAGGAAAGCTTGCATGGCTAACCCCCATAAAAGTGACTGGAGAGATGCACACAAATGGGCGGCCACTTCTCTATTTATTCTTTGCCTGGATGTCGCTGGTGGGTCAGGGATCAGTGCACCCCTATTCTGGAGAAAGGTGAGGGTTTCAGAGGTGGGACCTACACATATCAAAAAATTGATTTTTGAGATATGTCATAAATATCTAAGATTCATTTAATGATTAAAGTGTCTCATAGAGTAAAATATATTCCGAAATTAAAGGAATTGTCACAAAAATGTCAAGTGTCAGTGAGGGCACAGCCACTGAGACCCTCTTCGGATGCTCTCCCAGGCTTTTTTAACGAGAATCTGTCACCATGGAATGCACTGATAAACCTGGCTCAGGTGAATGTAATGATGGCTTCCACTTAGAGAACTGTAGCTTCATTCTGGAGAACATTTTTAATCCATATGTAAATGAACAGTCAAGTGCACCAAAGGTGGGCCCAAGCCACTCTGTGCATCCTTGGTTCACCTGCTTTGTCTGATAGTCCCTCCCACTCTTTCTTGGGTGACAGGACTGTTATGGCACCAGCAGCTATGTATATAGTAAATCTACTGTGCTAATATTCATGTTTCTTAGCTCCATCTAGTGGTCATTTATGCATTTATTTTCTTGTATGTCCCATGTGGCCACTGCATTTTATCATCTTTCACTCTCATAACATCATCAACTCTGCTCATAGCAGCCATCTCTTGAAATATCACCTGAAGGATAAAGCATCATCCATGATCGCCCTCTTCACCCAGACTAATGTGGCATCACTGGTACAGTTTGACCATTAGTATGCATTGCAGAATTGTATATTTATGAACTTTTATATGCTGAATTGTGTAGGAGCTGTATTTCATGGATATGTTTCTGTGGCATAGCTTTGTACTGTAATGTGTTATAGCATATGCCACATGCATATTCACTACAGTATGTGCATCTTCTTTCTGTTCCTTAGTTTCACCCCATCCTTGCAATAAAAGTTGAATTGGAAGTTACTCCAGAGTCGAGTTGCTTGAAAGGGAATATACAGTAGCTGCCTGTCAACTTACGCTCCACTCATATATAAGGAGGAGAGACTAAGGACCATGTGAGATGACTATGAAGGAACTTGAGTATCCTAATTAGGAAGACCAAACTGACTGCAATGATCCTCTAGTCGGTGGTGGCTGTAACCTCTGGAAACAAGCAGTGTATAATGTGATGGAAAAATGAATCAAGCCAGCAAAGGGGGCAATATGGACCATCACTATAGATTAGAAAGTTCCTTGTATTAATTTTGTCTACATGATAAATGCCATTTGGTGACGTGAGACAACCCCTTTAGGGTTACACTATCTACAGTTAATATCAGACAGCATTAGTAGACCTGCCCTAAAATCTTTAGTTGTTCAAGATTAAGATGTCTGCTGGCCAAACACTATTTCCATTCCTGAGGTTCTTAAAAATATAAGGTTGACCAGGCTGAAACTGGTGACTCCACAACACTAATAGTCACAATGAGACATCTCATCTTCTAGCCCTCAGACCATGAGGAAAATCACTTTCTGGCCTCAACCTCAGGAAGCAAAAGCATACCTTATAGATTGTCCATACTTATATACTACACGTCCCATGCCAAGAAGAAAGAGGGCCTCAGAGCAAAAAGGTCCCAATGCTGGTTAATCCCTCCATCTTTACTTGATCCTTGGGCCAATTCCAACTTAAACGCTAACAAAGTTCCTCAGGAGAAGGGAAATCACAGGTTCGTACCACCTCATAGCATGAGACTTACAAAATGTACAAAATCCAAATTAATTAATTTTGACCTGTTTTATACAATACAATGACTATTTTAAGTTAAGTATCAATAGGGGATGCTGAGGAGACACCCAAACCCTTGGCTGGAAGGGCCCAAAGGCTTATCCTTCTAATGCACATATAAATGTTTCATCCTCATTTACAGGGACAGCAATAATCACATTTACCTGTAAGAAGACAGGAACAGAAGACAAAAATCAATACCAGGACACGATCCCTCAAAAAAAAAAAAAAAAAAGAACTGTATCTGAATACGAATCTGTGGCCAACAGTTACCATGGAAACTAGCGTCTTGGGAAAGGACTCAGGAAGTTGCTCTTCCATAACAACGTAGGCTCTCCACCGGTTGCTAGTCACATGACTATAGCCGGAACATTACTTTTTTGACAGCGCTGTACGAGATGAAGGTCTGTTTATTAAAAGCGAACAGGCGGAGAGAGGTGCGCCAAAGCCCAATCTGATTTTATGTATTTATTTTATATGTGCAGGCATTTGCAGCTTCAGACCGGATATGACTGCTAAATTATGACCGGCTTCATTAAAGCTTCGTACTCGATGGAAGCATCTGATCCTGCAGATTTGTGGACTTGCAATTTCCGTACCTTCATGAAACAGTTTTTTTTTTTGTTTTTTTTCTGAAAGCACAGATTTTTCTTGCATCTAATGAAAAGTTTTTATGATAAAAGTAATGGATTACAAGTTAAAATCAGCTCAGGGCTTTTTATTGAGGATTCAAAAATGAAAGCAAAAATTATTTTTTTCCCCAGACTTTATCCATAGGACAGGCCATTGATACATGACCAACGAGGGCTGGAACCCTATCCATCAGTAGAAGTACAGTCTAATACTGCCATTGTCATTTCAATGGGCAGAGCCACAATACCAGACATGGCTATATTCAGATATACACAGACGTGCTTAGACGAACGATAAAGGAGCATTCAAACTGATCAGTGAGGTCACGAAGGTCACAGATCATACACTGGCATAAAGATAAGCCATCAATTGTAGACCCTGGAAAACCTCTTTAAAGGGCACTTGTCAGGAAGACCAAGCCTACTAAAGCAGGCAAACTGCCTGGTAGGGTTTATTCTGCTGATTAAAATGACACCAGTCTTGTGAAAATTGGTTGTGCCATTCCTGAGAAAAATAAAACTTTATTCTTTTTGCAAATGAGAGCTTGAGTGCAGTGAGGGGCGGAGCCTAACCCATCTGTCCTCAGTTGTCCAGTGCTGGCCACACCCCTCGGTGCTCTGAAGCCCTCACTTGCAGAGAGTAAAAGCCTTTTTTTTCTCATAAATGCCACAACCGATTTTCAAAAGAAAGGTATCATTTTAATCAGCAGAATGAACCCTACCAGAAAGTGTGCCTGGTTTAACATAGTTAATCCTGCTGACAGCGCACTTTAAAGTAAAACTCAACCAAAATTATGAAGTACAGCTGTGAATATGTCAAGATTACCATTTTCACAAAGTTTTAATCACCTGGGGCATCCTTCTTCTGAGACCTTCCCTCCCACGCTACAGCTTGCAGGTAAAATGATATATCCTAGCTGAAACAAATAGCGATATCAAGGCACAAGGTTCTTAGTGACTACTCTGATTCATTAGAAAAGTTTACTTAGAAACTATAGGGTACGTTAGTACAGTCAGGAATGTAAAAGCAGAAAGCTACTTAAAAGAGAACCTGTCACCTCTTCTGACGCATTTGTTTTAATAACTACAGTACTTGTATTCCTCGAGTAATAAAAATTATGGGGCATCTATTTCTAAGACTCTATGTTGTGCCATTTCTCTATTATTCCTACTAGAAGTTTAAGAACAAATTGCAAAAAGTCGCAATAAAGGTGCAGCTGGGTCTTATCAGCTGGGGAGTGTCCCTGCACAGTCTGATACTATCTAATCAATGCTGCCAGTGTCAGACTGTGCAGGGGCACTCCCCTCCAACTGGTACCATCCAGCTGTACTTTTATTGCAGACTGCAGGCAATTCATTCACAACTTCTAGTAGTAATAATTTAGAACTGCACAAGATAGAGTGATCAGAATAAATGCTCCAGAATTGTTATTGCATGGGGAATACAGACATGTCAGGAGAGGAGACTCTAAAGGAATGTCCATCCTCATCACATGTAAATTAAAATGGCAAAATTCTAGGTACCCATACTCGCACCCTATATATGCCTCCCTTCCTCCAATTCTGCCCTGATGATTCTGTGGTCCCTGATGCTGTCAAGAACATGAACAGTAAGGACAGCTGAGAAATGGAACTGGAAGACCTCTTAAAGCATCAAATAGGGGAAGGGTCAAGTAGCAGATCTGGTCATAGAAGAACCTAGCAGAGAGTCATCAGAGTGTCACTTGTCTGTTCTGTGGACCTCCTCAACTTCTAGGTTCCATAGCAGCTGCTATATTCACTTATATAGCCCCAACATATCGCACAACACTGACTAGAGATAGTCATCACATCATGAAGTGGGGCTCACGAGCTACATTAACCTATTGATATGTTTTTTACATTTTAGAAGAAACTGGAGCACCTGGAAGAAACCCAGGAAAACATGGGGAGACCATACAAACTCAAACTAAGTGTTTCGCCACCGTTTCAGGAAAAATTCATTCGTTAGAAAATTTGTCTTTGTGACTAATAAAAATGTTTCTGAAATTCGGATCGGAGTCCATTCAATTAACTATGATTCACTCAACATTAATGACTACTGTTGAGAGAATCAAAGTATCCAAAGTAGATTTGGATCCAAAAATTCCTGGAAAATTTGATATGAGCGAAGCAGAATTTTTATGTGCTTCATGGTAATGAATGAATTTTGCCAGAAATGTCGGTAAAATAAAATCATACTCACCTCACCCATTTGAGTGCGAAGAGACTGCCACAGCCATCTTGATTGAAGATCCTGCTGAAGATCCTGCTGATCTATGATGACACCACGCCGGCCAGAGTGATGACGTCATCGCACACTACACGAGATTTTGCATAGGATGCTCAATCAAGATGGCTGCGGCTGCTTCTTTACGCTCAAATAGATAAGACGAGTATTTTTATAACCTATTAACCTCTGAAAGCCCTAATTTTTATTTCAGATGCCTTGATTAGCGATAACCGTGGCATCTTAGGTGTTCAATGACGAGGGGCAGTGTAAATGCCATTCCCCGTCATTGCGCCCACTACTTACAAAGGAATGACGACGTGATTAGTCACAAAGAGAATTTCTTTGTAAAATTCGGCAAAGCAGCCAAATTGAAGTTTTGTAAACTTTGCTCATCTCTAATGAAACGGTTGTACTGTAGGTTATTTTGGTGGACACTGCCGAAACACTTCCCATGGGGGAAACCTATCGTTATTTTCTATTTCCATTAGACATATACAGTGAATCTTATCCAAAAGGCCACCATTCTGCGAGGACAATCCCATATTCAGAGCAAATCTTCAGTTCTATCACATATTTGCATACTATCACCTTCTTTGAGGGAACCACTCCACTTGAAAACAACTTTTCAGTGCAATTTTTGATGGTCCTTTCCAAGATATTTCATGTTAGCCAATAAAGGACTATGAAGATTTAACTCTTGGTCAGTAGTTAAAGATTCATTTATGAAAGATTTACATTAAAAATGTTAATGTGTTATTTCCAGCCAGACACAATCGTTTAGAGAGAAAAATGTCAGGAGAATCTGTCCTTTTGCCTTACGAAAACATTCTCAGAACCATTTGCTAAAAAGGTGTTTTCAGACAGTCCGATAAATAGCCTATCTAATCAGCAAGTACCACACACAAGCATGCAATGCAGTGATGAACAACCTCTGTCTAGTCATCTGCTTACAGATGCAACTATATCTCTCTCCAAGGACTTCAAGTGTGTGGAGACCAAGCCCGAGCAGCGGGAGAGCTGATAAAAATGACATAGTCTTTAAGAAAAGGAGCCTACAAGAATGATAATGCGAGCATCTGAAATGTGAATATGACCTGAGTGATTAATAGCGACATTCCATACTGGGAAATCTGCCTGCTTTAAAAGAACATTACTACCCCCCATAGACTAAAGGAAGCTCATCTAATACTAGCATCGGTAACATCGAGACCATCAAAAAGACCCTTCAGAAGTCTAGATTTTTATAGGACACATCTGACTAAAATTTGATATATATTATTTTATTATAGTAGGGAATTGCTTCAATTCCCTAATAGAACCATGTCAAACACTGGTAAGAAGTAACACATGATAAATTGCATCAGGCGAATCCCTGTAGGAATAGTATCCATATTGATAACATGGTAAGTTCAATGTTGATCCAGAAGAAGGCAAAAATTCCCAAGAGATACTGTAAGTTTCCTTAAAGGGGTTGTCTCTAGTAATGACCGGCAGGGGCAATATTTGAATTCGTGATATTACGCGAATATTCGTATTCAAGGTTATTCTATTGATTGCAAAAAATCGGCAAAGTAATATTTGCATAATGTGAATATTCTAAAACACAAATAGATAGCACTATAGAATACAGTGCTATATATTCGTTTTTTAGAATATTCATCATTTTTTTCCATCTGAAGTCATGATTCCTCCCTGCTTAAGTTGCTTTTGGGCCAATGACTGTTCACATTAAATTGGAAAAAATTACAAATACTCTAAAAAACGAATATATAGACTTCTATAGTGCTATATATTCGTGTTTTATAATATTCGCATTACGCAAAGCATAAGCGAAAATAAATTAAATAATGAAGAATATTCTAATTCACTACAGACTACAATATTGCAGCCTTCTCACATTGATCCAAAAGCAAGAAGCAGGTAGGTATACTAGGTAATGGGTTCAGATGAAAAACAAATAAACAAAAAAAAAATGAATATTTATTTTTACGAATGTATATCACTATATTCGAAATATTCACGAATTCTCGAAGTGCCGATATTCACGATAAAAATTCGCAATTCCAATATTCGAGCTCAACACTAGTTGTCTCACCTTGATAAATGGTGGCATATCGCTAGGATATGTCACCAATATTATATAGGTGCAGGTCCCACCACCACCTGTACCTATCTCTAGAACGGAGTGCCCAAAATTCAGCACCAAGTGCACTACGCATGTGCAGCTGTCCTCCATTCTTTTCTATAGGAGTGCCGTAAATAGTTGAGTGAGCGCACTATTTTTGGAAGTCACATAGAAATTAATGGAGAGAGCACAGTGCAAGAGCGGCCACCACTCCATTCACTTCTACGGAACTGCCAGAAAGAACCAAGCCAATGTTCATCTATTTTCGTAAGTCTCAATGAATTGAATAGAGGACAGCCACACAAGTGCGGAGAGCTCTCGTTTTCTTTGGAAGCTTTGTTCTAGAGATAGATATAGGTCCCAGTGATGGGACACACAACTAACTGACAATGATGGCATATTGTGTTCCAGGTGAGATAACCCCTTTAAATCAACAACCTTTTCCAGTAAGTAGTACACATAATATGTAATATTACACTTTGGAAGATCCCCGGGAGTCGGATAATCTTTCCGAGATTTTTATACTGATGACTTATCTTCAGGGTAGGTCACCAGTATCGGATCGATGGGGTCCGACACACGAGACCCACTCTGATCGGCTGTTTGAGTAGGCAGAGGCACTTGCTGTTGCACGGTGGACTTTTCGCAGGTTTCCCTAGAGCAGTGAAGACACGGTCGTTCATGTGTCAAGTGGCCTAGGAGCAGCTCATCCTCATTTAAGTGAATAGGGCTAAGAGCGATACCAAGCACAGCCACCGTACAATATGTGGCGCTGTGCTTGGTAAGCTGCAAGAAAGCACTGGTGCCTTCTTAAAACATTTGATTGCATTGGGAATTTTGACAAAAAGTTAAAAAAATTAATGAAAAAATATTATCAAAATTTTAATTTTTTTTCCTAATGGGTTGCTGATATCTCCATGTACCCATGCTATAATAATGAGTGTAGCCCGCCTCTCCATATAATGGCTAGGATTGTTGAATTTATCAGAAGATCATAAGTCCGTGCATTAATTCAGTCACCAGTATTTAGCTTTTATTAGCTGCTGGACAATGACATGAAGGACAGCTAATTCAGCCGAGATACTTGAGAAGAAGTATAGATAACCATTATCTCTCTTCATAAGAATTACATTTTCTCTACTTAATAATATGAAGATGGGAAGGAGTGGGAGATCGGTATTCATGAGAACATCAAAAACAGCTTCCTGGGTCTTGCGTGGTGTGTGGGTTGCTGTCTAATTCATTTAACACTTGCGCTGCCTCCTACATGATATTGGCACGGTGAGGATATTGAGACATTGCTTGAAAAGTACTGCAACTCTGGTCTCTGTTAAAAAAAATGGAGTGACCCTGAGGGAACCCAAAGCATTGACAATGCATGTGACATACAAACAGAAGGAAAAGAAAAAAAACTGTCTGCCATATTTTTGTGGAATAATAAACGACGGGGTTGGAAAGAAGTGAAGATCCTGTGGAGATAACTGGGAAACAGCTTATTAGGAAAGATAAACAATCTGCCGTTTGATATAACACTACGGCTTCACGCATCTATGGGCGCTGAATTACAAGTTCTCACGGAGACTCTGGAAATGCTTTGTTAGATTTGGATAGGGTTGAAACTCACGGGAAAACTGTCAGAGGGAAGTAGGAAGCTGTGGACTGCATGGGAGGTTGAATATTCAGTGGCAATTGAAGTGCCAAAAAATGTTGAGTAATGGCCTCCTGTTCGTTATAACATATAACAAGAGGTAAATAGTTGATGATGATGACACGTTTTTCACGGTGCTCTACAGATCTTCACTTGTTGTATCAGTCCCAGTCCATAATGGGGCTCACAATCGAAATTCCAAAAAGACAGACGAGGGCCAGTTTCATAGGAAGCCAAATAACCTGTAGTACCAGCAAACTGGCATTTAACACAAACATGGGAGAACATACAAGCTCCAATAGAGGCAAGAGTAGTAACCACTGAGACACCTAGCTGATGATACACATAATCTTTTAACTAGACTTAGCGCCTTCTTGTAAAATTATGTAACTGCACATCAGGATTTCAAGTTGTTTAGCGCAACCTGATATTAGCTATGTCATGTGGATGGCACAGGCTCAGGAGTTGAGCCCTCACCCTTCACACCGCACGTCTGCTCGGATATAGAGCAGATACAATCTTGCTGCAACTGCTGGGATTGGAGCTACCTCTGATCCAAGCAGTTTAACCTCTTTTATGCAGCTGTCAGAATGTAAGTGATTTGACAGAGGGAAAAACGCAAAAACAAAAATGCAATGGCACTCTGCAACCAGCACTCTGCCCTGCCTCCATACTGGATGTTGAATGAGGCATTAGTGTACATTTTGGCCAAAGCGTAATAAGCCACTCACCACGTCAAGGTCGCCTCTATGAGTGGTCCCTAACACTAGTTCCTACCTGTTATGGGCCATGACAGCCACACAAAATCCAGGGAGCGCAGGTGCAGCATGCATGCCAGGTACACTCTGCTTGTAACCCCGTCTGGTGCCATAACAGCTTCAATCAGATCCTGGGATGCAAGTACCAACATGCATGCTGAGCCCACTATATACTTCTCCTGGAGCCAAATGGCTACTGGTAGGCGCTCCCTGGATTTTGTGTGGCTGTCATGGCCCATAACAGGTAGGAACTAGTGTTAGGAACCACTCATAGAGACGACCTTGACGTGGTGAGTGGCTAATTACGCTTTGACCAAAATGTACACCGATGCCCCATTCAACATCCAGCATGGAGGCAGGGCAGAGTGCTGTTTGCAGAGTGCCATTGCATTTTTGTTTTTGCGTTTGTATGTTTATTTCGCCATAGCAATGTGCACCTGCATATAGGGTTGTGCTGACTGAACCCACCACCTTTTTATTTGACAGAGGGAGTGGCCTCCCCAACAGCATCCCGCGAATGGGGTGAGGACTGTCAATCTCAATGACTGTAGATAATGCTTTCGTATTGTGAGTATAGTAAAGTATTATAGCAGAGCTTTAAATGATCTCATTGAGAAGTCCTCTAGTAGGACTAAAATAAAAATTTGAGAAGTTTAAAGTTTGTAAAAAAGGATTAATGTTTATTAATACTATCAATGTTAATTAACAGTTAATTCATGTTTATTAACACAAAAGGTATTATTATTATTAATAGTACCTTTTGTGTCACCCCGATTTCTTCATATATTGTAATCTCTTGCTAGCAGGGCCCTCACCCCCAGCATTTCACTTGTATATTAGCCAGTGACGTTGTGATGTCTTTTGTTTTGTACATGAACCCTCTGAATTTGTAATATGGTGGCGCTACATAAAGAAAGATTATTATTAATGTTTAAAAAAAGAACAACAAAAAAAATTCTGGTTTTATTGTGCAAAAGTTTAAAAAAATATTATACATATTGTCAGAATTGTAACATCCCATAGGGTAAAGTTTACATGATATCAGAACTATAAAGAAAGAAATCACTTGAAAAGATAGCACAATACAACAGCAAAATTGCTATTTTTCCAACCCCCCCAATAAATAAATGCATACTTACCAATAATTTATGTGTACCCCAAAAGATTTCCAAAAGATCCCGCAAAAAAACATGGCTATAAACAAGTAAATCAATGTTAAAATAAGAAAAAAATTGAAGGGGTTGTGCAAGAATAGCCGAACTTGGCCGGACCTGTTAAAGGAAGCCTACTTACCTGCTTCCCGGTGTTGGCTCCCCTCTCCTTCTCTTCCAGGCCCAGGCTGCTCCACTGGGCTCCCTCACTGAAAACATCCAGTTTGACATCAGCACAGCCAATTACTGGCTTCACCAGCAGAAGTCCGGATCCCCTTGCGTTATGTGACCATTTGCCATGAGTCACCACCTTGCCCAGTGATTGGCTGCAGGCGAGGTCAAACCAGATGTTTACAGCAAGGGAGCCTAGTAGAGCATCGCAGACAGGGAGGGGAAGAAGCGGAGAACCGGAAAGAAGTTATGTAATCCTTCGCCCACATCTCATTCTTGCACAACCCCTTTAAGGTTCTTGGAATGTGCCAACCTACTTTTTTTCATGAAATGTGCTTTAGTAAACCTCAAGAAAAGTCTACATGTTTGGTACTTCCATAAATGTACTGACCTCTAGAATGAAGGTAACATGTTATTTATACTGTACGGCGCATGGAGCAAAATGTATAATGCAAAAAACTAAATTGGTGAAATTGCTGTTAATTTTGTTGCTGTTGTGAAAAAGTTAATAGAGTTTAAATTATATGTACCTTAAATTACTGACATTGAAAAACACAACCCATCCTGCAAAAACACAAGCCCTTATTCAGCTGGGCCAATGATGGAAAAGTAATAGTGCAGAAAAAAGAAGGCCAAAATTGGCTGTGTCTTTAAAGGGCACCTGTCAGCAGATTTGAACTTGGCAGGTAAAGGCATCTATGTTGGTCCCATGTTCATATATACCGCATTATGCAAATGATCCTCTAGGAGAAACAGGGGCGTTGCCATTACACCTAGAGGCTCAGCTCTTTCTACAACTGCACGACCTCTGCACTTTGATTGACAGGACCAGGCAGTGTAAACATCATCACATCTGGCCAATCAAAGTGCAGAGGGGGTGGCTGTTGCAGAGAGAAGAGCCTCTAGGTGTAACAGCAGCCAGGGTTAATTTTCATACATTAAGCCATCATTTTTTCTCAGCAATGCGGACACATATGAACATGGGACCAACACAGATGCCTTCAGCTCTTAAGCGCACATGTGACAGGTCAGCCAGTGTCATAGGTACAAATCTGCTGACAGATGCCCTTTAACCTCTTAGTGACCACTCATATGTCTTTTTATGGTGGTCACTAAGGGAGCTTAGGCTGGGCTGCCACCTTTTCACGGTGGCCCTGTCTAATCGTTGCATGGGTCCCCCATGCAGTGGAGAGTGGGGGCTCGGCTCACACATGAGAACCATGCTCCTGCTCTAACAGCACAAAATGCAGGAGTGTGCCCGCCACATGTAAGCAGTGACAAAGAGAGCGGACTCCCTCTGTCACCCATCAGCACCCCACAAAAACGATTGCTGAGTGCCGATGTGTGTATAGGAAGGCTGGGACCTGGTGTAGGCCACAGGCCTGCCCTCAGTGTTCACCTGCTGGTCAATGTCAGTATAGCACTGACATTAAAATGCAATGCACTATAGGGAGAGTGCAATGTATTTTAGAGGCATTTGAAAGATTGCCCATCATAGTCTCCTTGTGGGACTATTAACTGGTTAAGAAAGTTAAAAAAAAATGATTACATTTAAAGAATTCTAATTAAAAATACGCAGTTTTTTTTTGCCAAAGAAAATACGCTTTTCAATGAACAAAATTGCAAAAATAAAATCTCCCCCACATGTTTGTTATCTCCATGTCTGTAAAAACCCGCACTATACAAATATCATGAAAATTATGCCCTATGATGAACACCATTAAAAAAAGTGCCAGAATTGCTAATTTACTCTCAGTCACCCCCAAAAAACTTAATAACAAGCGATCAACAGGCGTTATTTACCACAAAATGATACCAATAAAAACTATAAGTCATCCATCAAAAATTAAGTCCCTACTAAAATCCATAGAAAGAAAAATAAAAAAGTTAGGAGTCTTGGGATGCGGCGAAGCAAAAAGATTTTCTTTTAAAGAAAAAAGGGGCTTTATCGCACAAAAGAAGTACAATGCAAGTATAACTATATCTATTTGGTATCGCTGTAATAGTACTGACCCAGAGAATATTGATATTATGTTATTTATGTCAAAATATGAATGCCGTAAAATTTATAATGTAAATTCTCATTTTCAGTATCACAGTTTTTTTCCATCTCCCTCCCAGAAAGAGTTATTAAAAGTAAATCAGAAAAATATGTGTACCCCAAAATGGCACTATTAAAAACTACAACTTGACATGCAAAAAACAAGCCCTCCTACAGCTACATAGACGGAAAGTTAAAAACAGGTATAGCTCTTGGAAGGCGACGAAAAAGAAAAAAAATGTTTGGTCATTAAGGCCCAAACCAGGCTGGTCACTAAGGGGTTAAGGGTTCAAAAATATATTCTGAGTTCAAAAGTAGAACAAAAAATAAAAATGAACCTGTATTGTAATTTTCTTTAAATGGATACACCATCCGTCTTCATGACTCAATTTGCCACATGGTAAATCCAGTATGAGAGAGAACAGAGCTGCCAACTACATGTGATCGACAATATGTTCAGGGCAGTGTTTTTTCTTTCTTTCCCATGGGAGTCATAGGGTTCTGTTACAAATTCTGGAATATCCCCCCACCCCTTCCCCAATGTATACTGACCATAAAGATGCAGAGTGACAAGACTGGGCACAAGATCCTTTGGTTGAACTAAATCAACAAACTTTCCAATAAGCTGAGGATTGTACAGTGATGGCAACCGGCCATATAGCAAGAGTTTTTATCTGTCAACAGCAAAGTCTTATCCTCTGCAGAGGTTGTAACACTTCTCGTTCAGAGCACTTCACAAGGAAGGGGACACTGCCAGATGCCCATCTCTACAGCATCCATACACACTCCTGATGACTAGGTGGTTCAGCCTCCTCTGGGCTCATTCGTGGTGCACCACTGGGTTTTTGCCTCCTTTGGATCAGGCAGGCTGTTTGGATTGAGATCACTATTGGAGTCCCAGCCTAACACAGCTGTACAGGGAGTAAAAGTCCTTTTGCACTGATTCCCTCCCATAGGCACCGTTTTGTCCAGCTCTCCATTCCATTTCAAGATTTGAAGGATACTATATCTCCTTATGGAGCAGGTCTAATCAGTGTGAGGAGACATATAGGCCAGGCAACGGCCCTCTGGAATTCTGGGAAGAGGGTAGGTAGATGAGTCCTTAACAAACTCTGCCTCTAATGCCACCATATGTAAGGTAGCTATTCTATATGTCAATGTTTGACCTTTTAAAAAGGCCTTGAGACATGACTTGGACAATCATCAAGAACTGTATTCTATTCTAGGAAATAAAAAATGAAAAAACAATAGCAATGGATCTGTCATATGATGGAAACGAGTGGCACCTGATGGACCCCTCTGACTATAATGGGATCCATTGGGTTTCTGTTAATGAGTCCGGAATGATACCAGACAAAGCAGCGCATGCTGGAATTTTTTTAATAGAATCTGCTAAGGAAATCCCAACCATGGCCTACCCCACCCTTTCCAGACCTGCCCACATGGTCATCACAGTGCACTTGCACCTCTTCATCCCCATGCTTCTTACTGAGACAAGCACCATGAGCTCCCACCCAATTATGGCCCTTACAGCCTATGTCCACATCGGGAAAGCATGGCCATATCTCTAGATGCAGGAAACAACACAAGTGCAACAAAAAGTGCAAACATATACAATTACAGTATGATACGTGACATAAAGTGGCACATGCTCATCTTACTCATCTTACACCCCCTTGTTGATATAAGCCAACACCATCTATACCATGCTTGCAGTAATAGTGAATGTCATATTATAAATATTACTTATTAATATATTTATGTATGTCGTATTTTTAATTATATATATATATATATATATATATATTTTTTTTATTATTATTATTATTATTATTATTATTATTTTTTTTTTTTTTTTTTCTATTTTATCAAAGTTGTATAGCAGAAAAGGTAGATGGCAATCCAAGGCAGGAGAAACATGTCCTCTTAGAATCCAATATAACTCAACATACTTTATCAGTGGTCCCTTTTTGGGCTGTCTGATCTGAGACCCAGGTGAGGGTCAGACGACTAAGCCATACTCTAAGCCTCTGTGAGCTATGTCAAGAGCTGGAAGGGGTTGGATTGTCTGAAGGAAAATGCTGTAAACCTACATCAAGCATCAAGCCCATAGGGAGGATAATGAGTGAAAGGGCTGTCATGTAAATAGCATTAACCAGAATTTAATTCTACTTTTGGAGCTGCACATTTGCCTTTCCCCTAAAGCACGGAGCACCAGGAACAATAAAAAACATAATAGATATTTAACCATCTGAGGACTACTTAGCCAAGCACTTTTTGGCAATGTTTGATTTTTTTTTAGCAGGCTTCAATTTTTGGGAGCCATCCAAATGATTTTTCTACTTTTCTCTTTTTTAATCAGTTCTAGAACAAAAAATTTTAAAAACAATTTTTTTTTCAAATATTGTCATATGTTTTCAAATTTGTATACATAAGGCTGAAGTCCTACATGGCGTTTTTGTGCAGGTTTTTTTTTTTCCCTTTCCCAAGGGGGATACAAAAGGAATGAAGATCAGTCTTTTCTTTATCATTTTTTGATCCCTTCTAGAAATTGGTGAATTTCCTGATTCAATTGAATCGTCCTGTCTGAATCATTTTTATCTGAATCAAAAATGCCCCGACTGCCTTGTGAATACGGCGATGAAGGTTGAAGATTCAGAAATGAATGTAATAAATTGAATTGTATGGCTGTAGTAGCACTCAGAACAATGGCTGCCTGTGCCTGCCTAAGCAACACATGAACATCGACTGACTGGGCCTTCTTTCTCTCTCTGCAAAATCAATTTATTGTTAACCTACCTTTCTGCTGTCTTCTCATTACGAGCACATACTCGCTGGCAGTAATCCCCTATTTATATTCTATGTTGTACTCTCTCCCTCAGTTATACGTCCTCTGTCTCCTACGTGTATCCCCATAAAACAGTAGCATTTCCTGGTTGGGATGTCTTATAGTAGTTATGACACCCTTGGTTGTTTTATTTTTAATTCTATGGTTGTAACTGAAGCTTTTTCTTTTGGCAGGACCCTTTGTCCATATAGGAGCCCTTTTATTTCAGATAGCCTCTATATACAGACAAAGCGTAGTGGTGAGGGGACCCAAATTGCTGCCATTTGATGTTGGCAGACTTAAGTTCCACAATATACTTAAAGAGGTTGTTCAGCTTTGATAGCCTTTCCGGCTGTGCCATGTGTCCTACCTCCTCGAAGGGCATTATCTAAGTTAACCCCTCATTCTTCACATGGTGGGGATAGACTTTCCTGAGGAACACCAGGTTGCTACCTCTTGAGGGGGATTGGTACACGAGGTATCAGAGGTACACATGTAGTCAGCAGGCCAAGTTGTAACCAGGAGCAACAGTGCAGGACCAAAGGGTGAGGCAGAGGCGAAGTCAAACAAGCAATAGGCCAGAGCAGGTGGCACAAGTACAGGTCAGGAAGTCCAGGTCGGCAACAGGAGAGTCAAGGCAAGGTAACAATCAAGCAGGTAACGGTGAATGGGGAACAGCGGCAGCAGATTACTGCTGGACACGGAACCTGGAACTGCGTCGGTAAGCAGAGGAACATCGGTGGACAGCAGCCGCTGTTACACAATATAATACTATTCATACCTGTTTCATTTTAATTTCATTTTTTAAGGGATGAGCTCAAGGTTCTAAGCAGAAGGTGGTCACATGATGTAGTTTAGTCCTATGAACTCTTAGTCTATTACTATGTCTCATTTGCACAGCATATACTGTGTACAGTAGTGACCATAGGCAGCTATTAGGTCTTAAAATGGCTTTTTTCTTATATCAAGACAACATAAAGTTGTGGACACCAGGAAGGCACAAAGACAAGGACTTCTATTATTCAACGTGTTTGCAAGGATTCATTGAAGGAATCTTTAACCTTAAATCATGTGAAGGTTGAATTTAGGCATCTATGTATAACAGGTCTGTAGAACAAGCAATTAGTCAATAGAGGCCCCTGAATATTTATGACGCTACGACTGTAGATTTGCAATTCACGAAACATATGAAGTGGTTAATTATTCTCATTTTTCATGTCGGTGCATACATGTGTAAATCAATGAGCTGAGTGGTGGAAAATAATTACCAGATATATTGCAGGGTGAGTTTTTATTTTCCCAGGAAAATGCAAAAACGATAATGCATGCCTCATTCCCTATGTAGTCTTCCATCATTCACACTCTAACTCCGTCAATGTTACTCTCACCATGAAAATAGCATTAAAGTGAATAAATATACAATTTTTTAAAGAGAGTCTGTCAGCAGTTTTACTAGGCTAAACTGCTGACAGCACTAGGTAGGGGCTGGGGAAAGCTCCACAAACATACCGTTTGCAGAGATTTTATTTTCAGGAGTAGTGTGAATATGAAGTTTTGTAGTGTCAGATTTTGCTTCTGCAAGTTCACAGGGCAGGGCTTCACTGTAAAGAACGCTCTGCATTAAGCTGCTTTACGCCCCCCCACCTTTGCTCTAACAGAGTAACAGAAGTAAGTAGCATCCCAACAGAAGACAGAGGAGAGGGTCTGTGAAGAAGCTTAATGCTGGGCATATGCAGGAGCAGAATCTGATAGAATAAAACTTCATATTCACAAAACTCCACAAAAAGTATGATTGTATTGCTCTCTCCAGCCCCTACCTACACAGTTTATCATGGTCAAAACTGCTGACAGACTCCATTTAATAACCTCAGTTACATTAATTAATACTTCAGAGACCACTGTCTATCCCTCTTTGGCACGGAACATAATATTTATCAGGGGCCACAGTTTAATGTGGGGCTAAACACGTTTTTTGCCAAATATGCAAATCTTATATTAAATTGGTGCTATAAAAGTCAAATTAGGCCCTGTTCACATCACATTATGGCCCTATGCCATATATGCCAGGAAAACCTATTGGAAAATGCCCAAACATATCCATGGGGTTTCATTCAACCGACAGAGGGCAAACGACCAAGCTTTAGGGTTCGATCGGGCCAGTGTATATGGAAATTGTAACAGCGGCTGCTGCACGCCGCTGTTCCCCCGCTTATCGCCACAGTCCCGGTAGCCGCGTTCAGTGGTGACCTGTGGCCGGTGCTTCCCATTTCACCGCTACGGTCCTGGGCTCTGTTTGTGTAGATGTTATTGCTTCTGAGGATTCCGCTCCACAGCTTCCACTCAACCCTGGACACAGCATTAGTTCGGCTGGTTTCGTGTTACACTGCTCTAGAGGCGGAGCGCATCACTCCCTGGGCTGTGTGGGTTGGGTCAGGAGAGCTTGCTGACCAACTCTGGCTCTCCTGCATATACTTAAGTGGCTCAGCCCCCTTTTCCCAGATGCCTCAGTGTCAAGGTCCTTGCGTTTGTTGGTTCCTGATACTCATGTGTGCTCCTGATCTATACTTCATTCCTGGACTCTGCTTATCGTCTCATCCCTGCTTCCTTGCTTTGCCTCTCCTGTTGCTGACCTGGATTGCCTGACCTGTACCTATGCCGCCTGCTCACCTATTGCTTGTCTGACCAAGTCTCTGCCTCATCCTTCGGTCCTGCACCGTTGCTCCTTGAAATGTCTCTGCCCACCTGACTACGCTTGTACTGTACTTCAGGTACCTTCTCAGGTACCTCCTAGTCCGACCGGACCAGCTGCCACTGACTCGGGGATTGCTCTGGAGTAGCCCCTGACAACTACCCTAACAGCTCAAGTCTATCCTTACCATCAAAGTGAAAACCAGCTAGTTGATTAGACACGCCCCTCCAGAGTATAGCCAGTCAGTGGCACAGTGGGTTCACACACGCTGATCTGTGACAGAAAGATACCTTAGACTACACTTTTCTATACAAAGGCATCCCATAAAAAATAAAATATCCATACTATCTAAACCTATGGATGTCATATCCGACTGTATGTCAACTTTCTACTTGTATACTTTAGGAACTTTTTACAGGATATATGTTAAATGGAGGCTTAAAATGTGATGTGAAGAGCCAAGAACTAGTGAATTGTCTCACCACAATGCAGGATCACCTACTACCACAACAGAGGGATAACTTGCCCATAATGTCAAGGCTGGGGCAACCCAAAGGACACTGTGTAAACATTATCTCCAATTTGTCAAGGCTGGAACAACCTTAATGACAAACATACATGTATTATCATTCTGGACTGAAACTGGAACCTGCGGTGGTAATTCTGGTATGCAGGTGTACCTTCATACAGCATTTTGCAGTGTCCATTGAAGGTATGGTACAGTATATGTCAGTAGGATTTCCCAACATATGAGCCTGATGGATGTCACTATATGCGTATGGATACAGTATGTCAGATTTATGAGCGGGGAGCTTTCTCCCTGCATGCAGCAAGCATAAAGTGAAAGTAGCCTAATGTGTTAAAAGTAGTTTTTTTAGTTTTTTTTTAAATACCATACTGATTGGTTATTTCCTCTTAATTATTATATTATATTTTACATTCCTTGTACTGTAGCAAGTTAGGGATAGTTAGTTTAAATATATAAAACCATTGTTCTGTGGCAGATGACCACCAGGCCACATTTCAGAGTGGTTAACACCCAGGATGTGCATACTGCACACTGGACATAGGAGAAGAGGCTGAAAGCTATAAACTTTTCTGCACAAAGACATACTGTATAACTCTGCTCAAAATGAGAACATCATCCAGGTAAGATGTTGTAGGTTACTATCCCTTTATTGTATTACCTTTGTTTTGCAGGCCAGGAGATTTATTAATATTTACCTTTACTATTATTTATGTGATTTGTCTGTTTTGCCTTATAAATATGCTTAATCATACTTAGTAAATATTTTTATCACTTAGCCTCTATAAGCCTACTTCTTCTTAAATCTTCAAATTCACTTTAAAACACCAAAATACCATATTACATGGGCTGAACATCAAGGCAATTATCAAAGATGATCATTGTTATAAAGGCTCATATTGTGCAAAGGTACAAATGCTCGTTTGTAGGGTGATCACCTGTTTTATACAGCAAAAAAAAAAAAAAATCTCCATTCACTGGCAACATATTGTTCTATGTAAACAGAGATGTGCTGCTGAATGACAGGGAAACTATATGGCAGTGATGGTGAACCTATCGGACGGGTGCCAGAGGCGGCACTCAAAGCCCTCTCTGTGAACACCCACACCCTGGAAAAAGTCTATGGTGTACCAATATGCCTTAGACTTCTCTTGCCATTCATCAGTTCAGGACGCACTATGTACAGCACCGGCAGCGCACTGTGTGTAGGCAGGCTATTATAGTTAAGTGTTAAAGTACATGGGAGATATACTATATAGGACTGTAGTATTCAGGGTAAATGCTGTGTTGGCACTTTGTGATAAATAAGTGGGTTTTGGGTTGCAGTTTGGGCACTCGGCCTCTAAAAGGTTCACCATGACTGCTATATGGAATCAAATAATTGTAGTGAAGATCATTTAATCTCCTACAGCCAACTAACAAACAGGTAATATGTCCAGGGGGGATAGAAAGCCCAAGCGGGACTCACCAGCTTAAATGTCCATCCTTTATTCGTTCTCTCAGCGGAACATCAATAAATAGCAGGCTGCGGGGCGGACACGTCAAGTGTGAGGCTGAACAGCAGCGACAGCTGTTTCGCGCTTGCTTATCGCTTCATCAGGCCACTATGAAGTTTGAGCGTGCCAGGCGCACATTTAAGGCGCCATCACACAGCGTTGCCACAACAACAGCATGACGCTGAAATACAACTTCTACAAACGGCACCTGTACTATGCTGTGCCGAGCATATTATGATCCAGTACAAGGTAAATTTAGGGTATACAAAGAGCAACATATAGAAAACAGAGATACAGCAAATACAGGAAAATCCTATATGTGGTTCACACATCTGGTCAAGGAGAGAACATGGCAACATGGAAGAATGCACCAGGGAACATATGAAAAGAGAGAATATCTTAAAATAATATTGCAAAGTGAGATGTCTGTCATCTGGCGACAACTTGCATTGTCGTCATTGCTATGAGCTGTTTTTACAAGTTGTATTTCAGCGTCATGCTGTTGTTGTGGTAAAGCTGCGTGGTGACGCCTTAAATGGGCTCCTGGCGCACTCAAACTTCACAGTGGCGCTGAGAAAACTCGTAACGGCCGTCGCCGCTGTTCAGCCTCACACTTGACGCAGCCTGCTATTTATTGATGTTCCGCTGAGGGAACGAATAAAGGATGGACATTTAAGCTGGTGAGTGCCACTTGTGCTTTCTATCTCCCCTGGACATATTTATATGTGACTGCTCTTTGACAAGCGTTGCACCAAATGAGCCCATTGGTGACTAAAGGCTATGTTTGCCACATGTGAGACACGAATCGCCAGTGTGTAGCAGTGCCACCCTTTTCTTTTTATATCTCTCGTTGTTTACCAAACGGGTAATGATCAGTAAAGAACAGTCATAGAAATGTTAATTCCCAATCACTGCACACGCTCTCATCCCGTGTGTGCAGCCGAAGGAGAATAGAGGCAACATTGGGCCTTTTTTCCATTTACGAATATCAGAGGGGAAATTTCCAGGAGGTCGGAGGCTCCACTCATCAGAATTTTTAAGAAGGCCAACCAATGTGACTACATTCTGGTCTAAAAAATAGCAGGGGTTGCATATTTCAATGGTTGATTGTTAGTCCAAGAAATGCTTCACCAAGCAACCCGTGCCTTCACTTAGGAGAAACCTACAGGACTTTTTATTCAAGTCGAATTTAATCTACGGCCGCTGTTGGCAAGTTCTCCGACTGTCAGCAAATGCGAGGGGGGCTCTCCTGTGTAATTTTGTAGTGCTTCTCTGTCTTATGCTGCGGCCCTGTATGATGTGCATATAAAGTTGTCGAAAATAGCTGAACTGGCTAAACCGAAGCCATTTTTTATTTCTATGTGACAGGCAAAAATCACAAAGAGTGAAGCATAGGCAGTTCCTTGTGCCAGGCCTAAAAATAGAGCCACGTGACTTTCTAAAGCGAGGACGCTTCAGCTTTTATTGCATTTGTGAAATGACTTTTAAATCAAATTACATATCCAGAGCCTACATTATACTACATTAAGAAGACATACCTATTCCAAGATGGATTAACATATCCACCGCACCCTGCCTGCCGTTACTGCCGGTTTGGCGAGCACAGTGGTATTGTAAATATATTAGATACCTGGCAGGTTGTATTTTATGACAAGCTCCCTAGATGGGGAGAAAAACCATTTGTCACAAGCAACAATATTGCAAACTGCAGTGCGAGCATGGCGAGCGGAACCAGAAAACATAATCTCAGCAAAATTGTAACACAATGGTACGGTGCCGCACCTGTTTCCACTGCGCCGTGCTGAGGTTTGATAACTTTTTACATGGAATGACTGACAGCATATAGTGAGGCAAAATCACATTGCACATGTGCAGCGTCCTCTCACTTCTCTGCTATGGAACTTCGTAACTGCTTTCGCTCGGCTATTTTCAGATGTCCCATAGCAGTAAAGGGAGTGCAAGTCACAAAAACGCGGCCACCCCTCTATTCACCTCTATGGAACTTCTGAAAATAGCAGGGCTAGCGCTCCCCTATTTTCAGGGCTTACATAGCGGTGTATAGAGTGTGGCCATGCATGTGAAGCTTGTACTCTCTTCACTTGGGGTCCAACATAGAGATAAGAGGTGGGACCTACACTGAACTAATGTATCCTAGCGATATGCCATAAATGTCCCAGATGGGACAACCCCTTTATCACATCCAATGATATTACAACAGCACAGGGAATCATGGGGACAAAATATTCTAATACCAAGGTATAAATTGTGGAGATGTCTCAATGACAAAACCCTATAAACAAATCTTTTTGTATAGATGCACATATTATATTAGATGTCACTTTACATTACATTAAATAGGTAATTTGTTTAAATCAGATTATAGGTGGGAGTTTTTGTAAAATGCTCAACTGCTGAAGGTTTAAAATGCTTTTCTGAGAATGCTTTGATCCAGTATTTTATAGCTATTTCACTCCACGATAATTGACGTAGTTTGCTTAGCTGTAGTACAATTTCCAATCCCACGCTGCAGTATACAGATGTCGGTCATATTTACCCTCGCTGTACATTAAATGTTGCAGGGAATATCTGACTATAAAAACAGAAGAATGATGCAGCAGAAGCAGTCAATTATGCGCCACTGTCAGAATCAGACAGCTGGCCACCTTCTTCATGAAACTCATTTTTACTGCTACCCAGACGAACGTAGGAATCATTTGACTCTCCAATAGTTGAAGAGCTACAACTCTCATCATAGCCAGTGTTGAGACTTGTAGTTCATCAATAAAAGGAATGATGTAAGTAATATAAATAAGGATTTTATCCATAAGTTGTCCTATTTTGTGAAATAGTTTACCATTCTATACAGCCTTTTCTAAGTTATCTATTTCTATATGTCCCATACAATGGGTGACAAACACTGGTGGCCACCATTACTGTACAGTACCTGTAGGGATTGTTTGTTCGTCACAGGTGAAGGGTGCAGGGAAGGTGAGAGGTCCACCACTTCTTTCATCAATACCACAGAATCATAGTGAAAATCGAAATGGAGCCTCTCTCATGAGTATAATGGTAATACTCTCTAAGAGGTAGATGTGAGAAGGTAGCTGTAAGCCATCTGTTGTAGGGAAGGTAGATTTGACCCATCTGTTACAGAGAGGGTAGATGTGACCCATCTGTTGCAGGAAAGTGAAGGTAGATGTGACCCAACTATTGTAGAGAAGGTAGATGTGACCAAACTATTGTAAGGAAGGTAGATGTGACCAAACTATTGTAAGGAAGGTAGATGTGACCCATCTGTTGTAAGAAAAAGAAGGTAGATGTGACCTATCTATAGGCAGCCTATCTGTTCTACGAAAGGGATGGTAGATGTGGCCCATCTGTTATATTTTGTAGAGAAAGTATATGTTACCCTACTGTTACTGAGAAAGTAAACGTGACTAATCTGTTGTTGAGAAGGTAATTTCACAATACTGAGTCATGCAATGTCTATCCTTTATATGTCAACATGTGAATATCCAGTGGTTATATACTACATTGCAGCTTGTCATGATATTTTATTGAATTGGTTTCATGAAAAAATGATGTTTTTACCCATAGTAGAAGGATGGTAATGGTGGACATATGACTCATCTGTTGTAAAAGTAGATGTAACTCATCTGTTATACATAAGGTAGATGTGATCCAACCGTTGTAAGAAAGGTAGACGTGCCCCATTTTTAGTAGAGAAGGTAGATGTGACCCATCAGTTTTAAAAAATAAAACAAAAAGTTACACACAGATATGACACATCTGTGTCTAGATTTGACCCTTCTGTTGTAAAGAAGGTACTGTAGATGTAACTTATCTGGAATGGATGGTAGGTGAACAGAAAAATATGACTCATAGTGGTCATTCCCTTCATGTCTGCTGGTAGAATGCTGGAGAAGAGGGGAGGCTCAGAATATATACACATTACTATGGGGAAGGTTGGGCCAACTTGACCTGAACCGCTCCCATCCCCCTATGGTCACATAGTAACCCCTGGTGTCTATCTGTGGTGTACAATGGCTTCATTGTAAGGCTCCTAACTAAACCTAATATGATGTGCTCCTATATAAATCTAATATGATAGATAAGCAATAGGATAGGATCTGTATCTTGGAGCTATTGAGATTTGCTTCTAGAAAAGGATTTGTGATTAATCTTTGGAAGACTTAAAAGGAGCACTAGATAGATATTTTTTCACTCTGTGATTTTCTTTGCAGGGAAAGAGCCTTTGAAAACAAAGATGGTACTTTCAGGAAGATTGCAAGATACTTATCATTGAGTTTAAATAGAGAACAAAAAAGCTCTGTGATAAGCAAGACCCCCTGAGATTTTTCGGTTTGTCACCACATCTTACAGTAGAGAGGAATTGGCAGGCTTTTTAAGATATGACTTTGAAAATCCAACTTGATAATAATTTCAAAGGTGCAACATAAGTAGGTAATTAAATTGAATGAGACTTCTCTTTTATTTTTTGCCTTCTTTGAGGAAGATAATAAAAGTTGATATATTTTTGTTAAAATGTAATAGAAATTATGAGCTTCATATTGCGTGAACATTTGTATTGTACAACATGATCAACAAATAAAATGTAGGCGTGTAACCTTTGGAGGACTACATAAAACGTTCCTATCAAGTGAAACTTTTTGGTAATTTTTAGAATTAGTAAAATGAAGCCACTGGGGTTGTGTAACATATCAGATTCAGAACCATACATTAATTTGCTCTGGCCCCTAAAATGAATTTACTTTGTGTTCTGTTGAATAGAGGTCCTTAAATCATATTAAAGAGGTTTCCAGGCTCCATAACTTGATGACCTAACCTCAGGATAGGTCAACAGTATCCGATAGGTGGGGGTCCGACACCCGACACTCCTTCCCATCAGCTACTCATTACATCTTCCAGTGCTGATACTAACAGTTTGAATGGAGATGGAAGCACAGTTCCATTCAAAGTGTAATGGCCAAACAAATAGGCACTGAGCTGCAGTAACCCAGCACAGCCACTACACTTTGAACAGAGCTGTGCTTCGACTCCATTCAAAGTGCTAGTACTGACAACGCTGGCTGCAGGGAACGGTTGATCGGTGGAGTGCTGGGTGTCAGATCCATATGTGGAGCCTGGAAAAGCCCTTTCGAGAACAAAATGGCTGTTTGATATTGGGTTGTACAGAATAAGGAAACACGACGCTCACTTTTATAACATTGCTTGCTGCTTCCTATTGGATGAAGTTCACCTCACAGACTTCCTATATTAGAAGTTATCTGCTTCCTTTCACAAGACATTATTTGCTTTCTGGTCAAATTAGATTACATTTGGTATCTTAAATTTTTCTCTCATTTGACCTGCCATAGTGACAGGCTAGGAGATTCAAAATGGTCGCCTCCAAGGATGTACATGTGCTAATTATTGAACACATTGCACACCAGATCGTATAGCATACATCAGATAATATGGAAAAGGCCTACTGCGGTTTCTGAGAAGCCTTCCATGGTGCCACCATGATGTCAGGGAGAAATGCTGACGACCAATCTGCCACACCTGCAGAGCTTGATAAAGAGAAACTAGGATGCATATTATGCAGTAGGGCTGGACAGAGGAGTCAGACTGTAATATGCCAGGCCTGGGCCCCCTGCTGCTTCCCTGTCAATAATAAATAGTTCTTGACTCTAACCAGCCATGCCTGGCAGCTGGGCAGGCTCCATGTAAGATGCTATGGCTGCTATGGTGGTATTTACACCCCTGTATGCAGAGTACATTTAGAGGTTCAGAAAAGCAGTATGAAGCAAATCTACGGCTACATAGCAGGAAGTAATGTCTAGCGGGTATTGCTTTTTGGCATTTTGTTCTGAACAGCCCAGTAACATGCAGCAATTTTATTTTTTCTGTAGTATACTTTTAAGTAACTGTGATGACCAACATATGAATATGTTACCATATGCAACATACTATTCAGTCTACACATTTCCTAATTTGAAAGCTCAAATATTCTTTACTCAAACCCGCCACCATTCTCTACAGCTTGCATACCGATATGTCTAACCTTACATTTGCTCAAATTTGGTTAGGGAATCCAACTTTTCATGAAAAAAAAAATCTATACAATATTGTGACATGCTAGTAAAATCTTTTTCAGGCTGTAATTCGCATTACAAACACTAGGCGGCTGAGTAAAAACTTATAAGATCTCATTACAAAGTATCGTGAAATCATGTTTTATTAAAAAGCTAGTCATCTTATGCCACATATCTTGAGATATATTGAGGAAAGGTAAGGAAGGAAGGTATTTATTCTTGTAAGGACTATTTCACCCTCTGGTGCTGTATACTGCATTCTTTCTGCTTTACATAAGGGTCCTCCTAAAAAAAAACTCTTCAACCCTAATGGCCTTTCTGAATCATACCTACTTTAAAATATATCAGTCATCATTTTTCAACAAAGAGAGAGAGAGAGTTTCCAGGCTTTTAAAGTACGTTCGACCACACAGCTGCTATGGGGTTCCAGAAGAGGCACCCTTACTTGTTAGTTGTTATCATTAGAGATTTGGTAGCCAAAAACAGGAGTGGGTACAAAACACAGAAGACATGCAAATATTGCTTTCACGTGTCATCTTTGTTTTGAATCCACTCCTGTTTTTTTTTGGCATTAGCAATACTGATGGGTTATTGACCTAATGCTGACCGAGTGAAGGCGGGGGGGTTATATTGTTCTTACAGATCAGAGGAAGGGCAAAATAATTACTGACGTCAACACAAACTTACTGATGACACCCTCTACACTCTGTCGGGGAGCTCTACTTGTATAAGCGTTTAATAGAAGAGGTTCTGTAGACATCTATGTGGAATCAGCTGACGACGGTGTAAAAAAGTGCGCTTCTTCTTGGCGCTAACATCGAACAGTAAGGCTGAGTTCATACTTGAGTTATTTGGTCCGTTTTTGCCCTGTGACTGCCCAAATAAGTGAAGTGTGCAGTGACTCTAAGTGCGAAGCCTGCCATCTGCATGTCATACAGTATTATTTCACTACCACAGCAGACTTCCTATGCGTGTTACTGCAAGGCACAATGTTCTACACCACTATAAAGGCTCTCTGAAGCCAGGAAGTAGATGTTTTTTAACGCAATTCGCCGTGAATAAATTTGGATCGAAACAAATTTTTTCGAAAAATTCGGCGGACCGGCCAAATCGAAAAATTTGCTAATCTCTAGTTGTCAAATTAATATCTTACACAAAAAAATTAAATAAATTCTAAATGTTCAGACATCTTCTTTTCATGATTGTCAATGTATGCTCCCACTTCTATTACAGTATAATAAAGGAACTCACCTACTACAGCTTTTATCTAGTATCAATTTAGCTGCTATGATCAACACTCATACCCATCAGGTTGTATTTCATGCTTTTGTATAGTAAATCTATATATGTTTTTTTTTTTTTTTTTGTAAAAAACAGAACTCACTAGTCAATGGTGATTGAATGGCAATAAATGGCAGAATATACAATAATTAATGTGTACAGAATGCGAAAAACATCAAAAAGCATTGGAAATTACGATGACCTTTATCTTAACCAGCAGTTTTGCAATATATTGCATTATCTATAAAATTAGTGGTGCGATATATATCACACTCTATGGTGATTTGCTCTTTATAAGCCTCGAAAAGGAGTCAAATCAAATATGCTCCAATTGATTTGAAAACTAGTGTATAACAATCTGTGGTCTCCGAGGGCTCATATTTTATCTCAAAAGATTCAGAGCACAAATACGAGTTCTAGAAGACCTGAGAGAGTGAGACATACACCTAATACTCCATTGGAAATGAAATGTTCTTCTTCCAAAAAAACAAAAGTACTGAGCATCTCAAAAGAAAATTGTTCTGGTTAGCCGAGTGGCCTTGGGGGCACTTTGGGGGTTCTCTTCTTTATTAGGCAGACTCACAAGTATACATGAGGAGTATTGTAGCCCAGCCAATACTGCTCTGCCTTTCTGTGAAAATAATATATTAAAATTTTAGTATATTATATCTGCTGGCATCAGAGAGGTTTAGTGTTTTTTTGGAAGAACAGCTAATTTGAATATTTTCCAAGAAATCCAAAGGTATGCACATTAGCTTTCCTTGTGGATTGCACCATAGATGGAAATGTGTATTAATGGGGTTATCCCATGATTAATGTAAAAATGAAAATCAGATATCCTGTAATACATTTCTTTCTAACATTGCTGGAACCAGCCCTGTACCTCACATGGATCCATAGATCTCCCCAATCATTGCTCAGCTAGATTTATATCAATATGGAAGCTCGAGGGGAGTGTGTTTTCTGCTGCTGCTAAGTGGCATGTCTCAACTCTCCCTATCACAGCTCAGGAGGCATGTCTTTTCTGCTGCAGCTCTCACCCGATTACAATTCCAACCGAGAGTATATCTTCAAGATGATAGCATTTTTATTGATTACATAGACAACGCGTTTCGGGGTTCAACGCGACCCCTTTTTCAAGTCTGAGATTCTTCGCTCAAGCGTTCACCGCGTGCAGGAGCGTCTTTACACGCCAGGAGCCTGAGTTCCCCAGCTCTATCAAAAAGCACCAAATATATAGAAGGCGAGCAAACAGAATACCCTAGCGCTTGAAAAAGGGGTCGCGTTGAACCCTGAAACGCGTTGTCTATGTAATTAATAAAGATGCTATCATCTTGAAGATATACTCTCTGTTGTGATTGTGCACTCTAGTCACTCATACTCTCGATGGTAACAGTCCTGCGTTAAAATTTCTGCTCTTGTTAACTCGACGGGCGGTTTGGCTCCCACCCCCAGAGATACGACGACAACGGGCAGCACCAACCTGAAGTTCCTATCCCTCCAGCTCACTTTCTTCTTTTTGTGATTGTGCCTGAACAAGCATAATTCAAAAATAAGGTGAGCAATTTTCTACTAACTTCAAGCAACCATACGAACTCCAGACTCTCTCACCCTATGAGCGCCTTTTTGCTTTTTGCCCTATTTCCCGATCACAATTCAGGAGTAGAGATGGCCCGAACTATCCGCCGGCGAACAATTCCCGGCGAACATAGCTTGTTCGCGTTCGCCTCTGCCGGGCGAACATATGCAATGTTCGGTCCGCCCCCTATACATCATCATTGAGCAAACTTTGACCCTGTACCTCACAGTCAGCAGACACATTCCAGCCAATCAGCAGCATACCCTCCCTCCCAGACCCTCCCACCTCCTGCACAGCATCCATTTTAGATTCATTCTGAAGCTGCAGTCTTAGTGAGAGGAAGGAGAGTGTAGTAGCTGCTGATTTAATTGGGAAATTGATAGCTAGGCTAGTGAATTCAGTGTCCACTCCAGTCCTGAAAGACTCATCTGATCTCTGCTGTAAGGACAGCGTCCTGACAGCACCCCAAAAGCCCTTTTAGGGCTGCAACATTAGTCTGCTTTTTTTTCCTTTATATACATATTGCAGTTGCCTGGCCTGCCTGTGTGTGAGGAGCTGCAGGCCCACAGACTGTAGTGTGCCCACTGCCAGTGCCCACCCCTGTCATTCCGTGTGGTACAGGACTTTGCATCAAAAAAGGCATTTAATTTTTACACTTTAATCTAAGGTTAGTTGCCTGCCAGTGTGTGTCAGGCTGACTTCCACTGACTGTAGTGTGCCCACTGCCAGTGCTCCACCACTCATACCGGCTGGCACAGGACTTTGCATAAAAAGGCATTTAATTTTTACACTTTAGTGTAATTTCAGCTGCTTGCCTGCTGCTAGTGTGTGTCAGGCCGACTTCAACTGACTGTAGTGTGCCCACTGCCAGTGCCCACCCCTGTCATCCCGTGTAGCACATGACTTTGCTTAAAAAAAAGGCACTTAATTTTTAGACTTTAATCTAAGGTTAGTTGCCTGCCAGTGTGTGTCAGGCTGACTTCCACTGACTGTAGTGTGCCCACTGCCAGTGTCCACCACTCATACCGGCTGGCACAGGACTTTGCATAAAAGGCATTTAATTTTTACACTTTAGTGTAATTTCAGCTGCTTGCCTGCTGCTAGTGTGTGTCAGGCCGACTTCAACTGACTGTAGTGTGCCCACTGCCAGTGCCCACCCCTGTCATCCCGTGTGGCACAGGACTTTGCTTAAAAAAAGGCACTTAATTTTTACACTTTAATCTAAGGTTAGTTGCCTGCCAGTGTGTGTCAGGCTGACTTCCACTGACTGTAGTGTGCCCACTGCCAGTGTCCACCACTCATACCGGCTGGCACAGGACTTTGCATAAAAAAGGCATTTAATTTTTACACTTTAGTGTAATTTCAGCTGCTTGCCTGCTGCTAGTGTGTGTCGGGCCGACTTCAACTGACTGTAGTGTGCCAACTGCCAGTGCCCACCCCTGTCATCCCGTGTGGCACAGGACTTTGCTTAAAAAAAAGGCACTTAATTTTTGCACTTTAATCTAAGGTTAGTTGCCTGCCAGTGTGTGTCAGGCTGACTTCCACTGACTGTAGTGTGCCCACTGCCAGTGTCCACCACTCATACCGGCTGGCACAGGACTTTGCATAAAAAAGGCATTTAATTTTTACACTTTAGTGTAATTTCAGCTACTTGCCTGCTGCTAGTGTGTGTCAGGCCGACTTCCACTGACTGTAGTGTGCCCACTGCCAGTGTCCACCACTCATACCGGCTGGCACAGGACTTTGCATAAAAAGGCATTTAATTTTTACACTTTAGTGTAATTTCAGCTGCTTGCCTGCTGCTAGTGTGTGTCAGGCCGACTTCAACTGACTGTAGTGTGCCCACTGCCAGTGCCCACCCCTGTCATCCCGTGTGGCACAGGACTTTGCTTAAAAAAGGCACTTAATTTTTACACTTTAATCTAAGGTTAGTTGCCTGCCAGTGTGTGTCAGGCTGACTTCCACTGACTGTAGTGTGCCCACTGCCAGTGTCCACCACTCATACCGGCTGGCACAGGACTTTGCATAAAAAAGGCATTTAATTTTTACACTTTAGTGTAATTTCAGCTGCTTGCCTGCTGCTAGTGTGTGTCAGGCCGACTTCCACTGACTGTAGTGTGCCCACTGCCAGTGTCCACCACTGTCATACCGTGCTGGCACAGGACTTTGCATAAAAAGGCATTTAATTTTTACACTTTAGTGTAAGTTTCAGCTCTGCCTGCTGCTAGTGTGTGTCAGGCTGACTTCCACTGACTGTAGTGTGCCCACTGCCAGTGTCCACCACTCATACCGGCTGGCACAGGACTTTGCATAAAAAAGGCATTTAATTTTTACACTTTAGTGTAATTTCAGCTGCTTGCCTGCTGCTAGTGTGTGTCAGGCCGACTTCAACTGACTGTAGTGTGCCCACTGCCAGTGCCCACCCTGTCATCCCGTGTGGCACAGGACTTTGCTTAAAAAAGGCACTTAATTTTTACACTTTAATCTAAGGTTAGTTGCCTGCCAGTGTGTGTCAGGCTGACTTCCACTGACTGTAGTGTGCCCACTGCCAGTGTCCACCACTCATACCGGCTGGCACAGGACTTTGCATAAAAAGGCATTTAATTTTTACACTTTAGTGTAATTTCAGCTGCTTGCCTGCTGCTAGTGTGTGTCAGGCCGACTTCCACTGACTGTAGTGTGCCCACTGCCAGTGTCCACCACTCATACCGGCTGGCACAGGACTTTGCATAAAAAGGCATTTAATTTTTACACTTTAGTGTAATTTCAGCTGCTTGCCTGCTGCTAGTGTGTGTCAGGCCGACTTCAACTGACTGTAGTGTGCCCACTGCCAGTGCCCACCCCTGTCATCCCGTGTGGCACAGGACTTTGCTTAAAAAAGGCACTTAATTTTTACACTTTAATCTAAGGTTAGTTGCCTGCCAGTGTGTGTCAGGCTGACTTCCACTGACTGTAGTGTGCCCACTGCCAGTGTCCACCACTCATACCGGCTGGCACAGGACTTTGCATAAAAAGGCATTTAATTTTTACACTTTAGTGTAATTTCAGCTGCTTGCCTGCTGCTAGTGTGTGTCAGGCCGACTTCCACTGACTGTAGTGTGCCCACTGCCAGTGTCCACCACTCATACCGGCTGGCACAGGACTTTGCATAAAAAAGGCATTTAATTTTTACACTTTAGTGTAATTTCAGCTGCTTGCCTGCTGCTAGTGTGTGTCAGGCCGACTTCAACTGACTGTAGTGTGCCCACTGCCAGTGCCCACCCCTGTCATCCCGTGTGGCACAGGACTTTGCTTAAAAAAGGCACTTAATTTTTACACTTTAATCTAAGGTTAGTTGCCTGCCAGTGTGTGTCAGGCTGACTTCCACTGACTGTAGTGTGCCCACTGCCAGTGTCCACCACTCATACCGGCTGGCACAGGACTTTGCATAAAAAGGCATTTAATTTTACACTTTAGTGTAATTTCAGCTGCTTGCCTGCTGCTAGTGTGTGTCAGGCCGACTTCAACTGACTGTAGTGTGCCCACTGCCAGTGCCCACCCCTGTCATCCCGTGTGGCATAGGACTTTGCTTAAAAAAAGGCACTTAATTTTTACACTTTAATCTAAGGTTAGTTGCCTGCCAGTGTGTGTCAGGCTGACTTCCACTGACTGTAGTGTGCCCACTGCCAGTGTCCACCACTCATACCGGCTGGCACAGCACTTTGCATAAAAAGGCATTTAATTTTTACACTTTAGTGTAATTTCAGCTGCTTGCCTGCTGCTAGTGTGTGTCAGGCCGACTTCAACTGACTGTAGTGTGCCCACTGCCAGTGCCCACCCCTGTCATCCCGTGTGGCACAGTACTTTGCATCAAAAAAGGCATTTAATTTTTACACTTTAGTGTAATTTCAGTTGCTTGCCTGCTGCCAGTGTGTGTCAGGCTGACTTCCACTGACTGTAGTGTGCCCACTGCCAGTGCCAACCACTGATACCGGGTGGCACAGTAGCTTGCCGATAAATAAGGCATTTAATTTTTAGACAGTAGTCTAAATTCAGTTGCTTGCCTGCTGCCAGTGTGTGTCAGGCCCTCTTCCACTGACTGTAGTGTGCCCACTGCCAGTGCCAACCACTGATACCGGGTGGCACAGTAGCTTGCCGATAAATTAGGCATTTAATTTTTAGACAGTAGTCTAAATTCAGTTGCTTGCCTGCTGCCAGTGTGTGTCAGGCCCTCTTCCACTGACTGTAGTGTGCCCACTGCCAGTGCCAACCACTGATACCGGGTGGCACAGTAGCTTGCCGATAAATAAGGCATTTAATTTTTAGACAGTAGTCTAAATTCAGTTGCTTGCCTGCTGCCAGTGTGTGTCAGGCCCACCTCCACAGACTGTAGTGTGCCCACTGCCAGTGCCAACCACTGATACCGGGTGGCACAGTAGCTTGCCGATAAATAAGGCATTTAATTTTTAGACAGTAGTCTAAATTCAGTTGCTTGCCTGCTGCCAGTGTGTGTCAGGCCCGCTTCCACTGACTGTAGTGTGCCCACTGCCAGTGCCAACCACTGATACCGGGTGGCACAGTAGCTTGCCGATAAATAAGGCATTTCATTTTTAGACAGTAGTCTAAATTCAGTTGCTTGCCTGCTGCCAGTGTGTGTCAGGCCCTCTTCCACTGACTGTAGTGTGCCCACTGCCAGTGCCAACCACTGATACCGGGTGGCACAGTAGCTTCGCCGATAAATAAGGCATTTAATTTTTAGACAGTAGTCTAAATTCAGTTGCTTGCCTGCTGCCAGTGTGTGTCAGGCCCGCTTCCACTGACTGTAGTGTGCCCACTGCCAGTGCCAACCACTGATACCGGGTGGCACAATAGGTTGCCGATAAATTAGGCATTTAATTTTTAGACAGTAGTCTAAATTCAGTTGCTTGCCTGCTGCCAGTGTGTGTCAGGCCCTCTTCCACTGACTGTAGTGTGCCCACTGCCAGTGCCAACCACTGATACCGGGTGGCACAGTAGCTTGCCGATAAATAAGGCATTTAATTTTTAGACAGTAGTCTAAATTCAGTTGCTTGCCTGCTGCCAGTGTGTGTCAGGCCCACTTCCACAGACTGTAGTGTGCCCACTGCCAGTGCCAACCACTCATACCGGGTGGCACAGTACCTAGCACGCGTAGTACCACTTATCTAAAAAAAAATGACAGGCAGAGGCAGGCCACCCGCAGGGGCTGTCGTGAGTCGTGGCGCTGTGATTTCCACTGTCCCTGGAATAATGCCCAGTTTTTCAGAGGCCACGTACCCTGAACCCGAAAAGTTCAGAGGACGTAGTTGACTGGCTTAGACAGGACACCCAATCTTCAACAGCTTCCGCTAAGAACCTTGACGCACCATCCTCCTCCAGCTCAGCTTCGGTCACCTGCTCTCAAGTTACCACGCACCCGCCCGTCGCCACCACCACCACTACCACCACAGCCACCACAGCCGCTTCACTTGATCCGTCAGAGGAGTTATTTACACATCAGTTGGATGCAATTGGTGATGCGCAACCATTATTGCCAGATGATGTAGATTACGGGGATATGTCTCAGTCAGGCAGGATTACACACATGGACGTACAGTGTGATGATGATGATGATGATGTTGTACCCGCTGCTGCTTCCTTTGCAGAGGTGTCAGATACAAGTGATGCGGTTGATGATGACGATGTGTCCACGGATGCCACGTGGGTGCCTGCTCGAAGAGAAGAAGAGGGGAAAGTTCTGAAGGGGAGACAGAGAGAATGAGGAGACGAGTTGGAAGCAGGGGAGGTCGTCGCAAGGAGTTAGTGGCACAGTCAGACAGCATGTATCGGCACCTGGGGTCAGCCAGACAGCACGCCAGTCAACGCATGCTGTTGCCACCACTAGAATGCCGTCATTGCAAAGCTCAGCAGTGTGGCATTTTTTGTGTGTCTGCCTCTGATAAAAGCAATGCCATTTGCAACCTGTGCCAAAAGAAACTGAGTCGTGGGAAGTCCGACACCCACCTTGGTACAACTGCTTTGCGAAGGCACATGATCTCACATCACAAACGCCTATGGGATCAACACATGAGTACAAGCAGCACACAAACTCAAAGCCACCATGCTCCTCCTGGTCCAGCATCTTCAGCCACGTCAACCACTGCTGTCCTCCCTGCCCCCTCTCAACCACCCGCCACTCCATCTCTCACCTTCAGCAGTTCCTGCTCATCTGCCCACAGTCAGGTGTCTGTCAAGGACATGTTTGAGCATAAGAAGCCAATGTCACAAAGTCACCCCTTGCTCGGCGACTGACAGCTGGCTTGACGGAACTCTTAGCCCGCCAGCTTTTACCATACCAGCTGGTAGAGTCTGAGGCCTTCAAAAAATTTGTCGCTATTGGGACACCACAGTGGAAGGTACCCGGACGAATTTTTTTTTCAAAAAAGGCAATCCCAAACCTCTACCATGTCATTGAAAAGGAAGTCATGGCATCTCTGGCATACAGTGTTGGGGCAAGGGTCCATCTGACCACTGATACCTGGTCTGCAAAGCACGGTCAGGGCAGGTATATCACGTATACTGTGCATTGGGTCAACCTGCTGACGGCTGACAAGCATGGAATGCGTGGCTCCGCAGCGGAGTTGGTGACACCACCACGACTTGCAGGCAGACATACTGCCACCTCCTCTACTCCTACTCCATCCTCTTCAATATCCTCCTCGGCTGAGTCCTCTTCTGCTGCGGCGTCTGGCTGCACATCAACTGATTCCCCCCAGCTCCCCAGGGGCTATTCCACATCCCGGATAGGACAGCATTACGCTATCTTGGGGTTGACTTGCCTGAAAGCAGAGAGCCACACAGGACCAGCACTCCTGTCCGCCCTGAACGCACAGGTGGATCAGTGGCTGACCCCGCACCAACTGGAGATCGGCAAAGTGGTGTGTGACAATGGAAGCAATCTGTTGGCGGCATTAAATTTGGGCAAGTTGTCACATATGCCGTGCATGGCACATGTGTTGAATCTCATCGTACAACGTTTTGTGTCTAAGTACCCAGGCTTACAGGACGTCCTTAAGCAGGCCAGGAAGGTGTGTGGCCATTTCAGGCGTTCCTACACGGCCATGGCGCACTTTTCCGATATTCAGCGGCGAAACAACATGCCAGTGAGGCGCTTGATATGCGACAGCCCGACACGTTGGAATTCAACACTCCTAATGTTCGACCGCCTGCTCCAACAAGAAAAAGCCGTCAACGAGTATTTGTATGACCGGGGTGCTAGGACAGCCTCTGCGGAGCTGGGAATCTTTTGCCACGTTACTGGACACTCATGCGCAATGCCTGTAGGCTTATGCGTCCTTTTGAGGAGGTGACTAACCTAGTCAGTCGCACCGAAGGCACCATCAGCGACCTCATCCCATTTGTTTTCTTCCTGGAGCGTGCCCTGCGAAGAGTTCTGGATCAGGCTGTAGATGAGCGTGAAGAGGAAGAGGAAGAGTTGTGGTCACCATCACCACCAGAAACAGCCTTGTCATCATCGCTTGCCGGACCTGCAGCAACGCTGGAAGAGGAGTATGAGGAAGAGGAGTCAGAGGAGGAATGTGGTGGCTTTGAGGAGGAGGAAGACCAACCACAGCAGGCACCCCAGGGTGCTCGTTGTTGTCACCTATCTGGGACCCATGGTGTTGTACGTGGCTGGGGGAAGAACAGACCGTCAATGACATCAGTGAGGACGAGGAACGGGAAATGAGTAGCTCTGCATCCAACCTTGTTCAAATGGGGTCTTTCATGCTGTCATGTCTGTTGAGGGACCCACGTATAAAAAGGATAAAGGAGAACGATCTGTACTGGGTGGCCACGCTACTAGACCCCGGTATAAGCAGAAAGTGGCAGAAATGTTACCAAATTACCGAAAGTCGGAAAGGATGCAGCAGTTCAAAACCAAACTAAAAAATATGCTTTACACAGCTTATAAGGGGGATGTCACAGCACAACGGGAATCTAACAGGGGAAGAGGTGAGTGTAATCCTCCTCCTACCACGGCGGCAAGGACTGGACGATTTACAGATGTGTTGTTGATGGAGGACATGCGGAGCTTTTTCAGTCCTACTCATCGCCACAGCCCTTCGGGATCCAGCCTTAGAGAACGACTCGACCGACAGGTAGCAGACTACCTCGCCTTAACAGCAGATATCGACACTCTGAGGAGCAATGAACCCCTTCACTACTGGGTGTGCAGGCTTGACCTGTGGCCTGAGCTATCCCAGTTTGCGATAGAACTTCTGGCCTGCCCTGCTTCAAGAGTCCTGTCAGAAAGGACCTTCAGTGCAGCAGGAGGCATTGTCACTGACAAGAGAAGTCGCCTCGGTCAAAAAAGTGTTGATTACCTCACCTTCATAAAGATGAATGAGGCATGGATCCCAAAGGGACTGACAGTGGGGGATACGTTTGACTAACAAAAGGCCTGATTACATGCCATGGCCTTAAAATGGTCCCCACGCTGCTGTATTTAATGTCTGCATACCAGATGACTTTCGTGAATTCTCCACCACCAACTAGGGTTCAAGCCGCAATGTTTTAGTCACTTTTCTGCCTGGAAAACATAAATTTTTCCGGCCGCTGCTACAATAGCGGCTGCAACAGTGCCATTATTTTTCAGGCATGTGTACATGCCAAATTTTTCTGTCCTATGGTGCAGCACTGTGGCTGCAAAAACAAACCAAAAAAAAAAGGCACATACAAGTGTCAATTCCCCTTCGTGATCGTTACCTTGTTGTGGTGAAGGGGCTTGCGTATCACAATGAAGCAATCATCATCACCTCTATAAGTGTGTTGGCAATGTTGCCACACCCCAGATGATAAGGCCGTTGCTTCATTATGATCAGACCAAAAGCGATCGGCTGGCCACGCTACTAGACCCCCGGTATAAGCAGAAAGTGGCAGAAATGTTACCAAATTACCGAAAGTCAGAAAGGATGCAGCAGTTCAAACCAAACTAAAAAATATGCTTTACACAGCTTATAAGGGGGATGTCAATGGGGGATTCGACAATGGTTAATCAATTCGACCGGATAGGGTCCGTAACAGGGATTAAACTGATAGCAATAGTACTAGTTAAGACCCCACTCATATAGGGTGTCACAGCACATTGCTTTGTGCACGCGCAGTGCCCCAATTTGGGAGTAAGAGGACCGACCAAGCTGCTTTTTCCATCTCCCGGTTCCTGAAATCAATTCAGTTTAGTGTACGAGAGTTTGGTCTGTCACTGTGAAGGCAGTCGAAGGTACCCGGCCTAAATTTTTTTTCACAAAAGGCAATCCCTGATATGGGAATAATACTACAGAAAATACCACTCATATCAGTGGAGGGAGCCAGCTTTTTTTAACCATCTCCCCGTTCAAAAAATCTATTTAATAAATGGCCCCCAGATTGGGGAGTCGGGGACGTTAGAGGGATTAAACTGATGAGAATAGTACTACAGAAAATACCACTCATATCGGGTGTGACAGTAAATTGCACGGCGCAGACGCAGTGACCGTGGTTTAAAACAGAGTGGAGGGAGCCAGCGTTTTTTTAACCATCTCCCCGTTCGAAAAATCTATTCAATAAATGGCCCCCAGATTGGGGACGTTAGAGGGATTAAACTGATGAGAATAGTACTACAGAAAATACCACTCATATCGGGTGTGACAGTAAATTGCACGGACCACCAAAAAAGCCACACCAAATGGTATATAAAGATAGCCAAATTTTATTAAATAATCCATTAAAAAACACATAAATGAGCAATCAATTAATGACACCAACCCATTGTAGGAAAAAATGTGATGACAAAGACAGTACAATGCTACCTCGGCACAAATACAATTTACAGTTAGAAACCACATGCAAAACAGTGAGAGAGCATATTTGCATTACAACAATCAATCTCATGCACAGTGTTAACTCTCCCAAAGGTTGCACTCCTAGGAAATGCCCATTGGATTTCTATACCCTATCCAAATGGAGAAACCTATGGGATAACTATACCCTAAATACGGGTCTCATCACCATAGGAGAGATAGCCTCAAGTAAGAGGGAATTGAATCCAAATGGATGTCAGAATGGTTAATCAACCTAGAACATCATCACATACCTAAAGTGCCGAGTGCAGTGTAAACTGTCCACAACAAACGCCCGACGCGCGTTTCGCCCGTAGCTTCGTCCCCAGATTGGGGACGTTAGAGGGATTAAACTGATGAGAATAGTACTACAGAAAATACCACTCATATCGGGTGTGACAGTAAATTGCACGGCGCAGACGCAGTGACCGTGGTTTACAACAGAGTGGAGGGAGCCAGCATTTTTTTAACCATCTCCCCGTTCGAAAAATCTATTCAATAAATGGCCCCCAGATTGGGGACGTTAGAGGGATTAAACTGATGAGAATTGTACTACAGAAAATACCACTAATATCGGGTGTGACAGTAAATTGCACGGCGCAGACGCAGTGACCATGGTTTAAAACAGAGTGGAGGGAGCCAGCGTTTTTTTAACCATCTCCCCGTTCGAAAAATCTATTCAATAAATGGCACCCAGATTAGGGACGTTAGAGGGATTAAACTGATGAGAATAGTACTACAGAAAATACCACTCATATCGGGTGTGACAGTAAATTGCACGGCGCAGACGCAGTCACCGTGGTTTAAAACAGAGTGGAGGGAGCCAGCGTTTTTTTAACCATCTCCCGTTCGAAAAATCTATTCAATAAATGGCCCCCAGATTGGGGACGTTAGAGGGATTAAACTGATGAGAATAGTACTACAGAAAATACCACTCATATCGGGTGTGACAGTAAATTGCACGGCGCAGACGCAGTGACCGTGGTTTAAAACAGAGTGGAGGGAGCCAGCGTTTTTTTAACCATCTCCCCGTTCGAAAAATCTATTCAATAAATGGCCCCCAGATTTGGGACGTTAGAGGGATTAAACTGATGAGAATAGTACTACAGAAAATACCACTCATATCGGGTGTGACAGTAAATTGCACGGCGCAGACGCAGTGACCGTGGTTTAAAACAGAGTGGAGGGAGCCAGCGTTTTTAACCATCTCCCGTTCGAAAAATCTATTCAATAAATGGCCCCCAGATTGGGGACATTAGAGGGATTAAACTGATGAGAATAGTACTACAGAAAATACCACTCATATCGGGTGTGACAGTAAATTGCACGGCGCAGACGCAGTCACCGTGGTTTAAAACAGAGTGGAGGGAGCCAGCGTTTTTAACCATCTCCCGTTCGAAAAATCTATTCAATAAATGGCCCCAGATTAGGGACGTTAGAGGGATTAAACTGATGAGAATAGTACTACAGAAAATACCACTCATATTGGGTGTGACAGTAAATTGCACGGCGCAGACGCAGTGACCGTGGTTTAAAACAGAGTGGAGGGAGCCAGCGTTTTTAACCATCTCCCGCTCGAAAAATCTATTCAATAAATGGCCCCCAGATTGGGGACGTTAGAGGGATTAAACTGATGAGAATAGTACTACCGAAAATACAACTCATATCGGGTGTGACAGTAAATTGCACGGCGCAGACGCAGTGACCGTGGTTTAAAACAGAGTGGAGGGAGCCAGCGTTTTTTTAACCATCTCCCCGTTCGAAAAATCTATTCAATAAATGGCCCCCAGATTTGGGACGTTAGAGGGATTAAACTGATGAGAATAGTACTACAGAAAATACCACTCATATCGGGTGTGACAGTAAATTGCACGGCGCAGACGCAGTGACCGTGGTTTAAAACAGAGTGGAGGGAGCCAGCGTTTTTTTAACCATCTCCCCGTTCGAAAAATCTATTCAATAAATGGCCCCCAGATTAGGGACGTTAGAGGGATTAAACTGATGAGAATAGTACTACAGAAAATACCACTCATATCGGGTGTGACAGTAAATTGCACGGCGCAGACGCAGTGACCGTGGTTTAAAACAGAGTGGAGGGAGCCAGCATTTTTTTAACCATCTCCCGTTCGAAAAATCTATTCAATAAATGGCCCTCAGATTGGGGACGTTAGAGGGATTAAACTGATGAGAATAGTACTACAGAAAATACCACTCATATCGGGTGTGACAGTAAATTGCACGGCGCAGACGCAGTGACCGTGGTTTAAAACAGAGTGGAGGAGCCAGCGTTTTTAACCATCTCCCCGTTCGAAAAATCTATTCAATAAATGGCCCCCAGATTGGGGACGTTAGAGGGATTAAACTGATGAGAATAGTACTACCGAAAATACAACTCATATCGGGTGTGACAGTAAATTGCACGGCGCAGACGCAGTGACCGTGGTTTAAAACAAAGTGGAGGGAGCCAGCGTTTTTTTAACCATCTCACCGTTCGAAAAATCAATTCAATTGACCTTTCGGGGACCCTTGGTGTTGTACGTGGCTGGGTGGAGGAAGAAACCTTCAATGACATCACCGGGACGTGGCTAGCTTGGTATCCAACCTTGTGCAAATGGGGAGTTTGCGGTTGTGCAAATGAACTGTTTGCGGTGCATTAAAAGGGGAGTTTGGTCTGTCAATGTCTGTGAAGTGGGCGTAACCCTTACACTACCTGATCGATACAACATCATACCTGATCCTATACACACACTGGATGTTTTAAAGCACGTTATTCCAAACAATTTAGGAATGTTAGGTGATTTATGCCCTTTATGGATTAAAACCCGACTCTGCGTCCACTACGTAATTTTCCATGGGAGTTTTGCCATAGATCCCCCTCCGGCATGCCACAGTCCAGGTGTTAGACCCCTTGAAACAACTTTCTCATCACTATTGTGGCCAGAAAGAGTCCCTGTGGGTTTTAAAATTCGCCTGCCAATTGAAGTCTATGGCGGTTCGCCCGGTTCGCCCGTTCGCGAACATTTGCAGAAGTTCGCGTTCGCTGTTCGCGAACTGAAAATTTTATGTTCGCGACATCACTATTCAGGAGGCAATTGAAGGATGAAACTGAGCATGTGCGGCCATCTCAGTGAGCTGGACAAAGAAATAAGAAAAAGAACAAACAGCAGGTGGCGCTATACAGATAGATTTCATTGAATGGCTCAGTGGATATAGAACATTTAATTACCTGCCATTACAAAAGTATTTAGATCCATGTGCTGGTTTGAAAACTGTGAATTTGCTTTCGAGGGACAACCCCTTTAAAATTAGGAAGAAATAGTTCACCTTGTAATCTCTGCAGAGTAAAAGTTAACAAAATGTCACCTCTTGTAAAATCAATACTGCTTTGATTTTGAAGGTCCTAGAGAGGATTTCGGTTAAATCAGACAATAAAGACTAAGAACAAACAGAACTTTGACATAGTTATTGTATGTACAGTTATTAATAACAACATACAAATACAGAAATGCAACAGCACTCTGCAACCAGCACTCTGCCCTACCTCTATACTAGAAGTTATCAGAGGCGTTAGTGTACATTTTGATCAAAAAGTAATATGCCTCTTGCGGCGCCAAGGCCGCCTCTATGAGTGGTCCTAATGCTAAATCCTACTTGTTGTGGGCCATGACAGCCACATAAAATCCAGGGAGTGCAGGCCCAGCAAGCATGCCTGGTCAACCCTGCTTTTTAACCTTTTTAACCTACATTCAGTCGTGCACACCTGACTTGTTTGTCTGCCCTAGCGGCAGAGTAAGTAATCAGAGTAAGTATAAACTTAATTTGCACTCATAGTACCTACTAGTAGCCATTTGGCTCCAGGAGGAGTACATAGTGGACTCAGCATGCATGTTGGTACCTGCATCCCTAGATAATGGAGACCGTTATGGCACTAAAGAGGTTAAAAAGCAGGGTTGATCCAGCATGTATGCTGGGCCTGCACTCCCTTGATTTTATGTGGCTGTCATTGCCCCCAACAGGAGGAGTACATTGTGGGCTCAGCATGCATGTTGGTACCTGTATCCCTGGATTTAATGGAGGCTGTTACGGCACTAAAAAAGGTTAAAAAGCAAGGTTGACCCAGCATTCTTGCTGGGCCCGCATTACCTGGATTTTATGTGGCTGTCATGGCCCAAAATGTCATGGCCCAGGTAGGTTTTAGCGTTAGGACCACTTATAGAGGCGGCCTTGGCGCGGCGAGTGGCTTTTTACTTTTTGATCAAAATGTACACTAACGCCTCTAGTTATAGAGGTAGGGCAGAGTGCTGGTTGCAGAGTGCTGTTGCATTTCTGTATTTGTATGTATATTTTGCCATGGCTATATGCACCTGCATACAGGGATGTGCTGACTGACCCCCCCCCCCCCTTATTTTTCTGATTAATGACAACTTGGATGATTTATTGAAATATACATGGATGGGCATGAATACTTTTTAGCTGTATGGTTGTCGGTGACTTTTTTATTAATCATCCATCAAAATAAATCAATGTTATAAGGCACATTTATGAAGGTAAACCACACTAATGGAAAGTGGTATGCCAACTTCTGGTCTCCAAAATGGCAAGTCTGTCTCAAGTGCTCCTCCTTCTATCACCAGAATATTCAAAGCCAATAAAAATACATAAAAACTACAAAAAGGTAAATCAGTAAAATATATACTTCATATAAAATTATCATAAACTACCCAGTAAGTTAGAAATCTAAAAAAGGAGGGACAACTGACCTCCATGACCAAAGGAAATAGAAGCAGATGTTGGTAAGAAAAGCCAAGAAAGCATAAATAATATGGCTGTGCACACTCTAGAAATGTCTAAATGATGTATGATAGATAGATAGATAGATAGATAGATAGATAGATAGATAGATAGATATAAGATAGTTAATAGATATTAGATAAATGATGTTACAAGCAGTGGGTGTGGAACCACTGTGTCAACGATCCAGTTTGACTTTAGGATAAACCTAAGGTCATTTTCCTGGAGGTCCCTTGGAGGTCCCCTGGTATTCACCCATTAACCCCTATACAGAGATCTAGACTTCGCTGCAGGGAAGCCTCCAGGCTACTGCCTCTTGCTTGATAGCTGACAAAAGAGCCAGATACAATGATTCTAGGCAGTCAGGGATCAGGCAAAATTTGTAGTCAATAACAGGCCAAGGTCAGGGCAGGCAGAATTGGTATGAATCTGTGAAACAGTCCAAAGTTCAGAGCAGGAAGCACAGTAGGGTAAACAGGTATAGGTTGTGTCAGGCACCAGAGGGTCAGAATCCAGGAATCAGGCAAAAGTCAGTACAAGAGCAGACAATCAAAAGCAGCACACCTTAGCATGAACTAGAAAACTAGTGACCCAATTGCTCAGAAAGAGAATGAGTTAAACAGCACAGTACATATAGCAGAGGCTGACTGTTAAATCAGAAACAGCCTAGCAACAGCACACATAGCTAAGGAGGGAATGAACTCTTACAGTATTGCAGAAGGAGGTGAGATTCAGTGAATAGAGAAAGAGTGAGTGAGCAGTGCCCTTGCCCGCCCAAAATAGCAAGGCAGCGGCAGGCATAAGCTCTCCAACATAACATAGATAGATAGATAGATAGATAGATAGATAGATAGATAGATAGATTAAATTAATGTCATAGAAGGGGTTTCCAGGATAGGGGAACTGATCTGCTGACAGACACTTCCTCCAAAAATAAATATGCTGGTTTCAGGAGCTCTGAAATAATGGATGTCTGATAAAAGAATTTCTCTACATTTTGAGCTAAACGAAACTGCAATTTCCTCTTGATTGACTGGAGATTTTTTATAAAAAAGACAATAGAAAACATAGAAAAGGATTCTTCACGGTAAGAGCAGTGAGACTCTGGAACTCTCTGCCTGAGGAGGTGGGGATGGTGAGTACAATAAAGGAATTCAAGAGGGGACTGGATGTATTTCTGGAGTGTAATAATATTACAAGCTACAGCTACTAGAGAGGGGTTGTTGATCCAGAGAGTTGTTCTGATTGCCTGATTGGAGTCGTAAAGGAATTTTTTTTCCCTTAAGTGGGGAAAATTGGCTTCTGCCTCACAGGGTTTTTTTGCCTTCCTCTGGATCAACTTGTAGGAAACAGGCCAAACTGGATGGACAAATGTCTTTTTTCGGTCTTATATACTATGTTACTTTGTTACTATGTTACAAAATGGGTCAGAAAGTGTTAAAGATAAACAAGAATCATTACTCATCTCGACTTGATCCCTGCTGTTCCAGTCACTGCTGTTCCAACACTTCTCTGGCCTCTGCTGCTCTTCACTTTATGATCCCAGCTCCACACCCAGAAAATGCCTGAAAAGTCCCACTCAGCAGATCACAGAGCGGGTGACTGTTATGGCCAGTAAATAACTAGGAAGTGAAGAGCAGCGAGGATAAGAGTGGTTTTGGAACAACAGTGGAGAATGATTAGTTGAGGTGAGTAAAGATTCTTTTTTGATCGTTTACCCCACTGGCCCTTATTCTTTAAAAAAATCTTTTGGAAAACCCATTTAAGAAATAAATACAAGGGCAGTAAAACACATCAATGCAACATGAAATTGTATCATGGACATTTTTTTAGATGTTTTTTTTTTTAGATGTTGGTGTATTTTGCTATATAACTCAGAACATTTTCCCAGAGAGATTCAAGTAATTTTTTTTTTATAAAATGTGCATTTGCGGCAGCTGGAGAAATAAACAACCAAAAAAACTCATCTGGGCATTTTCTCTAATTAAAAGGAAAGAAAGAAAAATATTGTCTCATTTCCCATCTACCTAAGGGCTGGACAATTAAATGACACTGGGCCTAATCTTGCTTTAAGACAATAATAAAAGACTTTAGGTCTGTAGCATGATAAAATGGAATTAAAAAGTTAAGCATCACTTACTCATATTCAAAATGTCATCTCTGTTTAGCGTAAATGTTTGATGCTTAATCCAGATAGATGAGCGGCGCTGACTCCACACGGGAAAAAAAACTTCCCTCTTTATATCAGGTTTAAAAGCTTTTAAAATATTTCTGTCACAGGCAATTGTGCTGCCTATCAATTGTGCTCCACATCCATTACAGCAGGAAAGGAAACTAAGGCTACTCAAATACAGAGAAGAAAAAAATATATAAAAAATAAAACACATAAAAAACTGGAAGACCCGGCACTAAGCAAGGTATTCTGGGATATCCACTCAAGGTAAGTTATTTATTATAAAATAAATTCTGTTGCAAGGGGCTAAGTGTAAAGAGGTTGTCCAGGATTTTTTTTTTTAGGCTACTTTAACATTTACGCTATTGCTATACGGTTTTGAAATCCGGCAGGGGATCTCAAAACCACAGCAAAACGCTTCTGTTCTAATAAAACAACTGGCTGCATCTGTTCAGAACGGATCCATTTGTATTATATTGAAAATGAAGAAACCGGATCCGGCACTAAAACCACTGTAAGTCAATGGGAGTCAGATTCGGCACCATTGACTTACATGGTTTTTTGTTTCGGATCCAGCTTGTTCAGTTTCCCATGCTTGCATCTATTTTGTATCCAGCATGGGAACGCAACAAACTCGAATGGAAAGTATTCTGGTGCACTCTTTTCCGGTTTGTCCAGTATTGTCCACATTGATAGTGATGAGCGGCAGGGGGAATATTCCAATTCACTATATTTCGTGAATATTTGGGCGAATATTCGCCATGAATTCGCAAATTCGCCATTACTTTCTTCATTGCGAACAGGCACAGGTCAGACGGCAGACAGACAAACTTTGGAATTAGGTAGAACATGTTCCACAGACAGACAATCACAGGATCCAGCAGACTAGAAAGACCAGACAGATCCTGTTGCTCAGACCAGACACTTTAATTTGAAAGGCCAATAAGCTCATTAGTAAACAGCTGAAAACACAGAGCAAGAGAAGTTTAACCCTTGCAGTACTGCAAAAACAACGGGATACAATGAACACACAGGAAGCCGGGGCCCATGCATGAGGGAGAGCAGCGACCATGTACCAGCATTGTTACAGTCCCCAAGAGGTGCATCACTGCTGGGTAACATGCCCTTTGGTATTGCAGCAGCTTTTGTGCTGGTCATGGTCATGGTACTGGTGTAACCAATAATTTACTTTAAAGTAAATAAGACAGAGACCAGAAAATGGCCAGGGTGCAGGATCCAAGCAGAGTGGAGCAGGTGAGTTTGATGTTTTCATTAGGTGGTACATGCTAAGAAGCATAACTTAAAGACCCCTTTTTATGGCGCAAACTATTTCTGGCATTCAAAACTACAAAAAAATGTTGATTATGTTTTCATTTTTAGGTTGAGACACATGTATGAGGTCTTGATATGTGCACCAAGAACAGACCCAAGCCTTTTTGCGCACATTTGCTCCTCTTTCTTCCTCTCCTTCTTGATTGAAAAGACCATGCAAGTGGACTATGCAGGAAGTTTGCCCTGTCAATCAAGAAGGGGAGGGAGGAACTAGCAGAGGAAGCATCGGGAGAAAGAGTGCACAAAGTGGCTTCAACAACGCCCCCTACTCGGCGCAATTAACTGATCATTTGATTATGGTATAAAAGCAATTTTTCTCCAGAATGAAGCAATGATAAAGATATCATTGCATTCAGCTTACAAGGCAGTGTGCCTGGTGTAACAGTGAAGACTGAACAGCAGTTGGGCGATCAGTAGAATGATACTATATGATCCCTCCAAAGCACCTTCCACCCACCATAAAGGACGTGTCATCCGCACTTTACCCACCATTGCTGTATTACCAATAACTTATTTCACATGGGAATATTTTTGTAAAATGTTGGATCATACATATAGAAAATGTGCTAAGTCATTTTCAATTTGTAGATGACATAAAAAACAAAGGTGGAACTTTGCTTATGAAAATCCCACGCTTGCCTCTGGCAGGCTTGCACTGCAAATGAACTCCGCTCAAGCGAGTCTCTCACCCAGAAATCCCTTGAAACTCCCTTCAGAATTCTGAAACTCTTACAAACGTTTTTTTCCCTCATCTAAACTGAATTACAGGCCAAAGCTAAGAAACACAAAATGTTCCACCCACAATAAACTTTCCGAAACTTTAAAGTCACCTTGTTGGCTTTGATCGGTGGAAAGCCCCTTGACTTTGGCCGTTTCCGGGACAGAGCACTTCTTTTCATAAAGGATATGTGAATTTAATCACAGCCTCGGTTTCTAATAAAATTTAATTGCATAAAGCTAAAACCCAAAGTATTTCTTCACTCATAAAAAGTGCATGTCAAAAAAAGTAAAAAAAAAACATGAAGGAAATATACGAGATTGATTTATAGATTTGAGCTGAGTTGCCTTTGTCTATGCTTACCCTTCTTGAATTGTGACATTTTGAAAGAGCAAGGTATTTAAGCAATAATGACTTCCTTCCTCATAAAACGCTAACGCTTCAATTATTTATGGCTAGCTGAATTTTTATAACCCCCGCTATAACAAGCGTGGACTTTTTATACTCTTATATTTAATGCACCTTTTTTGTTTTAATTGAAAGAAATGAATTTTCTTGTTTTATTTTATTTTTTTGTACTTAATTTGCATATATATATATATATATATATATATATATATATATACACTACTCACAAAAAGTTAGGGATCTTTGCTTTCCGGGGGAAATTTATGCGTCAATTACATCGACAACGACAACGACGTCTCATGCTTTTCACAAGTTGACTTATTTTATGCTGAGTTATGGCATCCCAAAATCACAGAAAGTAATGCACTATAATAATAGATGCAATCATAACAGGCAGGTCCTAATGTTAACCTATCCATGCTGTTGCGCATTTTTACTCAGGAGCACAGTCCCCGCACACATGGTGTGCTGCCCCATGTTACCTCCATGTTCACCAGCAACCGGTGAGAGGAGGGACACACCTTTATGTACCACCTTAATCAAGGTTGCCAATTAGATAGGTGGGGCAAAAGTGCACATGAATATCACTCCCAGTGTGGGAACTGCGCTCCAGAGTAAAAATGTGCAACAGCATGGATAGGTTAGCGTTAGGACCCGCCTGAACTGAGACCACCTTGTCGCTTGGTAGGTGGGCTTAGATGTGTTTTGATCAAAATGTATTGACCAAGTGTCTCAGATTTTATCAATAGAGTGAGGGCTCTGTCCATATGTTATGCTTTCATCTATTATTATAGTGCATTATTTTCTGTTATTTTGTAAATTTAGCAATGTACATCCGTGCATTTAATATCATATCGTGCAGGATGTCTTATATATATATTAATTTTTTAAGTTATGAGCCTCTACATGGCGACTCAACTGATCCCATGGGTTTTGAATGGCATTTGGGTCTGGAGAAAGTGCAGGGCACTCCATTTGAAGTCCCCCTGTCTCCAACAGCCGTTCCCTAATGATACGACCTTGATGAGCTGGCGCATTGTCCTCCATGAAGATGAAATTAGGCCTGTGTTGTTTATGCAGAGGCACAATGACTGGATTAAAGATGTTATTAAAGTAGTATGTGCTTGTCACTGTACCATTCACAAAGGTATTGGGCAGTTCTGTATTGACTAGACACACCTGCCTACATTGTAACACCGCCACCACCAAATGCTTGTCTGGTGACAACAGTGGCTGATGCATAGTGCTCTACTTGACGTCTCCAACATCGTTGGCGAGCTCAGCGTGAATCGACTTTTATCAGTGAACAGCACTGAGGCCTACTGGTCCCTCATCCAGCGTAGATGCTCCCTGGCCCCTACAAGACAATGATGCCTGTGTTTGGTGGTGTGGTCAGGTACCCTTGCAGGTCATCTAGCACGTAGATCACGCTGATGTCAACTGTTTTGAATGGTCTGATGTGACACTTGGGTGCCTCTCACCTCCCTTAAATGTGCCTGAAGTTGTGTAGCATTCATCATCAGGTTCTGCAGGGCATTGTTCACAATGAAGTGGTCATCAGTGTGGGATGAGGCCAAAGGATGTTTACTTTTATGCCTTTCTGTGACTCTTCCAGTCTCTCTGTATCTCTGTTGCAACCTGCTGATGGCACTCTGAGACACTCTATGCTCAGTGGCCACTTCTGTCTGAGAACATCCTGCTTGAAGCCTTGCAATGGTGAGGTACTGTTGATCAATTGTTAGGTGTTGTCCTGGTCTCAAGGTGTTAAAGTGTCAACAACATGATGAGGAGGACTGTTTAAATACCAATTCTAATTGAACGATTCATGCATCAAACGCCTGTTTTGAAATTTGCCGTTAAGATCCTTGTTAGAGAACAGCAAGTTGTGCAAAAAGTACTGAAACATTGGACATGTGCATTCAAAAGTTTAGAGAAGGTCACATTAAGTTCACCTATAAAGGTTAGAGTGCATATTAGGTTCATCCTGAGATTTCACCCACAAGCCAAATATCCCTAACATTTAGTGATTACTGTATATTAGATTGGACATATTGTCCTGACAACAGGGCATATAAACCACATAAGTAGGCCATGTGGCTGCTTTGGGGCTCTGGGGACAGAAGTTTAGTCTCCCGTTTGGTCCTATCTAGTGATTTGTTTGAAATTAATTTCTGATTCGATTCTAATGAATCAGTCGGCAAATTCGAGAGATTGAAAGAGCTTAGATTGCAATGAAAATATGTGTATAACATGCTGAGGTCTCCTAGAACTGTATCCAACCCCTTTCAAGATGTTTAACACCAATACAGGGACATTACTAGCTATGGGTAAATGGATGATTGACAATGGTAACAAAACACACTGCACTGTTGAATTTTTTTAAAGTAAAATATGGTCCACAAATAGTTATGTATCAGATCTATGCAAACTGTTAAAGACCATGGTTGTTGAACCACTGTGCCGACCAACCGTGTTGAAGTTAGGCTAATCCTGAGGGCATTGTCCTAGCAGTCCACTGGTTTTCACCCTTTTACATCTATTCAGGGATCTGGTTTCGTTGCAGGGGAGACACAAAGTTTTTATGGACAATGGTTGTGGAACCACTGTGCCAACCAATCAGATTGACATTGAGCTAATCATGAGGGCATTCTCCTGGATGTACACTGTTGTTCACCCTTTAATGCCTACATAGAGATCTGGTCTTCACTGCAGGGGAGTCACCAGGCTACTCCTCAATGGAAGAGTCCCAGGATAGTTGGTGGCTGACCCATGGAAGTCAGAGAGAACAGGCAATGCACCATGAAATAACTAGGCAGAGATCAGACAGAGTACATGCAATTCCAAGAAAAACACAGAATATAGGTATGAAGCATAACTAGGAGCATTGGCAGACAGACCCCCCTCCCCCCATGCCAAAATCTTGACCTAACCCCTTCCCTCCAGTGAGACGTGTAACTTGACAAGCATGCATTTCTGTAATACCAGTGTCTTCTTATGTGGCACAAGGGTCTTTGGCCCCCCTTAGGCACCTGGGCCCAGTAACGACTGCTACCTCTGCACCCCCTATAGCTACGCCCCTGGATTAAAGCTTGCAAGTTATACGACCTGGTTCTGTGGAGACAGAGCAAGATCTCCATTGCACAGGCAAAGAGCAGGAACACAGAATATATAGTGGGCTGATAACTAATTGGTTAACTAGGTACACACACAGAACAGAGCAGATTAACCCATTCGATACTGCAGCTGACATCACAATGGCCCAATTCACACACTGACAACTTCTGATCTGTAAAATCTTTGGTGTCCTATTGAGAGATCTATCTGAATCGAATTACATAAAAATCAGATTTGGCTGAAATTTGAATTTTTGGAAAATTTGAGATGAATTTGATTTGCCTAGAATTGATTTACTGAATCTGTGGTTCCATCTCCTTTTCACTAGAGTAGTGTGCATCAGTTTAGGATTCTCCTCTATGAAGTAAGGGATGGAGAATTGTTTATAGGGTCATGGAAAGAGAATTGATGGACAACAAACATTATGCCCCATTCACACGTCTGCAATGTTCGTCCACACCCGTTCCCCAAATCTGTGGAACGGGTGCAGACCTATTCATTTTGAATGGGGTGACGTGATGGATGCAGAGAGCACACACTGTGCTCTCCGCATCCGCATTTGCGGAGTGCGCCGTCAATCTTCCAGCCGGCGGCTCCGCAATAATATAGAGCATGTCCTATTCTTGCCTGCAACTGTGGACAAGTATAGGAATCTCTATGGGGCTGGCGGCAAGGTGTGTTGCGGATCCGCAACACACTACGGACGTGGGAATGGGGCCTAAGACTACTTTGGCTCAATAATGGTGGGCCCTTTCTAACCTTCTATGTACAGTATGCCACTACTACCATGGCAATCATAATGTAATGCTTATTTTAAAAAAAAAATATTAAATTGGCATCTCATACCCCTGTCTAACAAAAAAAAAAACAAAGCAAAAATTTGCACCAAATATATTGAAAGGTTCATGCCTTTTAATAAATTTGGAACTGCCTAAAAGCCCAATAAGGAAATCTATGTTTGCTATCAACAGGCAAAAGTTGTGTCATTTTTTGGGTTTTCTTCTTAATAAATCTGTCTTAAACCATGAGATCACGCCCAGTCCATTGTAGCCTGTTTTGGCATAACCAAACATTTGCAACATTTTGGTGCCCCCTGGAGAAGCGACAGCATCCTTAGCACCAGGATGCAATGCTATTTTTCTCTATGCAATGGGCGTGTGTTGGAGGAGATTAGCAGTGGGTTGATTGCTCAGCTGCTCTATTCCTGTGTGCTAGTGTTTCTGAATAATGGAGCACCTATCGGGTGCTTTTCAAGGGACTTGGTGCTCTACCTTAACCCCTTTCTGGCCATACACCAGTGCCAGTGATAGTCTTGTTTGGTCTACCAAGCTAGGTTCCAGGTTCCTGCTCCTGTGATGATTTCATTTGCTCGAGTCTTTGACCTCAGTTCTTCCTGTGAGCACTCTCTGTATCTCATGATTTGTACTGTGCATCCCATCTGGTTCTGGCCTCAGCTCACCTTTTGACCACTCTCTGTCTTGTTTCAGTACTGCGTTGTCCCTCTAGTTGTGACCCATTTACATACAACTTTGTCTTTGTGTCGTTTGTCTCTAGGTGTTTGTCTGTCTTTTCATCATAGTAGCATAGGGACTGTCGACCAGTTGTGGTCTTGCTACCTATGGCTTGCACTGCAAGCAGGTAGAAAAAGAGAGGTGGGTTGTAGGTCAGGGCTCACTTGTCTGTGTCTGTAACGACTTACAGGCTTACACTCCTCCCCTCCCTTTATTTCAGCAGTTTAACTTTTTATTTATTTACTTTTTTTAATCACTCTTCTTTTTATACAGTATCTAAAAAAACATATAATCAAGATGGAATAATAATAACTATAGTATTTTTAAGTTTAAGGTATTTTTAAAATACATTTTACAGTAATAAGTTATGTAATTAGAAATATTACTTTTAATACATACGTTTCACAGGAGGTATTTTTTTTAAGTAACCGATCAAACCATAGCCGATACACAATTCCCGGTACAGTATGGTGAAAAAAATCCATTGTCTTGTTGTAAAAGGGTAAGGCTATGCCCATATAACAGTAGAGCATGTAAAATTCTGTACTGGTAGGGAAAATGCAAGTAAATTTGTTCCCTCCGAGAGGCATTAACTTGAGGTTAATACAGCTTTTTCTTCTAGCTAATGTAATCTTGAATAAAGACACTCTGACCTGTTCTGATTATCCTTAAATTGTTCTTGAGGGTTGAAAAAGACTAATTTACAGCACAATAAACCTGCCCCTCCACACATTCTTTGCAGCTCGTCTCCCCTTTGTTAAAGGACACGCTCACTGGCTCTGGCAGATCTCCAAGCTGTTACATACGGTTGCTTTGCTGACTTCATTATCACTCATGAAGCTATTAAGTTCTGGTCTGGTCATACCTCTCGGCAGCATTACAGAAACATTTAGGAACCAAGCATCTATTTTACAATCAGGGACTTGTACAGTATCTGCTGTATGGTTAAAAAAAAAAGAAAAAAAAATATGGAGGAAAAACACACAATATAATTCTCATGTGACCTTTAAGAAATGTTTTTTTTTTTAGAGATTCTAAAGGGAATCTGTCAGCAGTTTTGACCATGTTAAACTGCTGGCCGCACTTGGTAAGCTGTGAGGATAAACATACCTTTTGTGGAGTTTATATTATCAGTAGTGTGAATATGAACTTTTTTTCTGCCAGATTCTACACAGGATATGCCATAAATGTCTGGTAGGTGTAGGTCCCACCTCCGGGATAAGTTTCTATTTCAAGAATGGGGCCCCAGCGTGCCCAGCTTGGAAAAAAGAGGTGTGTTCAGATGTATAACTCTCTCCATTCACCTCAACAGCATTGGTTTGGCTGTTTTCAGAAGAGCTATTGAAGTGAATGGAGAGAGCTCCTCTCCACTACCTGCGGATGCCTTGACACAGCAGAAAGTGGCTTTGATTACCACTTAGCCAATCACTGGCTGAGGTGGGATATCACTGCAGCCAGTGATTGGCTGCTCTGCTGTTCTAGCCATTTCCAGTTGTTCTGTAACAGCAGTTGGAAATGAAGAGCAGTGGGGACCCTGGCACCATTAGTGGTGAGGAATAGATGAAGCAAGGGTAAATTATATAATTTAAAAAAAAAAAAAAAAAAAAACATGCAGTTGGAAAATCCCTTTAAAAGTGCTTCTATGTCCTGAACATAGATACAAGATGGCTTCCACTTACCCATGCTAGAGTGAAAATAATTAGTAACTGATTACTGGGACCAATATATCCAACCAAGAGCCTTCATACACCTTAGATAGCTTGTTTGTACATCTGACACTTATTCTTCCCCATCCCTCCTTCATGTGCATGATCAACCCAATGTGTAGGTGTTCTTAATGGGAGAGGGGAGTAAATAGGTGCTAGACATAGAGACTTGTAAAGGTTTATTTACCTTGAAAATGAATGATCAGGCATGTTGGAATCCAACTGACTGATCTTTCTTTCCTCTGACATCTCCAATCAGGGTTAAGTCAGCCTACCCCTACATACATTAGATCCTGTTGAAATTGGTGAGTGTGGCCAACATTCATCCAATGTGCAATCTTTAGAGGGGTTGTTCATATTTTGGTGGGGTTTAGACCTGTGAAAGGGAAGCATACTTACCTGCTCCCCACCGAGGGTCCCAGCTCATTCGTCTCCTGGCTGCCGCTACCTCACTCTGGTCCCCTGCTGTTGACATCTGCTTTGATGCTTCTTCAGTGAGTGACTGGCTGCAGCGATGTCCTGCCCTTCCCCTTGCGTCATGTCAATTGGTCACGTGATGCATGGGGGCCAGGTCCACGCTGCACCCAGCCATTGGCTTCAGTGGCGTCAAAGAAGATGTTGATCTGAGCAATGTAGCTAGGGACAGTGACTGGGTTGGTCTGGCCAAGCGAGGTGGTCTGCTCAATGCCCCCAAAAAGTGAACAACCCCTTTAAAGGATACCTAAATCACTGTTTGTGTCAACTGACAATCTCAACCCCACTCCATTGTCAGTATCCTCTCTGCTACATCCGTTCTGATTATTAAAAGTTTTCTTACAATCGCTTTGTTTATATCCTCACAAGTAATAACTTGATTTTTTTTTTAAAGCCATTTAGAAATATAGTGAGAGATGCTTTGTGAAATATTATTCACTCCCCAATGGCCACGTGTTTATTCGGCTCACATTTCCACCCCATTATCTCTAAACTCCAGATATTAAACGCATACTTAGGGAGCGATATTGAGGCCGGCATTCAAACTTTCTGCTTATCATGAATTCATAACCACACACTCTTCAATCTTGAATCTCATATTTTCTTTTCAGCACATCCCCAGTGAGTGGTTAATAAGGATATGGTAACGCTGTAAACTCCCAGATCTAGTCTTGGGTTATGGTATAAAACTAACAATTACTTAAAGTGCTATGCGGACGCCATAATTAACACTGAGACACTGTAGAAGACAGATTATAAATGCCAAATGTTTTTATACTTAAAGGAAAAAGATTTTTTTTTCATTGTTTTATCTTCACATGAAAAGTTTTGGGATGATAAAGGTACTCAGGTTATTGATATACCAGCAGATGTGCTTCTGAGCTTCATCTCAGGAGTCTATGTAATTAGAGCTAATAGGAGTTTTTATCATAGACGGGGGCTTTCACGGTAGACCAAAAAAGTTTTGGGCGAGGAGAATTGTCCAGTCTGGTATCTGTGAGGCTCTTTATGGGTTTCAAAAGGAACTGGGAATCCTCAAATGTGGCACTTTGAGGGGATTCACATCAAATACAGCCAGGGTTGGGTAAAATTTGAGGGTTAGGAGCTGGGTTTGGGGTAACACAAATGTACTGTATGGTTTTTTACATTGCTGTATCAAAAACAGATCTTCAACTATGAGAAAATATCTATGGGGTTAAAACGGTATGTAAAAAATACATGAATATACTCTGCCTGTCCTAAAAAAAAGTCACCACCTGGATTTAACTATGAGCCTCCTATTGGATAATTACTGCATGGGCGATTATCTTTAAGCTGGCAACAAGTTATTAAACCCCAACTGGTGCAATGAGTTGCTTCTCACTTCTTAAACAACCATGTCGAAAGACACATCTTGTGGTCATGGAAAAGAAGTTAGTCTGTTTGAGAAGGGTCAAATCATTGGCATGCATCAAGCAGAGAAAACATCTAAGGAGATTGCAGAAACTACGTACTAAAATTGGGTAAAAAATTGTCCAACGCATTATTAAAAACTGGAAGGATAGTGGGGACCCATTGTAGTCGAGCAAGAAATCCTGAATGATCGTGATTGGCGATCACTTAAACGTTTGGTGAAATCAAATTGAAGAAAAACAACTGTAGAACTCAGGGCTATGTTTAATAGTGAAAGTAAGAGCATTTCAACACGCACAATGCGAAGGGAACTCAAGGGATTGGGACTGAACAGCTGTGCAGCCGTAAGAAGACCACTAATTAGTGAGGCAAACCAGAAAAAAAGGCTTCAATTAGCTAGGGAACATAAAGATTGGACTCTGGAGCAATGTAAGAAGGTTGTGTGGTCTGATGAGTCCAGATTTACCCTGTTCCAGAGTGATGGGCGCATCAGGGTAAGAAGAGAGGCAGATGAAGTGATATACCCATCATGCCTAGTTCCTACTGTACAAGCCTGTGGGGGCAGTGCTAGGATCTGGGGTCGCTGCAGTTGGTCAGGTATAGGTTCAGCAACAAAATGTGCTCCAAGAATGATGTCAGCGACTACCTGAACATACTGAATGACCAGGTTATTCCATCCTTCCCTAATGGCACGGGCATATTCCAAGATGACAATGCCAGGACTCATCGGGCTCAAATTGTGAGAGAGTGGTTCAGGGATCATGAGACATCATTTTCACACATGGATTGGCCACCAGTCCAGACCTTAACCCCATTGAGTATCTTTGGTATGTACTGAAGAAGGCTTTGCGCAGCGGTCAGACTCTACCTTCATCAATGCAAGATCTTGGTGAAAAATTAATGCAACACTGGATGAGAATAAATCTTGTGACATTTCAGAAGCTTATCGAAACAATGCCACAGCGAATGCATGCCGCAACCAAAGCTAAAGGCGGTCCAGCAAAATATTAGGCAACTTTTTTTTTGGAAGGGCAGTGTATAAAGATGTGTCCACCTTGTCGTTCCACACATTTTGTCAAGGATTTAAATTTTTCACTGTACAAATTCAGTACTACAACACAAACATGCTAGCCCAACTTTCGACAGGTCGTAATTTATCGTAATTCACAATCATTAACGCAAAGTAGAGACAATTATAATAGAACCTCCACTCATCTCAGGATATGTGGAGAATCTTGGAGTATAGGAGCACTCATCTCATTGCCATTTCTGCTATATGAATTTGCCTTTTCCGAGAACCTTCATCAAACATCGGAGGGCCAAATGCAGCCTTCTTCCCTCCAGATAGACATCACTAGAAAAGGTGTTCATGGAAGCTTTGAGAATACCATGGTCATCAAGGAAACAAATCAATAGGATGTTGATAAAAAAATGACCAGTCTGAAGATTGATCTTGTATATTATGAGAAGACCCAACTCATTGGAAAAGGCATTTTTTTCTTGGAATTGTTAAAGGAGCAAGAAAGAGGAAAAGCAGCAGCATGGATGAAGTCAAAGAAATCAAGCCTAAAGTGCCAAACAGAAGATATTCTTCAGAGAAGTATTCTTCATATGGTCTACAAACGCCCTGCAGAATTGGTACCAACATTTGAAGCCAGTTGTGATCTACACTGCAAGAGAAGCAAATTGTTCATCTGGGGTATCCTATCCACATTTACACCAATTTACTCCATATACAGGCAGTGACAGACTCTACTACCATGCAAACCAAAGAAATAAAGACCGGGGAACCCCCTGCTGGACCACAAGTGGCCGGCTGAAAAACAACTAAGGGGGCAGACATAGCGTCCGTGCAGCTGGTTACACAATAAATGATATTAACCTTCAGCCCATCTGTGTCAGCAGATCCCTCTCTATGGACTTGCCTTATATACTTAAGTGCTATCATGAAGTCACTCTCTCCAAATCTCCCTGTACTGGCACATCATTTTCTATATTACCTCTGTACTGTGTCATCACTGTGTGCATTATCCCTGTGGTGTGACATCACTGTGTGCATTATCCCTGTAGTGTGACATCACTGTGTGCATTATCCCTGTAGTGTGACATCACTGTGTGCATTATCCATAGACTCTAACATCATTGTATTCATTATCCCCATACTTTGACATCACTGTGTGCACTAGCCCTTTACTGGGGCATCATTTTGTACATTATCTATACGGTGTCCTCACTGTGTGCATTATGCTTGTACAGTGACATCACTGTGAGCATTATCCCTGTACTGTGACATCACTGTGAGCATTATCCCTGTACTGTGACATCACTGTGAGCATTATCCCTGTTCTGTGACATCTTTGTGTGCAGCATCCATGCACTCTAACAATTCAAGCCCTTACTCATGACACCTGGTGAATTGTTCTTGGTAGCCCAAAACACGTAGACAAGACATTTGTAACCGTAACTGGATGTGATTTTACCGCAAGCAAAATAAATATTCCTTCACCGAAGTGGAGCTGGATTCCTTGAATCTCTTTGTACTGTGTTACCCGGGCCAGACACGGGTCCTCCGTGCTCACAGGTGAAGATGGGGCAGGTGAGAGCTGCTGAATTTTTCTTTTTACTACTCTAATATTATTGTATGCATTATTCCTGCACTGTGACATCATTATGTGCATCATTCCTGTACTGTGACACCACTGTGTACATTATCCTTGTACTGTAACATCACTGTATGGATTATCCATGGATTCTAGCATCATTGATTTCATTATCGCCATACTTTGACATCACTGTGTGCATTATCACGGCACTGTGACATCACTGTGTGCATTATCCCGGCACTGTGACATCACTGTATGTGTTATATCTGCACTGTGACATCACTGTATGTGTGATATCTGTACTGTGACATCACTGTATATGTTATATCTGCACTGTGACATCACTATATGTGTTATATCTGCAATGTGACATCACTGTTTGTGTTATATCTGCAATGTGACATCACTATATGTGATATATCTGCACTGTGACATCACTGTATGTGTTATATCTGCACTGTGACATCACTGTTTGTGTTATATCTGCACTGTGACATCACTGTATGCGTTATATCTGCACTGTGACATCACTGTATGTGTTATATCTGCAATGTGACATCACTATATGTGATATATCTGCACTGTGACATCACTGTATGTGTTATATCTGCACTGTGACATCACTGTTTGTGTTATATCTGCACTGTGACATCACTGTTTGTGTTATATCTGCAATGTGACATCACTATATGTGATATATCTGCACTGTGACATCACTGTATGTGTTATATCTGCACTGTGACATCACTGTTTGTGTTATATCTGCACTGTGACATCACTGTATGTGTTATATCTGCACTGTGACATCACTGTATGTGTTATATCTGCACTGTGACATCACTGTATGTGTTATATCTGTACTGTGACATCACTGTATGTGTTATATCTGCACTGTGACATCACTGTTTGTGTTATATCTGCACTGTGACATCACTGTATGCGTTATATCTGCACTGTGACATCACTGTATGCGTTATATCTGCACTGTGACATCACTGTATGTGTTATATCTGCAATGTGACATCACTGTATGTGTTATATCTGCACTGTGACATCACTGTATGTGTTATATCTGCACTGTGACATCACTGTTTGTGTTATATCTGCACTGTGACATCACTGTATGCGTTATATCTGCACTGTGACATCACTGTATGTGTTATATCTGCAATGTGACATCACTGTATGTGTTATATCTGCACTGTGACATCACTGTATGTGTTATATCTGCACTGTGACATCACTGTATGTGTTATATTTGCACTGTGACATCACTGTTTGTGTTATATCTGCAATGTGACATCACTGTATGTGTTATATCTGCACTGTGACATCACTGTATGTGTTATATCGGCACTGTGACATCACTGTATGTGTTATATCTGCACTGTGACATCACTGTTTGTGTTATATCTGCAATGTGACATCACTGTATGTGTTATATCTGCACTGTGACATCACTGTATGTGTTATATCGGCACTGTGACATCACTGTTTGTGTTATATCTGCACTGTGACATCACTGTTTGTGTTATATCTGCACTGTGACATCACTGTATGTGTTATATCTGCACTGTGACATCACTGTTTGTGTTATATCTGCACTGTGACATCACTGTATGTGTTATATCTGCACTGTGACCTCACTGTTTGTGTTATATCTGCACTGTGACATCACTGTATGTGTTATATCGGCACTGTGACATCACTGTATGTGTTATATTTGCACTGTGACATCACTGTTTGTGTTATATCTGCAATGTGACATCACTATATCTGTTATATCTGCACTGTGACATCACTGTATGTGTTATATCTGCACTGTGACATCACTGTATGTGTTATATCTGCACTGTGACATCACTATATCTGTTATATCTGCACTGTGACATCACTGTATGTGTTATATTTTCACTGTGACATCACTGTTTGTGTTATATCTGCAATGTGACATCTCTGTTATATTTGCACTGTGACATCACTGTATGTGTTATATCTGCACTATGACATCACTGTTTGTGTTATATCTGCACTGTGACATCACTGTATGTGTTATATTTTCACTGTGACATCACTGTTTGTGTTATATCTGCACTGTGACATCACTGTATGTGTTATATCTGCACTGTGACATCACTGTTTGTGTTATATCTGCACTGTGACATCACTGTTTGTGTTATATCGGCACTGTGACATCACTGTATGTGTTATATTTGCACTGTGACATCACTGTTTGTGTTATATCTGCAATGTGACATCACTGTTTGTGTTATATCTGCATGGTGACATCACTGTATGTGTTATATCTGCACTGTGACATCACTGTATGTGTTATATCGGCACTGTGACATCACTGTTTGTGTTATATCTGCAATGTGACATCACTATATGCATTATATCTGCACGGTGACATCACTGTTTGTGTTATATCTGCAATGTGACATCTCTGTTATATTTGCACTGTGACATCACTGTATGTGTTATATCGGCACTGTGACATCACTGTTTGTGTTATATCTGCACTGTGACATCACTATATGCATTATATCTGCACGGTGACATCACTGTTTGTGTTATATCTGCAATGTGACATCACTGTATGTGTTATATCTGCACTGTGACATCACTGTATGTGTTATATTTTCACTGTGACATCACTGTTATATCTGCACTGTGACATCACTGTATGTGTTATATCAGCACTGTGACATCACTGTATGTGTTATATTTGCAGTGTGACTTCACTGTTTGTGTAATATCTGCACGGTGACATCACTGTATGTGTTATATCTGCACTGTGACATCACTGTTTGTGTTATATCTGCAATGTGACATCACTGTATGCATTATATCTGCACTGTGACATCACTGTATGCATTATATCTGAATGGTGACATCACTGTGTACATTCATTTGAGTGCATTATGGAGATAATCATAAGCCTTTTCATGTGCTAAAGGTGATCATGGAGGACTGGGACCCCATTCCAAATTTTGCTATAGAACCCCAGGGTTACTAGTTACAACCTAGTGAAGATACACAATATAAGCAAATGTCAAAAATGTAAAAATATTTGCACAATTTACCTGTAGGACAAAAAAAAAAAAACCCTACAGAGTTCAATTCAACCCAAGCGCAGGAGGCAGCTTCGATCCAGGAGCACCGAGATTAATATCACGGGTCCTGTTTGCTGTTCTGCATTAGGCATTAATGTTAATACCAAGGAAACCTTCAAAAGTTTTCCAGCGAGGGAGATAAAAAGGACACGGTTCAATTCAGGTGTCGCGGCCACTTGTGAAGCTTCAGCAGCAGCCATTTAGAGGAACAAGCTAGATTTCGGCCATTTCCCTTCTGAAAAAGAAGGTCCAGAAAAAACTACGGTGTCAGATCGTGACAAATTGTCTCAATTCTTCTGACTTTTTGTCCTATGTTAAAAAGGTCGCTGAGTTGTCCTAGTGCAAAGTGTGGCATTCCTGCTTCGGTACAGCACAAGAAGATCTGTGAACGCCCCTGAAATCAGTGTTCTGCTGAATTACTGACAGGCTGGAAAGCAGAGGTTGAAGTGTCTTCATCTTTTTATGGGGACAGCTTATCATCTGACTCTATAACCTATATCCTCATATTCCTCTGGATGAGAACTATTTCTCTGATATTTCTGCATCATGAATAGAATGCCAGAGCTGCAGTAGAGACTGACACACATTAGTAATCAGGGGCCTTATTTATATTTTTCTAAATTTTGGGGGAAGTACAGCATTTTAATGGGGTTGTCAGGGTTAGAAAATCCATTTTTAGTGCCCAATATTGACTGAACACGTGAGTCTGTTGTTCTCATTCCTTGTGCCTGGAAACCGTCTTGGTCATTTATGGTAAATCATCTAAGAAGCTGCTGTCTCCACTAACCTAAGTGGGAGTTAGATGACCACATGAAAAAAACTGTCCATGTTGCAGTCACAACACACGGAGGACATGGACATGGACCTAGTGACCACCAGACACGAGCGCCTTGAAGGGTTTCCAGGTCCATGAGACAAGGACCAGAATGGTGCAAAAACGGAAATGTGAATCGCACTATTGACTAGTATGGGTCTGTGTGCTGTCCATGTGCAGTCCGTTGCGCACACATATTGAACACTGACGGAAAATATGTCGGAATCAGACTTTCATAACTGAACTGAGCACAGAGTCCGAACCCCCACCTCATCTCTGCACTGAACTATCTCGAAGGCTAGCATAGCATAGAAAGCTGAACGACTCTGGGGACCAGGGAGGTGACTATTCAAGACACCAAATATGTAAACTCTAGACCACCAGGGATATTACTATTAATGAGGTTGTCTGGTGGGTTCTCTAGGGGAAAAGTTGGAGGACTTTTTATGATCATACATGCTAAGGGAATGTAGGACAAAGAAGGATTTCCAATACATAGAAACTGTTCTCTTATTCTGAATATTTTCCTGAGATTTTTAGCTCCTAAACCTACCTCACAGACAAACCAAACGCTAAAAAGTCAAGACCATCTATGATATGAATTACCTACTATTACAACTTTTACCATCAAGAATGTTTTCTTTTAACCTCCATAAGTAGAGATGTCCCGAACTATTCGCCTGGCGAACAAAAATCAATTCAATAAATGGACCCCAGATTGGGGACGTAACAGGGATTAAACTGATAAGAATAGTACTAGTTAACACACCACTCATATCGGGTGGCAGAGTACATTGCACAGCGCACGCGCAGTGCCCCGAATTGGAAGTAACAAGAAGGACGCACACAGATAAATCACAATTCTGCAAGGAGTTTGTCAACTTTTGACAACTGTTTGTGGTTCTCTAAAATCCATTCAATACACGTCCTGATAGTGGACGTAACAGAGATTAAACTGATGAGAATAGTACTACAGAAAATACCACTCATATCGGGTGTGACAGTAAATTGCACGGCGCAGACACAGTGACCGTGGATAAAAACAAAGGGGAGGAAGCCAGCGTTTTTTTTAACCATCTCCCCGTTCGAAAAATCAATTCAATTCATCTTTCGGGGACCCTTGGTGTTGTACGTGGCTGGGTGGAGGAAGAAACCTTCAATGACATCACCAGGACATGGCTAGCTTGGTATTCAACCTTGTGCAAATGGGGAGTTTGCGGTTGTGCAAATGGACTGTTTGCGGTGCATTAAAAGGGGAGTTTGGTCTGTCAATGTCTGTGGAGCGGGCGTAACCCTTACACTACCTGATTGATACAACATTATACCTGATCGTATACACACACTGGATGTTTTAAACCACGTTGTTCAAAAAAATTTAGGAATGTTAGTTGATTTATGCCTTTTATGGATTAAAACCCGACTCTGCGTCAACTACGGATTTTTCCATGGGAGTTTTGCCATAGATCCCCCTCCGGCATGCCACAGTCCAGGTGTTAGTCCCCTTGAAACAACTTTACCATCGCTATCGTGGCCAGAAAGAGTCCCAGTCTATGGCGGTTCACCCGGTTTGCCCATTTGCGAACATTTGCAAAAGTTCGCGTTCGCCGTTCGCGAACGGAAAATTTTATGTTCACAACATCTCTATCCATAAGCAGAATACACCACTAGATATAAATGTAACCTCTATGTCATCCTATCCCACCAGGGACATGTATTATAGCCTAAAATGTTTGAAGCATAAAATATATTTCCTATAATACCAGAATACACCACTAAGTACAGAATTAACCTCCATGCCACTCTAAGCCACCAGGAACATATATTATAGCCTAAAACATTTGAAGAATAAAATATATTTCTTCTAACATCAGAATACAGAACTAGTTTTAACAGTAACCTCTTTGTCACCCTAGCCCACCAGATACATATGCTATAGCCAAAAACATTTGAAGGGTTCAATGTATTTCTTCTAATTCCAAAATACACCACACTCTATGTCACCCTAGCCCACAGGGTTGTATTATAGCCTAAACCCTGTGCCGGATTACAATACAGATGTTCGGTCGGCCGCCCCGGGCCCAGCACTGCTGGTGGGCCCAGCACCGACCCGAAAGCCCACATACTGCGGCGGAGCACGGGAGCTTATAGTTCCCTGCCCCGCCGCCGATTACCGCCATAGGCTTCATGATGTCATTGCGCGCCTGTGCCAGGACACAGCACTGTGACGTGTGCGCGCCTGCCTCATACCGCCTTTCTCTGCGAGCAAGCGCCTGGCCCTGGACATAAGTGAGTATTTAGCTTTTAATTTTTTTTTTCATTTCATGTGCCTACTTTGGAGGGGTGGGGACAGACAGGAGGACATATTAAGAGAGATCAGGGGAAATTACTACATTGGGGAAAATTACTATGTGGGGGCAAATTATTATGGGAAGGACTACTATGTGGGGGCAAATTACTATGCGGGGCAGTGTGGGGAAAACTACTGTGTCGGGGCAGTGTGGGGGAAATTACTAAATTACTATGTGGGGCAGTGTGGGGGAAATTACTGTGTGGGGCAGTGTGTGGGAAATTACTGTGTGGGGGTAAATTACTGTGTGGGGACAGTGTGGAGGAAATTACTATATGAGGGCAGTGTGGGGTAAATTACTGTGTCGGGGCAGTGTGGGGGAAATTTCTAAATTACTATGTGGGACAGTGTGGGGGAAATTACTATGTAGGACAGTGTGTGGGGAAACTACTATATGGGAGCAGTGTGGGGAAAATTACTATGTGGGGGCAGTGTGTGGGAAATTACTATGTGGGGGCATTGTGGGGGAAATTACTATATGGTGCAGTGTGGGGGAAATTACTATTTGGGGCAGTGTGGGGGAAATTACTGTGTGGGGCAGTGTGGGGGAAATTACTATATGGGGCAGTGTGGGGGAAATTACTGTGTGGGGCAGTGTGGGGTAAATTACTATATGGGGCAGAGTGGGGGAAATTACTGTGTGGGGCAGTGTAAGGGAAATTACTATATGGGGGAAGTGTGCGTAAATCACTATGTTGGGGCAGTGTGGGGGTGATTACTATTTGGGGGAAATTAGTGTGTGCGGAAATGACTATGTGGGGTAAGTTACTGTGTTGGGGGAAATTACTATATGGGGCAGTGTAAGGGAAATTACTGTGTGGGGGCAGCGAGGGGGAAATCACGAAGCACTGCAGCCTCTTCATACAAAAAAAAAACTTAAATGGAGGGAGGGGCCCAAGTTGGGTAGACAGCCCCGGGCATATCATGCACTTAATCCACCCCTGCCTTAACCTTTTGACGGATACAACATATTTCTTCCAATATTAGAATACATCACTAGGTATAACATTATCCTCTATGTCAACCTAGCTCACCAGAGACATGCATTAAAGCTTAAACTTTTGAAGGCTAAAATATATTTCCTCAAATAACTAAATACATTACTAAAAATAATATTTATCTCTGGAGTACCCTAGACTGCCGGAGCCATCAGTGACTCTAACCAACCTATACAGAGACATATTGAAAGTTGGACAGGGGCGGTGCTGTCTACTATTTATACCTTGGGCATCGAGACATTTATCAATCATGCCAATGCGGGTAGTGGAAAGCTGGGTTGGAACAGGTCAGTGGACTCCTCTCCCTGTGTCCAGCTCGCCCCAGCATTTCAGAGTAAAACATGGCTGTCGGTAATGTCCATGCTTCAAGCAGCCCGATACTGATCAGGGTCGCCAACCAGAGTTTTTCGTTTTTGTCCCCAAATTACGGACTGCCAACATTTTTATGGACATATTGGAAAACCACAATAAGTGATAACAATTATAGGTAATACATGGCTATAGCTTAATATACTGATAGGAACTTATTACCAGCATTTATTGTGAGCTGTAAAATGAGGATAATTACCACCAAAACCATTAGTCTCAAAAAATTAACACCCATAAAAAAAATCACAGGTACAGCATAAAAGTTCACCTATTTTTACGGACTGTCAAGAAATTTCTAGACAGTTGACAACCCCGATGACAGGTTTCGTTTAACCCCTTAAGGACACATGACGTACCGGTACATCATGGTGTCCTGGTACTTAAGGACACATGACGTACCGGTAAGTCATCAGTATTTCCGATCACCAGTCGGAACAGAGTACCTGTCGAAATCATTTGGCAGGCACTCTGTCTAATGGCTAGGGGGGTCCTGTGACCAACCACATTGGCGATGGCAGAAAACTGCAGGTCAATTCAGAATGGCGGTTTCCTGCGTTTCCGGGTTATTTGGGTCTCTGGTGACCTGATAACCCGGTACAGGATGTTGATCGGTGGTGTGATAACACTCCACCAATCACTATCCTTCGATCCTGTGAGGTGATGGTGATATCACCTCACAGGATCGCTTCTAATTGGCTGCACGGGCGGGAGGGGGTTAATTCCCCCTGCTCTCCTCCTCCATTTTGCGTCGGAGGAGCAAGGAGAGAAGAGCCTGCAATCGATCCAGAGAGCCCAGCGCCCCAGCACCCAGCCTTCACCCCCCTGTGCTCATCCAGAGTGCCATCTGGCACTTGCTGGTAGGTTAGGGAAAGCCAGAGCATTAGTTCAGGCAGGGAGAGTTAGGGACAGTTTAGAGTTATTTTTTTTTTTTAGTGTTGCATCACCCTCTTAGGGTGTCTGGGGTCCACAGCACAGCTGTGTTACCCTAGGCCCCCCAAGGGCTGCTGCAGCTTACCCCCTTGTCCCCCCCCCACCCCCCTCAACCTGTTTTTGGGGCGCAAGCTTTTTTTGTTCATCCGCTGAAAGTAGCCGGCACTCTTTAGCGTCTGGCCACTGTTAGCGCATTGCCCATGCCCACCGCTGATCAGCGCTGGACGGCTTATCAGCGAGTTTGATTTTTTTTTTAACACTTTTTACATTTTTTCGCTCTTTTTTCTTTTTTTTAGTTAGTTTATTTTTTTTCCCCCTGTTAGTCTTAGGGAAAAGACGGGAACACCTGTGCCCCCACACACACGCACACTAAATAAAGGTTTTCACACACGCACATACACATGCACCCACACACACTCGCCTATGGCCCACCGGACGTTCTCGGCTGAGGAGGCATATGCCCAGCTTCCTTCCAAATCCGAGATTTCCCAGTGAGGAAGAGGGTGACCCTCACGTTCCTTTTGTCATCCGCGCCCTCCTCATCATCTAGCGATTCCTGATTTTGTTGGTCAACCAGGAATCCAGATTCCCACAGTGGGCTTCACTGAATTTGACTATTTCAGTCTTTTTTTTAGTGACCCTCTTGTGAATCTGATGGTGGAGCAAACAAATCTGCATGCCCAACAGTTTGTTACTTAACACCCGGGCTCTTTTTTGGCTAGGCCAGGTGGATGGACACCAGTCAGTGCAGCCGAGATCAGGACGTTTTGGGGCCTCGTGCTGCACATGGGCCTAGTCAAGAAACCCAGTGCCAGGCTGTACTGGAGTGAGGACGTCCTCTACCAGACCCCACTTTACAGTATGGCCATGACACGTTCCTGGTTTGAGCCCATCCGGAAATTCCTGCATTATGCAGATAATGCAGCATGTCCCCCCATAGTGATCCTGCCTATGACTGTCTGTATGAGATACGGCCGGACATCGATCACTTTGGGGCCACATTTGTGGAGGCCTATGTACATGGAAGGGAGGTCATAGTTGATGAGTCTCTCATTGCTTTCAAGGGGAGGCTCATTTTCCCCCAGTATGTTCCCTCAAAGTAGGCGAGGTATGGTGTGAAGCTGTACAAAATTTGTGAGAGTACCTCAGGGTACACTTACAAGTTTCGTGTATACGAGATTCCTGTATTGAACCCCCAGAATGTCCCCCCACTCTGGGTGTTAGCTGGAAAGTTGTGTGGGACCTTATGCACCCACTGCTAGATAAGGATTACTACTTGTACGTGGATAACTTTTATACTAGTATCCACTTGATCAGGTCCCTCGCCGCCAGATCCAGCGCGGCCTCCCTACCGTCCCCCTCCAGGTACCTATCCCCAGGGGTGAGACCCGTGCTTTTACCAGTGGAAACCTGATGCTGGTCAGCTATAAGGACAAGAGGGATGTCCTTATGCTGACCACAATTCACGGTAATGGCATCTCCACTGTTCCTGTGCGAGGTACCACGGCAACGGTCCTCAAGCCTGATAGTATTGTGGACTACAATCGATATATGGGAGGAGTTGATCTCTCTGATCAAGTCCTCAAGCCATATAACGCCATGCGCAAAACCCGGACATAGTACAAAAAAGTTGCGGTCTACTTGATGCAGGTTGCCATGTACAACTCTTTTGTACTGTTCCAGTGCGCTTCAACACAGGTAAATTCCTTCAGTTTTATGAGGCAGTCCTCATTCCCTGATCTTTTCTGACGGGGAAAGAGCAGGCCGGAGTACCTCGGGAACTGGAGGCTCCCGGATCATCCCTGGCCAACACTTTCAAGGTGTGGTCCCTCATACTGGAAAGAAGGGACGAACCCAAAAAAGATGCAGAGTGTGTCACAGGAGGGGGATACGGAAGGACACCACCACTCAGTGTGACACATGCCCCGATCATCCGGGCCTCTGCGTTATTGGTTGCTTCATGGAGTACCACACTTCCATGGAGTACTAAATTTATTATCCCCTTTTCCATGTAGCCACTGACAATCGGATAAAAACTATGGTTCTCAGACTTGAGACACCCCAAAACATTTTTTCTAAAATGTTAGTTTAGAAATCTAAAATAATAATAAAAATACGAAAAACTAGGTATCGCCGCCTCCGTAATAATCTGGCCTATAAAAATACCCCATGACCTAACCCTTTAGATTAACATGAAAAAAATAAGTGCAACAAAATGATTTTTTTTGTCATCTTTCATAATAAAACGCGTAAAAGCAAGCGATCAAAAAGTCACATGCCCCACAAATAGTACCATTAAAACCGTCCCCTCATCCCGCAAAAAATGACAATCTGGTAAAAACTAAAAAAAACTGACTGTTAGACTGTAGATAGTTAAATTTCTTTAGTTTGTTTCAAATAGGATAATATAGTGTTAAGCAATTTTTTTTTTTAAAGTAGACAAATTTGTATCGCCGCGTCCGTAATAATCTGCCCTAAAAAAATATCCATGACCTAACCCCTATAGATTAACATGGTAATTTTTTTTAAAAAGGTGCAAAAAAATTTTTTTTTTGTCACCTTACATAATAAAACGCATAATAGCAAGCGATCAAAAAGTCACATACCCCCCAAAATAGTGCCAATAAAACCTTCCTCTCATCCCGCAAAAAATGAGCCCCTTCCTAATACAATCGGCTAAAAAACTTTAAAAAAAATGACTATTAGACTTTAGAGATACAAAAAAAATGTTTGTATCAAAAAGTCTAAAACCTAAATAATTGTAAAAAAGTAGACTGATTAGGTATCGCCATGTCCATAATATTCTCCTCTATAAAAATACCCCATGACCTAACCCCCCAGGTTAATGCGGTCAAAAAAAAAAGAATTTAAAACGGTGCCAAAACAGTCACTTTTGGCACTTTTCCATTTCAATCCGTATTTACCGGTAATTAAAGCAAAGGTTAACAGCCAAACAAAACGTAATATTTATTACCCTGATACTGCAGTTTACAGAAACACCATCCCTCAAGGTATTCAAAACTTATTTTATAAACTTTATTAACCCTTTAGGTGTTCCTCAACAATTAATGGCAAATGGAGATGAAATTTCAGAATTTCACATTTTGGTAACCTTACCTCACAAAAATGTAATATAGAGCAACCAAAAATCATATGTACCCTAAAAATAGTCCTAACAAAACCGCCACCTTTTCCCGTAGTTTTCAAACTGGGGTCACTTTTAGGGAGTTTCTACTCCAGGGGTGCGTCAGGGGGGCTTGAAACAGGACACGGTGTAAATAAACCGGTCCATAAAAATCAGCCTCCAAAAACCAAACGGCGCTCCTTTCCCTCTGTGCCCCGCCATGTGGCCGTACAGTTGTGTATGACCACATATGGAGTGTTTCTGTAAACAGCCGAGTCAGTGCAATAAAGATTGTTAGTGGAAAAAAATGGGTTAAAATGGAAAATTTGGCAAAAAAATGAAATTCTGAAATTTCATCTCATAGAAACATAGAAACATAGAATGTGTCGGCAGATAAGAACCATTTGGCCCATCTAGTCTGCCCAATATACTGAATACTATGAATAGCCCCTGGCCCTATCTTATATGAAGGATGGCCTTATGCCTATCCCATGCATGCTTAAACTCCTTCACTGTATTTGCAGCTACCACTTCTGCAGGAAGGCTATTCCATGCGTCCACTACTCTCTCAGTAAAGTAATACTTCCTGATATTACTTTTAAACCTTTGCCCCTCTAATTTAAAACTATGTCCTCTTGTAGCAGTTTTTCTTCTTTTAAATATTATCTCCTCTTTTACCGTGATGTATCCCTTTATGTATTTAAAAGTTTCTATCATATCCCCTCTGTCTCTTCTTACTTCCAAGCTATACATGTTAAGGTCCTTTAACCTTTCCTGGTAAGTTTTGTCCTGCAATCCATGTACTAGTTTAGTAGCTCTTCTCTGAATATCCTTCTGCAGATACGGTCTCTAGTACTGCACACAATACTCCAAATGAGGTCTCACTAGTGCTCCGTAGAGCGGCATGAGCACCTCCCTCTTTCTACTGTTAATGCCTCTCCCTATACACCCAAGCATTCTGCTGGCATTACCTGCTGCTCTATGACATTGTCTGCTCACCTATATTGACCCCTAAATCCCTTTTCTCAGATACTGATGTTAGTACTGTATCACTGATTTTATATTCTGCTCTTGGGTTTTTACGCCCCAGGTGCAATATCTTGCACTTATCGACATTAAATTTTAGTTGCCAGATTTTTGACCATTCCTCTAGTTTTCCTAAATCCTTTTCCATTTGGTGTATCCCTCCAGGAACATCAACCCTATTACAAATCTTTGTGTCATCAGCAAAAAGACACACCTTACCATTGAGGCCTTCTACAATTTCGCCAATAAAGATATTAAACAATATGGGTCCCAGAACAGATCCCTGAGGTACCCCACTGGTAACAATACCATGGTCTGAATATACTCCATTGACTACAACCCTCTGTTTTCTGTCCTTCAGCCACTGCCTAATCCATTCAACAATATGTGAGCCCAAGCTCAAAGACTGCAGTTTATTGATAAGCCTTCTATGTGGGACAGTATTAAAAGCCTTACTAAAGTCCAGATAAGTGATGTCTACTGCACCTCCGCCATCTATTATTTTAGTCACCCAATCAAAAAAGTCAAATAGATTAGTTTGACATGATATCCCTGAAGTAAACCCATGCTGTTTTTTATCAATCAACCCATGGGTTTTTAGATGTTCCACAATCCTCTCCTTGAGTATGGTTTCCATTAATTTCCCCACTATTGATGTCAGGCTTACTGGCCTATAGTTGCCCGATTCCTTTCTACTACCTTTCTTGTGAATTGGCACAACGTTTGCTAATTTCCAATCTTCTGGGATGACACCTGTTACCAGTGATTGGTTAAATAAATCTGTAAATGGTTTTGCTAGTACACCTCTAGGCTCTTTTAATAGCTTTGGGTGTATCCCATCAGGCCCCTGTGATTTATTTGTATTAATTTTAGACAGCTGGCTTAGAACCTCTTCCTCTGTAAAGACATATGCATCAAAGGATTCATTAGTCTTCCTCCCTAACTGAGGTCCTTCTCCTTCATTTTCCTCTGTAAAAACTGAACAGAAGTATTTATTGAGGCAGTCAGCTAGTTCTTTATCCTCTTCCATATACCTTCCTTCTTTTGTTTTTAATTTGGTAATTCCTTGTTTTAATTTCCTTTGTTCATTTATGTATCTGAAGAATGTCTTATCACCTTTTTTCACTGACTGAACTAATTTCTCTTCTGCCTGAGCTTTAGAAGCTCTTATAACTTGCTTGGCCTCTCTCTGCCTCATCTTATAGATTTCCCTGTTGTTGAGGAAGGGTTGAAATATATATATATATATATATATATATATATATATATATATATTTACATATATATGTATCCCCTTATAGAATGTGTCCCCTTATAGAATATCAACTCGTATCAACTTGATACAGGCCCATGTTTAGCCTGTAGGCCATGGCTGGCATTGTTATCTGTTAAATCGCCCAACTGTCCCTGGGGGGTAGTTAGCATAGAGATGCTAAATAGGATGTGGGTCCAGGACAGGAGATTGCAGACTTTATGGCACCTTTTGATCAGCACATGGCTTACATGCTAAACCTGTTTCCTCCCCCCCTATCTCCAAACTACTTGGGGGGAGGGCTCACAAGGTACAGTGGACTTCACTGATATGAGGGCATGCCTCTACAGAGGAGAGTCTCTTCTGAACTCGGCTCTTGACTGGGAAGGACACACACAGATGGGACCCGAAGATGGCTGAGTACCCACAACCCCTGCCATGATTTCCTATAGCCCTACAGTCCCATGTATCCCTTCCCTGCCCAGCAGCATCAACCCCTGTTGGTGTAACCCCTGCCTCCCTACCCATTATCCCTGCATTTACCCCTACCTTGCCATCCCTGAACCCCTGCTCCCTGCCCTGCATTAATCCCGGTGTATCTGTGGCCTGCATTAACCCTTGCAAGTCCCAGCAAGCCCTGCTACCCACAGTCCCCTGCACCTTGTGTTAACCCCTTCACTGCTGCCCTGCCTATAGCCCAGCAGCAGTAACTCTTTGTTACTCCCATAGGGATAGCTTAGAGCCAGGTTGGGTGGGCTGTAAATGTGTATGGATGTATGTGTAACTTGTATTAGCTAGTGTTGTGGGTGGAAATTGGGATTGTGTAGTGTAGTTAGTATTGTATTTGAAGTGCTGTGTTATTTAGTATATATCTGTGTGCGTCAAGTGTTATTAAATACCGTTTTACTGATAGAATTGTGTAGCGTGTATTTATTAGCGTTTAGCGTAGTGAGTTAGGCGCATGCAGATAGTAAGTGTAAGCGACTTGGTGACGTGCTAGGCAATAGAAGTGTGCTGTTAAGGTATAAATAGGCGTGACTATCTATAGACGGTTTACTCCTATTTATGAATATTAATTTCTGATATTCGCTTAATATTGGTAATTAATATTCACCCTTTACACCTGTCATCCTCGTTTTGGGTGTTTTTATACTTACTAAATGCCATCTTTTTGTTTTTAATGATTTAATGAGTACCACAGTGGTCTCTTCCTTTTTTTGTTTTTGCTGACAAGCCTAATGCACTTTTCTGTTGCCTTCAATAGTGCCACTTTTAAGTAGTCCCATTTCTCTTGGACTCTATTGAAATTGTTCCAGTCTGATAGGGACTCGTATACCACTGATCTCATTTTAGAAAAGTCTGTTTTCCGAAAATCTTAAACTTTTGTTTTTATGAGGAGTGACTCAGTCACTTTACTTATAGTAAACCACACTGACTGGTGATCACTGTATCCTTAGCTTTCCCCTACAGTAATATCAGATACCAAATTGCCATTTGTGAATACCAAATCTAAAATGGCCTCCTTCCGGGTTGGCTCCTCAACTACTTGCTGTAGAGATAATCCCAGTAGGGAATTTAGAATGTCTGTACTCCTGGCAGAACTAGCTATTTTGGATTTCCAGTTTATATCAGGAAGATTAAAGTCTCCCATAATGACAACTTCCCCTTTCAATGTCATTTTAGCCATTTCCTCAACTAGTAGATCATCCAATTCTTTGACTTGGCTTGGTGGTCTATATATGACACCTACACGAGTTACCTTATAATTACCAAGCTGCAACGTAACCCATACTGACTCTAAATTGGTTTCGCTGACTTGTATTAGATTACAATCTCCATTGTCAATTTGCCAATAACCATTGTCAATTTGCCAAAATTGTCTCCATTTGCCAATAACGTTTGTGGAGCACCTAAATGATTAACATAGCTTGTAAGATCAGTTTTGAATACCTTGAAGGTGTAGTTTCCAAAATGTGGTCACTTTTAGGGAGTGTCTACTCTAGGGGTGCATCAGGGGGGCTTGAAACAGGACAGGGTGTAAATAAACCGGTCCATAAAAATCAGCCTTCCAAAAACCACACTGCGCTCTTTTCCCTCTATGCCCCGCCGTGTGGCCGTACAGTAGTATACGACCACATTTGGGGTATTTCTGTAAACTACAGAGTAAGGGCAATAAAGATTCAGTCTTGTTTGGCTGTTAACCCTTGCTTTGTTAGTGGAAAAAATGGGTTAAAATGGAAAATTTATCAAAAAAATTAAATTCTGAAATTTCATCTCCATTTGCCAATAACGTGTGTGGAGCACCTAAATGGTTAACATAGCTTTTAAGATCAGTTTTGAATACCTTGAGGGGTGTAGTTTCCAAAATGGGGTCACTTTTAGGAAGTTTCTACTCCAGGGGTGCATCAGGGGGGCTTAAAACAGGACACGGTGTAAATAAACCGGTCCATAAAAATCAGCCTTCCAAAAACCACACTGCGCTCCTTTCCCTCTACTCCAACGGTGTGGCCGTACAGTAGTGCACTACCAAATATTGGTTGTTTCTGTAAATGGAAGAGTCAGGGCAATAAATATACTGTCTTGTTTGGCTGTTAACCCTTGCTTTGTTAGTGGAAAAAATGGGTTAAAATTGAAAATTTGGCAAACAAAATCTGAAATTTCATCTCCATTTGCCAAAAACTCTTGTGGAGCACCTAAAGGGTTAACAACATTTTTAAAATCAGTTTTGAATACCTTTAAGGGTATAGTTTCTAAAATGGGGTCATCTTTGGGTGGTTTCTATTATGTAAGCCTCACAAAGTGACTTCAAACCTGAACTGGTACCTAAAAAAATTAGTTTTTGAAAATGTCTTTAAATTTCGAAGATTTGCTTCGAAACTTCTAAGCCTTGTAACGTCCCCCAAAAATAAAATGGCATTCCCAAAATGATCCAGACATGAGGTAGACATATGGGGTATGTAAATTAATAACTATTTTTGGAGGTATTGCTATGTATTATAGAAGTAGAGAAATTGAAACTTGGAAAATTGCAATTTTTCAAAATTTTTGGTAAATTTGGTATTTTTTTATGAATAAAAATGAAAATTTTCTACTCCATTTTACCACTGTCATGAAGTACAATATGTGACGAAAAAACTGTCTCAGAATGGCCTGCATAAGTAAAAGCGTTTAAAAATTATCACCACATAAAGTGACACTGGTCAGATTTGCAAAAAATGGCCTGGTCCTTAAGGTGAAATATGGCCGTGTCCTTCAAAAGTTAAAGGGATCACCCCATGATAAATATTACTATGTAACGCAGTAAGATTACATTTTGCTGTCTGGTAACGCCCCCTGCTGTTTATTCCTTCAGTCCACCTTCTGCATTCATTGGTGGACATACGTGCTCAGTAGCTTCCCTGTTCTCTTTCTCCTCTCAGTGCCGGCATGGTGATCTCATGGTGAAGCACCTTTCAGTCACTATTCCCTACTTCTAAATTCATCGAACTATACAGTGATATATCTCTCTAGTGAAGAAGGAAATTATGGGGGCATCACTTACCATAGTAGTGTGTAGTATTACGGAAATCTCTGGTGCAGTGTGTAAGGGGCTATATTCTAGGCCGGAGAGGAAAGGGTTAATAAGAGATGACCGCAGTGCAGTCCTGGGGTTGTAGGTGCTCAATGAGCTGCTGCCCACCCATAGAAATGGAAGAGAAAAGTCCTCAAATTTTTTAAAAAGGAGAAAAAAAATGCTTAAAATGACATTGGATAGCAGCATCTAAATAGTTAATAAAATGGCCTGTATTAGTCAAGATATTTTAAGTTTTTAAATTTCTGAGATAACCCTTTCAACCCTTTGTATCTGCCTCATTTCTCACGAATGGTATCTTTTAGAACGCAACAAGAATCAAAGTAATACTAACAATCCTTCAGGTCACAGGGAGCAAAGTCTTAGTAAAACGAAGCAATTTATTAGAAAATACTTTCATTATGTCGATTGTTGTCTTGAAAGCAGTTCTGAAGAGGTTAAATCGAGGCCGTGAATCATTCTGCCTTTTGAATTAAAATTTAAAAGAATGAATTTAGAGGTAATAGGTAGAAGGTCGTAATGATGAATCCAGCTCTGGAGAAGGCTGTGGAGCGTTGTTGAACTAATAAGTCGCATTACTTACATATTCCTACAGGAAATAATGTAGTTTGTAAACATTTACTGAGCATTACACAAACCGTCGCGTCTTCCCCCAGACATAGATCATGGCTTTATTGACATTTCTTTTCATAAAATTAAATTATGTCGTTATCTACTTGCTGAGCTTGTGTAATGCAATATTGTCCGACAGAAGCAGGGGGTTAATGATAAGGAATGCAGAGGTTGCAAAAGTTGCAGTTATACTCATGCCCTGATACCTATGGGGGCCTATGTGCTTAAAGGGGTTGTCTCATTTGAGACAATGTGGGCATATTGTTAGGATATGCCCCCATTGTCTTATAGGTGCAGGTACCACCGCTAGGACTCACTCCTATATTGGGAACGGAGACCCGCAAAGTGGTGGCTGGAGGACTGCGGTCCGGCCTATATCAATTGCTCTCCACATAGAAGTGAATGGAAGCGCACAGCGCATGACTGGCCACTGCTCCCTTTCCCTTCTATGGGTCCAACGGAAATAGCCGAGCCAGCGCTCGGCTATTTTCGGTGGCCCATAGAAAATGAATAGAGGGCATTCGTGCATGTGCAGTGCGCCCTCCAGTACTTTCTGGGCTCCGTTCTTGATATAACCCCTAAAAGGCGTGTGGGTCCCACTGGGACTAGCACCTAGCAGATAAAGAAGGGATATCCTAGAAATATGCCCCCATTCTCTGAAATGAGACAACCCCTTTAAGGAGACTGCAATACTAATGGCCTATCAATATCCCTTTCACTACTGGAGGTTTTTTAATTTTTTCGTTTTTATTTTTCTTCCCTATCTTCCTTGAGCCATAACTTTTTTATATTCATGTTCACATAGCTGTATGAGGGCTTTCTTTTTAGAGGGACAAGTTGTGCTTTCATCATTAGTTATGGCATAAATTCCAAATGGGGTGGAATTGGAAAAAAAAATTTCCTCCACCGTTTTACGGGTTTTGTTCCCACGTCATTGCAGCAAAACTGACCAATGCCCTTCATTTTCTGGGTCAGTACGATTACAATGATACCCCATATGTATAGGCTTTTTATGTCTAAATAATGAAAAAATAAATTTAAACTTTGAAAAAAAAACTTTTTATAGTTTTATCTACATAGCTGTGGGGGGCTTATTTTTTGCTGGACAATCTGTAGTTTTTATTGATAATATTTTGGAGTGTGTGTGACTTTTTGATCATATTTTATTACATTTTTGGGGGTAAGAGAAGCAATAAAAAAATGGCAAATGGGCCATTTTGAACCTTTTGTACATTACGTCATTTGCCGTATTGGAAAAATATTTTAATAGTATTAATATTTTAATACTACAGGCATTTTGAAAGCAACTACTGACATCCCCATTGGCCACAGGGGATGTCGGTAGGATGTCCAGAAGCACGAGCTTTCCCGGTTTTTGACATTTTAGATGCCGTGATCTCACGTGATCAGGGCATCTAAAGCCTTTTATTACCCCGATCGACATTATTAGCGGTCACGGTAATTAGCAGCAGGTCTCTTCTGTTTGAAACAACAGAGATCTGCCAGTCATGATGCCCACTGTATGTGCGAGCGGGCACCATGTTTGTCTATCGCAAAAGGGATATCAGAACAGTGTGGGTCGGACTTTAAACATCCCACCAATCAGCTGAATGAAGAGGCTGCTTCACTAAAGCTCCATAGATGAGTAGTGGTTGAGTCTGGTGCTGCAGCTCACTGCAGCCTGAACTGTAATATACAGATGCTACCAAGACTATGGTGTTATGCCTCTTAAACAATGTGTGGGACGCTGTGCCCTTAAGACTAAAAAACAGACATGCTTGGAGTCAGACCCCCATCTTTAATTATTGTTATTGTTGACTAAATCGAAGTATCCGACATGGACTTCAACACATCAACACAATTTCAGCAAAAATTTGATTTGCCACAAAACTGCATTTCCTCATGCTTTGTGGTAGACAGACAAATTTCTAAAATGGTTTCTGAAAGTAAAAAATTATACTCACCTCATCCTCATCCACTTGCTCGCAGAGAGGCCGTCCGCTCCCGTCTTGATTGAAGAAAACTTGCCAAAGAACCTTCTGCGAGCATGATGACCTCACCACGTGATCACGCGGGGAGTGCACGGTGGCGTCCAAAAAAGTATCAGACAAATTTATTGTGTGTAAGAACCCTAAAGCTATACAAATAAGCTCTCTCTCTTTCAAAAAAATTATAACTAGTGTTGAGCGAAGTAAACTTCGGACTAGCATTCAAATGTATGGGCTTCGCGGAGGTGATATTCGTTATGTCTGAAGTCTTAAGTAACATAGTATATAAGACCGAAAAAAGACATTTGTCCATCCAGTTCGGCCTGTTTCCAACAAGTTGATCCAGAGGAAGGCAAAATAAATCCTGTGAGGCAGAAGCCAATTTTCCTCACTTAAGGGGAAAAAAAATTACTTCCCGACTCCAATCAGGCAATCAGAATAACTCCCTGGATCAACAACCCCTCTCTAGTAGCTATAGCCTGTAATATTATTACACTCCAGAAATAAATCCAGTCCTCTCTTGAATTCCTTTATTGTACTCACCATCACCACCTCCTCAGGCAGAAAGTTCCATAGTCTCACTGCTCTTACAGTGAAGAATCCTTTTCTATGTTTGTGTACAAACCTTCTTTCCTCCAGACGCAGAGGATGTCCCCTTGTCACAGTCACAGTCCTGGGGATAAATAGATGATGGGACAGATCTCTGTACTGACCCCTGATATATTTATACATAGTTATTAGATCTCCCCTCAGTCGTCTTTTTTCTAAAGTGAATGACCCTAATTTTGATACCCTTTCAGGGTACTGTAGATCCCTCATTCCAGTTATTACTTTAGTTGCCCTCCTCTGAACCCTCTCCAGCTCTGCTATGTCTGTCTTGTTCACAGGAGCCCAGAACTGTACAAAGTACTCCATGTGTGGTCTAACCAGTGATTTGTAAAGTGGTAGGACTATGTTCTCATCACGGGCGTCTATGCCCTTTGATGCAACCCATTATCTTATTGGCCTTGGCAGTAGCTGCCTGACACTGGTTTTTGCAGCTTAATTTGCTGTTTATTAAAATTCCTAGATCCTTTTCCATGTCAGTGTTACCGAGTGTTTTACCATTTAATATGTACGGGTGACTTGCATTATTCCTTCCCATGTGCATAACTTTACATTTGTCAGTGTTAAACCTCATCTGCCATTTTTCTGCCCAAGCCTCCAATCTATCCAGATCCCTCTGTAGCAGAAAACTGTCCTCTTCAGTGTTAATTACTTTACACAGTTTAGTGTCATCTGCAAAAATAGATATTTTACTGTGCAGGCCTTCTACAAGATCATTAATAAATATATTGAAGAGAATAGGGCCCAATACTGACCCCTGAGGTACCCCACTAGTTATAGTGACCCAATCTGAGTATCTACCGTTAATAACCACCCTCTGTTTTCTGTCACTCAGCCAGTTACTTACCCACATACAGACATTTTCTCCCAGTCCGAGCATCCTCATTTTATATACTAACCTTTTATGAGGTACGGTGTCAAATGCTTTGGAGAAGTCCAGATATACGACATCCATTGATTCGCCGCTGTCAAGTCTAGAACTTACCTCCTCATAGAAGCTGATTAAATTTGTTTGGCATGACCGATCCCTCATGAAGCCATACTGATATGGCGTTATTTGCTTATTTTCATTGAGATACTCCAAAATAGCATCTCTTAAAAACCCTTCAAACAGTTTACCAACAATAGATGTTAAACTTACCGGCCTATAATTTCCAGGCTCTGTTTTTGGACCCTTTTTGAATATTGGCACCACATTTGCTATGCGCCAATCCTGTGGAACATTCCCTGTTATTATAGAGTCCGTAAATATCAGAAATAATGGTCTGGCTATGACATCACTTAATTCCCTTAGGATACGGGGTGTATGCCATCCGGTCCTGGCGATTTGTCTATTTTAATCTTTTTAAGTCGCTGCTGTACTTCTTCCTGGGTCAGACAGGGCACTTTTAATGGGGATTTACTTTTACATTCTGCATTTCATCTGACAGTTTATTTTCCTCAGTGAATATAGTGGAGAAAAAAATATTTAATAGTTTTGCTTTATCCTCGTCGCTCTCTGCAACACCCCCTCATTGCTATGTAGAGGGCCGACTCCTTCAGATTTATATTTTTACTATTTATATAATTGAAGAACATTTTAGGGTTAGTTTTACTCTCTTTGGCAATTAATCTCTCGGTCTCTAGTTTGGCAAATTTTATTAGTTTTTACATATTCTATTTTTTTCCTTATAGTTTATCAGTGCTTCCTGACTCCCCTCCTGTTTTAGCGATTTATATGCTTTCTTTTTGTCATTTATTGCCTTCTTTACGGTTCCATTTATCCACATTGGTCTCTTATTGTTCCTTAGCCTTTTATTCCTATAAGGTATGTACCTCTCACAATTAGATGTTACAATGCTTTTAAAAATCTCCCATTTTATGGTTGTATTTTTATTTTTGAGGACTTTGTCCCAGTTAGTTAGGCCTATGGCCTCGCTTAGTTGGCTAAATTTTGCTTTTTTGAAGTTTGGTATTTTTGTTCCTCCCTTTAGAAACTCTCGTTTGAAGGATAATTGGAAGGTTATAACTTTATGGTCACTATTTCCCAGGTGTCCCCCAACCTGCACATCTGTTGTTCTATCAGGTCTATTGGTTAATACTAAGTCCAGTATGGCCGTCCCTCTAGTGGGGTCCTGAACCAGTTGGGAGAGCCAACAGAACCAGACATTCCCAACCAGTCTCCCAAGCTGGTACTTGCCCAGCCTTAAGCTGTTTACCTTCTGCGATCTGACGAGTGCAGGTATGATCAGCTTAGAATAACAGTTGACAAGTCTTGCAAGACTTTATTGAATAACTTCGGACTTTGATTATTTAACTTTAAAATTGGGATTCCTCAATACCGAAGCCGACTTTGGATCCCAGTTTTAAAATGGTTTTCAAGTTCAATAATCAAAGTCCGAAGTTATTCAATGAAGTCTCGCGAGACTTCAGACATAATGAAGTTCACCTCAGTGAAGGCCATGTATTTGAAGAGGTGGGTCTCCATACAGCATTCAAACGAAGTTTTGAACTAAGCAACTTTGATCTATGATCTGAAGCATACTTCTCTCAACACTAATTATAACCAAGCCAGTACCTCATCTGCAGACAACTGTTTTTGTCTTTGTTAGGATTCAAGGGTACTATCCCTGCTAACAAAGCAACAGACTAGTCAATAATTACAACAAGAGGAATGAGGCCCTGATCACAAGAGCTTACAATATACGAGGAGATAGGGGTGACACAAAAGGTAAAAGTGCTTGTTTTGTACAATGGTCCGGCCATCTTGGGAAAATAGGGGAGTAAATATAAGGCGTCACCAGTCGGTATCTGTAATGTATTTGGGTGCATCTATAAAATGTAAAAAAAAAAAAAAAAAAGGGGGGGGGGGGGGGTCCTGTCTAGAGAGTCAGTTCTTTAGAATGTAAACTCTACCTGAATTTTTATTTTGTTTTTTATTCTGGTTCTTTAGAGTCTGAATTTTTCTTAATTTAATTTAGAAGAGAGAGAGAAAAGAATCAGAGAAGAGAAGAGAAAAAGAAGAGAGAAAAGAGAAAAGGTATGATAGAGAGAACAGATGTGAGAAAAGAAAGAGAAGAAAGAAATAGGAGAGAGAGAGAGAGAGAGAGGAGAGGGGAGACAGAAGAGAAGAAGAGAAAGAAGAGAGGAGACAGAAAACGTAAGAGAAAGGAGAGAGAAGAAAGAGAAAAAAAAGAAATAAGAGAGAGAGTAGACAGAAGAGGAGAAAAGAGAGAGAGGAGAGAGAAAGTAGAGAGAAAAGAGAGAGAAGAATGAAATTACAGAGAAAAGAAGAGAAGAGAAACATAAGAGAGAAAAGATAAAAGAGAGGGGAAAGAATAATAAGAGAGAAAAGATAAGAGAGAAGGGAAAAGAAAGAAGGAAGAACAGATAGAAAGATGATAGATAGATAAAAGAGAAGAAAAAAGAAACCGATGAGAGACAAGAGAGATGAGAGAGAGAGAGAGAGAGAGAGAGAGGGAGAGAGAGGAAAGAAAGAAATAGGAGAGGGAAGAAAAGAAGAAAAAAGAAACAGAAGATAGACAAGAGAAAAGAGAGAAAAAACATGAGAGAAAGTAGAGGGAGAGAGAAGAGAAAAAAGAGAGGAGACAGAGAAAACGTAAGAGAAAGGAGAGAGAAGAGAGAGAAGAAAGGAATTGGAGAGAGAGGAAAAGAAGAGAAAATGAAGAGAGGGAAGATAAAAGAGAGAGGGGAGAGAAAAAGAAGAAAGAAAAGAGCAGAGAGAAGGAAAAAGAAAGAAGGGAGAACAGACAGATAGAAGAGTGAGGGAGAGAAGAGAAGAAAAAAGAAACAGAAGAGAGACAAGAGAAAAGAGAGATGAGAGAGAGAAAACATAAGGGAAAGGAGAAAGAAATAGGAGAGAGAGAAGAAGAGAAAAGAAACAGAAGAGAGAGAAGATAAAAGAGAGTGTAGAGAGAAAAACAAGAGAGAAAAGGGAAGAGAGAAGGGAAAACAAAGAAGATAAAGAAGGGAGAACACATAGAAAGAAGAGAGAACAGAGAAAGAGTGATTTCCCAGACAGTTAAAGCACTTTCGATGGGGTAGAATTGATTCCTACTCAAATTAAACTTCCAGGCCGATTTGTATGAATCAGACGCAAGATAAATTTTTGGCAATTCACTCGTCTCTAGTCCTGCCCTCATAATCAGTTGCCTTTAGATTGATCACATGCACCCAAAACATTGCTTCCCTATGGCTGATTTGGCTGTAAGGTACCGAAGGCACTGCTTGAGATGTGACTACTTCTGCAGAGACAACAGGTCCTGCTCTTGACTGACATTTAACACGGCGATTATTGCTGTAATTTCAGATAAATTAGTATAGATTGATAGGTTTGACCTCTCGTGTAGAACAGACAGCGAGCTGGTAGAAGCGAGCGTTCCTGAAGAATATCAAATGCGCATTTTGTTCTCGGATAGGTGACTTTGTCTGACTTTTGGCTGTAGCAATACAATCCTTCTATCTGTTTATTGACAAGGTGTCCAACATTAGGATGATGAAATGATGCATTCGAGGAGAAGGACAATTTGATCATAAATAGCTGGACACGGCTGTCCCTATAGGAATCCCATTAGCTTCAGGGAATCGGCTAACATTGTCTAAATGACTTTCCTCCAGATTAATGACAAACAACTCAAGATGTGGCACACGGCGGAGGAATAATGTAAGGAGGATCTATCACAAGAGCTGGTGTCATCTACAAAAACTGGAAGGATAATTCGAAAGAATGGGACGAGTTCTCCAGTTTATTAGAGACATCAAATACTTATGCAATCTGGGTATCGAAGATCTAGTTGTATCAGAGGAGGATTCTAGTGTCTGGTAATCTTTATGTTATAAGAGTTTACAATAAACTCTCTAGATATTTTCAATATTAATTCCCCACAGTTTTCAAGATATCTGCTTTCTTTTTATTTCTGGGAAGTAAGTAATAAATGTTCCTACAGCCATCAGAGATCTCAAAATGCATGAAAGATTGATACGGTGTCATTTTTTTATTTCCTCAAATGTTCTACTTGTGTTATTTTCTGGCATCATTGAAGTTCTAGAGAGAAGTGGATGGAAAAATGCTACACCTAGAGCAGGCTGCAGTTTGAAAATAAAAATAAAAAATTCCACTAACTTAAAAAACGGCACTTCGAAATATGTTTTAGAGCAGGGACATTCTTGTCCGAGGGCCATATTATCACATTGAACCTATTCACGAATTTTCTCGTGCTTTGTGTTAGCGAATCTATTTTCCTTGAAATAAGGTAAAAAACAAAAGAATAATGATACTTACCTTATCCATTTGCTCTTGTTGGGCCTGCTGCCGCCATCTTGATTGAAGAGATTTTGCACCAGACTAGATGTTCAATCAAGATGGCCGTGACCGACCCTTCGCGAGCAAATGGATTAGGTAAGTATGATGTCATAATTTTTTTATTTTATTTTACACTTTATTATTACTTTCAGATGCTGCGATCAGCTATGAACGCAGCGTCTGAGGGGTACAATGATGGGGAGTGGCGCAATCGCTGTTCCCTGTCATTGCACCCGCTATGTACAAAGAAATGCGCTTTGTGACAAATTTATATACCACTTCTTGTTTCTCTGACATGAAAAATACCTATGAGCAGCCAGTAGACAAGGACTAGTAAAAAAAAGAAAACAAAAAAAAAAAATGGTGGAAGAAAAGGACAATGAAAATACGGTGAAAAAAATTCTGACAAATGCTATGTGTACATCCAGCCCAAAAAACTTCTGTCTTATAATCCATTTTTACACTCGGGCAAGTTCACACAAAGAGGATTTACTGTGATTTGTTGTCATTGTCTTTAGAGATGAGCGAATTATTGAAAAGTCCGATTCGTCTGATTTGTCGAATTTTACAAAAAAATTTGCCTTGTGACGAATTACTTTGTCACGAAGAGCATTTTTTTTGTAAGCAGTGGGTGCAATGATAGGGAGCTGTGATAGCGCCGCCCCCGTCATTGTACCCCTCATTCATACATGATTGCGGCATCTGAGTGTAAAAACAGTGTGAAATTAACATAAATTTTTTTTTTAATCAAACTTACCGCCTCCATTTGCTCATGACGGGCAGGCCGCCACCATTTTGCTTGAAGATCTGGCGCAAAATCTCGCATGACGAGAGATGACGTCATCATTCCGCCTGCGTCACCATGCACAGGATTTTGGCCGAGATATTCAATCAAGATGGAGGCTGGCGGCCCGTCACGAGCAAATGGAGGAGCTAAGTATTATTTTTATTTTATTTTTTACACTATTCAGGTTAACTCGATTTGTGGGTGACTTTGTGGGATTCAATTCGCTCATCTACAATTGTCTTAAATTGTGATAAAACATTTAACTGTAAAAAGGTTAAAAAAAAAAAAGAGCCAAAATCCGGGCATAAACTGCAGCAAAACCACAGTGGAGCAAATAGATTAATGTAAATTTAAAGTGCAAAATGTTGGACATTTTTGGTGCATTAAAAAATAATTCCGGTTATAGAAAGTTATCCTCTATCCACAGGATAGGGGATAGCTTCCAGGTTGGTGGGGTTCTACCGCAGGCACCGCCACCGAACACAAGAACGGGAACCTCGTATTCCGTGAAATAGATGTGATGGTTGGTTGGAAAAGAACAGCATGGTGGCTCAGTGGTTAGCACTGGTGCCTTGCAGCGCTGGGGTCCTGGGTTTGCATCCGACCAAGGGCCACATCTGCATGGAGCTTGAATGTTCTCCCCTTGTTTGTGTTGTTTTCCTCCAGTCTCCTCCCACACTCCAAAGACATACTGATAGGGAACTTAGATTGTGAGCCCCATTGGGGACAGTGTGATGCTAACGTCTGTAAAGCGCTGCGGAATACAGTAGCGCTATGAAAGCCGAGTATCTGACAGTTTCTATAACCGTATGTTTTAGACCTACTTATAAAGCACAAGCGGCAAAACGAATAATCCACTGCTCCTAGCTCGTCTGTATGATTTCAAATGCAACAACCTGCACCAAAATTGTGAAAACTTTTGGGACTACATTTTCTTGGAAAATAGGGGGTATAAAGGTAGACACAAGTATCGAGCCATGCGATAAATGTATCGTACATAGTAAACATCGCTCATCTTTAGAGACTGTCTACAATTAAACAGGATTAGTAAACTCTGAGCATATTCCAGTCCAGTAGGATCTGATACATTGTAAAAAGGCCTGGTAAAGATCAATCATCAAAAAAGTGATATTTTGGAATATTTCTGACTCCTTGTTAGAAAGAAGAAAACATAACAATGTTGATTCAACTTAAAGGCTATGGACACCATAAAATGGTGGTATAGAAAAAAGAAGTGGTTTCCATGGCATTTTTTTAGGGGTGGAAAGATGATAGAACAAAATTGTGTATATATAGAGACCCCTGTTTTCCTCTGAGAAACCTGTTAATTTGCTATGAAACATCTGCTTTTAAATGCCATACAAAGAGGAAACAAAACCCTCACCTTGTAATTTTGCAAATTTGGCTTGGAGTACTGATGAACAACCTGAGAAGCCCTGATGTTGACAACAGTTGGCAAAAAGTAACAATTTTGTCAGTCCAAGTGTAAATTACGACAAAAAATATAAATAATAGCGCTCAATCTTTAAAATTTGTATTTTTGTTTCGTCCTTGCAAAAAATATGAAAAAAAAAACTAACAAAAAACCCCTGAAAAGCTTGATTGAGCATACAAAACTGCTAAATTAAAGTAACAAAAAAAATAGCTCTTTCCTTCGTGACACCTGTTAATTTGCTATGAAATTACAGCTGTTAAATTCAATTTCAAATACATTCTTTTCCATTATAATTTGCTTCTCTTTACAAGCAGAAAAGCTGCTTTTGTAATTGCTATACTATAGTTAAAAAAAAAGGGAAAAAACAATGAACATTTTAGAAATTCACAATGGAAATAAATATACACATAGTGGTTTTCAAGTTTTTGTCAAAATTTCAGGCTGTACATTTTTCGTCTAACATTCAGCTGTAATTAATTCCAGCGAAAGGCATTACTAGCTGCACTCGTCACGACAGTCATTAGCTAGGAACACAAAAAATCCAGCTGTGTGTCTTTATTCTTTGTGTTCATTTATCCATGTACAACACACACAAAAGCTGTGGCATGCTGTGTCTCCGCTCCCGGGGATGTACAACCCAAACAACAAAATCAAAATATCAAATTGATATTAGAACATGAAGTACAGGTATGCGATCTGTTACCTGAAATGGTCTGAACATTCAGCTTCCTTTTCATCTACATAATCTGTATAGGATGTATTTAAATAGCTCACATTAAAAGTGGTTATCCAGCTTGAAAAAATGTTTATAATAACTTCAAAGTTTAAAGAAGTTATACTCACTGATCCGACACTGCTTCAGGTTCCGACACTTCCCAAGACCCTCAATTGGTCTCTATATCATGCTCCCTGTGGCTAATTGGCCGATTGTCCGAGGCGGTCACTACTGCAGGAAGTAACTAGCTGAGCAGTCACATTTCCTGTTTCGAGAGGGAGCAGGAAGTAGAGACTGGCGAGAGACCCTGGAAGTGTCAGAATGGTCAGAGTTGTGGGTTATCATTTGGGTGATTATTATGATTTATTTTATTTTTTTATAGGCATTTTGACTGTTTAACTTTTTAAATGAAAAAGATACTCACACACTCCGTACAAAGCTAGCAGCAGTCAAGCTTGATATAGGTCTGACTCATTTTCAACTTGGACCAGTTTGGCATCACCAGTTCCTGAGCTGACCATAATAAAGTTAGATCTGGCCCTGCCAGTTTTTTGGGAAGTTCTGGCCGCACGTTGCCTCTGCTATTTACTGCTGCTGCTGCTGCCACTCTCCTCCTCTGATGTTACCTCCTTCTCATCACCTCAATTTGGCCCCCAGCTCATGTTCAACACACAGACATGAACATCCTCACCCTGCATGCTGATATACTGTTATCAGACTGTGATATGTCATTGTCGGCTCCTTAGCCCCTCTCCTGATTGTTGCTCGGTAGTTGTGCCATTGTCACTGCCCCTACCCCCACCAACGAAGATAGAGGTGCCACTACTACCACCACCAACACAGCTATGCATGGGATCCTTACTAACCTCTGAACCTCCTCCTCTTGGCAGTCAAAAAGCTGACTGGTCTCCCACAAGTCATCAACAGGGAGACTATCTTATGTATCTTCCATAGCAGATGAGGTATTATTGCCTTTTCTTAGGAAAAAATATGGTGCCCCACTAGGTGTCAGACTCAGAAGTGACATCCACATCATCTTTCTGTAACTGAGAGGAGGAGTGAGACATCTGTAATATTCTAGATGGCTTTGTGATATTCAAGAAGGGATACGATTGGCAGTATTTGGCCACAGTATGTCACGGAAAAAAAACAACTTCCCCTAAAATGTAACCTTTATTACTATGATTAAAATATCCCAAAAATATAACCAAGAAAAAAACCTGAAAAACTCTACAATATCCCTACTCCAGCTACCTAAGAGCGGAACTACTGCCTTCACAAGAGCAATCCCGCTGTCCTCATTGGTCGTCATTGTGGTCCCTAGAAAACCCTGTGCACACTGGGGTGTCCAGGTAAGGAAGTTGGTTCACCAAAGGTGCTTATATTTATGTATACTTATATACCTGTGTACATATAAAACTTAACATTCCATTACTCCCCTCTTGGTAGAAGTGGGCTAGTCTGACTTCCTGCCAAGGGAAAGGCAAAGCTAGGTAGAGCAGTTCAAAATATAGTGAGTGAGGAGTGAGGGAGCATGTGATACATTTCTCAGGTCATGTGGACCACAGAGGCTGCTCATCTAGGACTCCTAAAAAAGCCACTGAGGAAGAGGGTGAACCCTCGAAACGCGTTTGGAAAGTTGACATCAAAGCAACCCTACAATTCATATCTTTTGGATTTACAATTGCAAGGAAACAGCGCGCTGCTAGGAATCGTATTGGATAAAAACTGTGTGTATCACGTGGGACGCCACCTGACACACGTGACCAACAAAGAAGGAGGGTTAACGAAAGGTCCTTGAAGGGCAAGTCAAACCACGCCACATGCGGTGAATTCCCGTCTGGCTGTTGACGTTTGAATCAAGAAGATTTTCTGTGAGTATACCTCCCGATAGACTGGTAAACAGGGAAGGTAAGAATAGTCTCTGATTCGAGACACATAACAAAACTATAACGGACTATTGTAAATTGTCATTGCCAAATGAACGGCTGATTCTCTATAAGGACTTCCATAGCGATCATATGCCAACTCAACCAAAAGCAAGAAACTTTTAACCCCTACTATAAGGGGTAAAGAAACTGCCAAGCTTGAGCACTACATATTTTGGTAACTTTAACATCATTTGTGGTAATTTATAATACCAAGTATACACTCAGTGGCAATATCCAACCAATAGCCACCACATGTGAGTGTTCCTCGGATTATTTCCATATGCAATTTGATACATCTATATGTTTTTAATGTTTTTTTAATTGATCGTTTTTTTTAATAAACATTGTTGTTCCTCGTAGTTACCACACGGTTCCGAGTGCCCGTTACTACATATATATTTTAGCTTTTAACCACTTTGCTGCTGCTTCCATTTATCTACAGTATAACATTTTGACAGAATGAAATGTCACCAGCTTGCTTTTTTTATTCCAATCAAAGACAAAAAAAAAGACAAAAGAATGGAATGATAACAAAGAGGAAACAATAGGATACCTGGAGTAGAGTACATGGAAGGTAACACAATGCCTGAGGCGACTGCACTTACCACCAAGATCACAGCACAACTTAACATAAAACATTCTTTTTAATGCCTTTCAATGGAAAAGTTGTCATTGAAACCGGTGGTAGGATCTCATTTAGTCTAGTCAGAATGAAGGGGATTAGACACCACTGTGGGTGGAGGGGGAGAACAAAGGAATTTGACATTCAGGCACAGTGCAGTAGGGAAGGTGGCGAGTAGGAGAACTTCTCTCTTCCACTTCTGCAGATGGAGCATTCGGAGTTGGATGCTTGGATTTGTGTATTCTTCAATTTCCAAATAATATGACAGTTTAATATCCCCCTGCTTGCAGATTCTTACTTCTCTACAAGTGTCCCAGTCTATACCAAAGCTCTGACTAGAGTTCAGCGACGTTCCCAAAAATGAGATTCGGCTGCTTCGCCGAATTTCTGAAAAAAATTTGCTTTGTGACTACTTCACTGCAAATCGCATTTCTTTGTGAAAAGTGTTTGCAATGATGGGGAACGGCGATTGCCCCCCCCCCCCAATCATTGAACCCCTCAGATGCTGCGTTCATTGCTGATCGCTGCATCTGAGGTGACCATTGAGGGCTGTAATGGGTTATTTTGTAAAAAGAAAAAAAAAATTAAATAGTGGCCGTGGCGGTCATTCTGATTGAAGATCCAGCGCAAAATCACACGCGGTGTGTGACGAAGTCATTACGCCGGCCGGCATGGTGATGGCATACGTCACCACTTAGCAGATTTTGAGCAGGATCTTCAATCAAGATGGTCACAGTGGACTCTTCCACGCAAATAGAAGAGGTGAGTGTGAATTTTTTTTTTTAAATTTACCGCCGTTTTAGGGAAAATGTATTCATTACCTCGAAGCACAAGGAAATTTGGCTTTGCAGCGAATCAAATTTTCCCTGAAATTTGGTTCGCAGTCCACTTTGAGAAATCCGATTCGCTCAACACTAGCTCTGATGTTTCACTTATGAAACAGTAAGCTCAGGGTGAACAATGGATATTCGCAGAATGGAAATAGTTTGAAATTGTTATTCAACACCGACAACTTTTCTCTTGGGCTATAGAGGAAGCATAAATAACAGGTCTCAATCTATTGTGGCAGTACACACTAGCGCTTCAAGCAGGCCAGTACATAAACCCTGAAGGCCAGTGGGCGTCTCCTTGAGTTCCTCGTGTAACACACAGAAATCCTCTGACCTCTCTGTGGCAGCATGTGCCCTGCTGTCTAACTGACTCACCACTCCGACCTGACTCCCTAGTTACAGTGCCCCTGTCTATGTAAGGATTCACACCTTTTTACAGCAGTCTCCTCTCACACCATGTGGCTTCAGCTACACACTACTGCATGTTCCCTGCTGTAAACCTTATTCAAAAGTGACTCCAAGTGCCATGAGTAAACACTACAATACCAAATAAATTACATGTAAAGAAGGTGGGGCACAGCATAGTTCACTATAATGCAGTGAACACAGGCTGAATACACAGAACACAGTGCTAATACCATCCTACAGATACTGGAGAATATCATTATGAGCAAGAGATACAGCAAGATGTCAAACATAACATGAGTGAGGTCCTGGGCATGCCCCACAACTTTAGAGAGGTATATAGTTTCCACAAGCAAAGGAGCATGCACATTTCATGTAATACCTTATGGTGCCTCTGCATAGTGATTTATTACTAAGCCAATGTTTACTGGCATATTTTAATTATTGCTCTATACAAGCCAGAATATGGTTGGGTGCATGATCCTTTAGGCTACATTTCAATTGCTAAACTGGGGTTCTAATCAGTAGCTGTATACTTAAAGGGATCCTGTCACCTGGTTTGGGGCCACTAAACCACCATAGAATTATATTAAGCATCTGCGTTTCAAACCTCAAACCTGTCCTTAGCAAACCCATTCATCCCTGCAAAGGAAAGTAAGTGAAATTCAAACGTACATGTAGAAGAGTCAGTGACTCCTCCATAACAATATTGGGAACAAGCTCACTTTTCCCAGGGAAGTCAATGAGGGTACACCTCAAACCACTGTACTTGTGCTCAATGTAAATGGCACGTGCAATGAAGGAAATTGTAAAGCCCTTGTGTTCATTGACGCAGTGCACATGCGCTCGACACCACCTGGACTCTTCTCCCAGTATGCTTAAATTTAATTTACTTTTCTTTGCAGGGATGAATAGGTTTGCTAAGGGTTTGTTAGGACCCTAAACCCCATCTGCACAACAAAAAGCTAGTGCGCCAGCTCCAAATGCAGCAGGTCAGCTTTATAATACAGCTGACACCCGTCCGCAGTGACCGGCATTGAAGATTACTATGACCATGGTCATTTCCCACCTCAGATCCAACTGTTAATAGCAGAGTCTGAGGAGTTACACAGGGCTCCCACTGTCCACTGACCTACAGTGGCAAAATTGCAGGGTTCCAATCAGTTACTATGGCAGACTGGGGCCTTATCAAGGCTCCTAGGTCTGTTATAGTAAGCTTCATGTTAAGCCCTGTCTCCTAGAATTCTATGGGCTCCTATCATACCCTGTGAACCTTAGATTTGTATGTGGTTGCACAGAGCTTCAGTGCATGCTGTATTAAGGTGGTACACTCCCATAGAATAATTTCTTATAAGTGAAAATACTGCACATCATATAGGCACCACGTGGTGGAACAAGTATTGCAGCTCAATTCATTAATATATATAAAACATACAAAAATTGCAGCTCTCACCTTTATCCGACTCCCAGAAGCACAGGCGCAACTTGGATCAGCTGCTAACTTAAAATGTTAGAAAAAACGGAAAGGTCCAGCTTCTAAAATCCAATTCTTTATTTCAGCGGTTTAAAAATCCTCCATACACAGGATGACAATACACAATCTACGCGTTTCGGACACAAAAATTACAGTCATTTGTAAGGACTGTAATTTGTGTGTCCGAAACGCGTAGATTGTGTATTGTCATCCTGTGTATGGAGGATTTTTAAACCGCTGGAATAAAGAATTGGATTTTAGAAGCTGGACCTTTCCTTTTTTCTTACTCTATTCATGAATCAGACAGATTAGGATGAACACTTCTATAGTTCCTTTTCCAGATCGGAGAATGTTCGAAACCATATTAAAGTGCAAGGATTTGAGAGAAGACTGAATTATTCTACTTATCAATGCTAGAACAAGTGGCGCCTCCGGGAATTGTTCCTACCGCATCTTACAGACCAGAAGATGAACTATTTTCAGACATCTACCGCTAGTCTTGCTGGTAACAGATTGCCGGCACATACTTTTTTTTTTAATTGGCTTTGAACTATGGTTTCGTAACCAATTGAATGTGCCCGAATCTATTGCATATTAACAATCGCCTTTTTAACCAGGGAAATGTGCTGGAGATTCACGATGAACTTCAGAAGACCCAGCTGCATTTCATTATTTCCAGTTTTTCACACCTCATCCTCACCATCTGCGCAGACGACATTAAATTGGCTCCCGCGTGAACCTCCCAACAGACCATGTGAAATAGCCTCCAGCCTAGCATCTCTGACAGATACAGCTCTCTCAAGAACCAAGCCGTATCACCATCGCCCACAAGAACTGCGTAACTACACCAGCTAAATAACATTAGCCAGGCAGGGGACGCTCCTGCCCTGGGCACAATATTATCGCTCCCTTACAAATATTCCAGTAAATTGTATCCCATGAATTTCATGTTCACTGGCAAAACTGAGGCATGAACGGCTTCTGCTGCAAGGTAATCATATGTAGCCAGTACAGATGTAGCAAGGTTGAGTTTAGCAAGATGACTTTGCAGGACTCCTGTCTCCTACTGAAGAAAAGTGTTCACAGAACGGGCATGTAGAGAATTAAGCATCAAGCCCTTGTATCCTGGGTGCCAAAACCCAGCACCATAATATTGACATCTCTTTTGAGCCTAAATTTGGTTGTCCCATCTCATGAAGTTGGTTGCAGCATGCATAAAACAGCTATATATGGTCCTTACTGATTAGGATACTTCAGAAAATGTGGCTCCTTCCATGCTTTTTCTTCCTTCTTCTACCTCTTTTGACAATGCATGTTTTCAGATGATGAGGCCACCTCTGCAATCCATCAGAAGTGGATGCGCTTGCACAATGCAGGTAAGAGCTCTTGCATCTGTGGTGGCCAGGATCGGGGAATGCGAATAGGGGCGCATGTGCTCGAGTTCCTGTCTGTCCACCTTGGAGCATTGTGTGTAGCACAGCACTATGCATGCACAGTATCCTCGGAGCCGTTCTGCACACCATCTGCTGCAAGCCCCAGAGGAGCAAAACGGAGGATGGGAGCGATAGTGGCTCTGGCCCCAATCTTTATTCCTATTGGCAATCCTCACACTGATGCCCCCTAGGACCAGGATAGTGATAAGAGGGTGCACCCTTTCTTCCGATACCCTGATGGTATTTTCAGTGCCCTAGCTCTACAGGTGCAAGGCAGTTGGTGCAGGTGCTGTGATCGCCAATTGGTGCTGGAGTCAGTAACCGTACTAGATGTAGAAGATAAAGATCTCTTTGATATGAAGAAAGAAATGGGGAGGCAGCACTCACCAAAAGTAGATATTCTTTATTCGGGTAGTCATATACTTACATTAGCACTAGCATGGTGAAGCACTGAGGTGCGAAACGGCCATCACCACAAGATACTTGCCTGCGTTATCCGTGTCCACCCCATGCTAGTACCGATGTAAGTGTACGACTATCGGAATAAAGAATATCTACTTTTGATGAGTGCCACCTCCCCGTTTCTTTCTTCATATCAATTTGCAAGACTTAAGGCTAAGCACCACTGTAAGTGATACAAAATACCCGTTACTGGAAACTGAGTGCTGGATTCTGAAAGGGACTTACAGCAGTGCCACCCCCTTTTTTGTTTTCTGTGGGACTTGTTTGAAGGTCTCTCTCGACTAAGGTGCAGAATGGGAGTTATAGTGCATTCAACAGTATGAAAACACAGTTACTAAGGAATTTACAATGCAAATCTTCTCAGATGGCAAAGTATGGATATAGACCAGGATGGTGGTTGTAGTATTCCTTCCCTGTATCCCTCCAAAGTCTCCTACTAGCTGGCAATATTATAGTTGCAATAGTGGCTGTAATTCCCAGCTGAGGGGTACAGGATTAAGATACAGTGGGCCAGGCTGAGTCCAAGTGTGAAAGATGTTTAGCAATGTCCATCTCCCTGCAGTAAAGTCTCTATCAGCCTTAAATAACAAATACCTTACTGACTGACTCCAGTGCTCGGCCATGCAGATTCTGGACCTTTTAGTTCTTTTCTCTCTCTTTCTGGAGTAGTTTAAAGTGAAGATTGTTTTCGCTCTGTAAATTTCTCAGGGATAATGATTCTTTGGGATGAAGGCCTAGTACCCTGAGGAGAAAGTACATATAGCTTCCTCTCACTTCCTCAGCTAGAAACTGACTGACTGAGCTAGGGTGGACTAGATTTATCTCCTCACTGGCATCTTCTCAATGTGGCTGCCTCCATCATCTTGCTAGTGTTCCCTTAGGGCACACTCTGCCATCCACTATTTAAAGGGCCAGTACACAAACTCACTAAACCTTCCCCAGCCCATAGTTATGGGTCCCTGTGTATTTAAGGCACCCTGTGTCTCTGGCATCCAGACAAGTTTCCTACAGTCAAATTCTGCCAAAAACCACATAACCAGTATACGTGACTGTTTAGACTACACCTGTGTTTTTGGTGCATTTTCTGTGCCTAGTGCTTTTGGTGCTTGCACCAGTGCACCTAATCCCAGTAGATTAGCTGCCAACTACACTGAGACTATCTCAAGCGGTAGTGGTCTAGTTTATAATCCACAGTGAAGTCCAAATCCCTGTACAGTGGTCAAAGGGTGAATACATGGGAAAAAACAGAATAACGCCCATGTGGTTTAGCCCAAAGCCAAACCGATAGTTGGCAGAGTGGGTGCACATGAACTGATCCATAACAACAAGGTATTAACAAATTAAATAACATTATGCAACAAAAACAATTGTCATGTGCCCTATTGTTGGGTACTGCACATCCCTCCATGCTAAATTTTCAAGTGGGGGGGAGGGGCATGAAAAAAGATAATATATCCACCATTATATTGGTGCAGGGTATACAGTGAGTGACGATGCTTCCTCTAGTTTGCGGGGGTGACTCTGTAAATCCAACTACACAAAGGGAAGGGGGACAATGATGTTTCCTGTGGGGGAAAGGATGGGAAAGAGGGCAATGATGATGCCAATGGGATAGGGATGGAACAGGAGACAATGATACTGCCAGTGAGGGAAGGGTAGGAAGGGGGACAATGCTGCTGCCAGCAGTGGAAGGGTGTGAAGTAGGAAAATTCTGCTGCCTGTAGTTCTGCACTGCCATGTTTGACAGTTCCGGTAGAGAGGTATTTTGTGCTGCACTGTGGTAGTTGTTCAATTCGTGACACTCTTAACTCTGTTCATCAAAAAGAACCCTCAAAAATAAAGTAAGTTCCCCAAGCCTTAAAAAAAATCAAACTCACTGTTTTTCTTTCCTCATTTAGCGCCTTATCAGTGCATGCCAGTTCTACATATGTTACTCATGCTTCTTGATATGATTTCTTGAAAAGGCTCTCAAAGTAAGTAGACTGCTCTGCACCTCTTGATTGATTTTTTTTTTACCTTTTTTTTCATTTTTTATGCCAAGAAAAATATGTTTAACAGCTGGAGCTCAAGTTGTGAATACATTAAGGTTCTGCATTAGCACATCCTACTGTGGCTTCTGCTCATCGAATATAAAATACAATCTGATATGAACTTCTGCTTCTCTGGATACTGAGATGTGATAATGCATAGTTACAAATGGGGTTTTGTACTCGGCAGATTTCAGGCGGGATATAGTTCTCTAAAAGTAAAAGAAAATTCACAATTGCAAGACTTCGCTTTGAGCAGTAAGACTTGACCTGAATTTCAATGAATATAGGGTCAAAATAGCATAAGAAGTCATGCTCACCTTACCGATGCCTGCCATTCCCATTATGATACTTCACTGGTTTTCTGCCGGTCACCAGTTCCTGGTCCCTCTTGACACAGGAAATGTTACTTCTTAGTAACATTTCTCCCAAACGATAAAAAAACATACTGTAGGTTAATTTAGAATTCAGATTGTGAGCCCCAATGGGGACAGGGATCAACAAGAGTGACATTTTTCTGCACAGGAACTACATAATGTTATACAGTGCACTGAGAGGCCAAGGAAGAGAAGATCACACATGAAAAGAAGACCATAAAAGGATTTATGTTTCATGAACTTGCAGCTCTTTAACATTACAGGCCATCCTTGTGGAGATCCAGTTAGTGTAGGTAATGCTCCATGGGAAAACTCTATAAATCGTCTGTCCTACAGAAGAAAGGAAACTATCTTTCTAGTGCCACCTAGGTAACTAGGGATCCAATATTTGTTATTAAGATCATAAAAATTAAAGCGTTTCCATTGTTTGTTCTTGCAGCTCTCGTAGGGCACCTTCTTGTGGAGATCCAACCAGTGTAGGTAATGCTTCATGGAAAAAGTATGAAAATTAGCTTTCCAACAGAACGAAGAAAACGATCTCTAGAGTTCCACCTAGGTAACTAGGGATTCAATATTGGAAGATCATAAAAATCAAAGGGTTTCCATTTCTTTTTGGAGGGTATTGGTTCTCTGTGTGAAGATCTAGGTAACGTGGGCAACTTTTCCTAGGAAAAGTATACAAAATAGCTTTCCTGCAGAAGGAAGAAAACTATCTCTCTAGTGCTGTCTTTTTGATTAAAAATAGCATTTATTCACTCAGTTATCATAACAAAACAAACATCTAGGTAGCCAAGGACCCAAGATTAGTTATGAAGACCTTAAAAATCAAAGGGTTTCCACTTCTTGAACATGCCAGCTCTAAGAGGGTACTGGTTCTCCTTGTGGAGACTCAGCTAGTGTAGTCAATGCTTCCTGGGAAAAGCATGCAAATTGCCTCTCTACAGAAGGAAGACATTTATCTCTCTAGTGCCACCTAGGTAGCAAGGGATCCAGGATTAGCTATAAAGCCCTCAAAGTGAAGGAAATTGTTTAACTATTTTTGGAAGAGTATAAAATGATTCTCTCATTTGTATTTTCTGAGCAGTTAGTGCTCTGGCTTTTATTCCCACATCTTTTTCTTGAAAGGTCAACCTGTTGTTGCACAGGGAAGAAAATCTGGTGTGTGCCGAATATTTTGCCATGCTCGGTGGACATTTCAGCTTATTTGCGTGGGTAAAGCTTCAGAACTGTGCAAATGTCAAGAGGTGTAATGAAAATATTCTGCCTTTTTCATAAATATTAAATCCACACTCAGAACTGTCTTTTTGGAGAGTAACTGCGCCTCATCAATTCCTGGGTTACCATGAAGTAAAATGCATGGAGAAGAAAATATGCCTAAGTAATTTAGGCATCTAAAATCCACGGGTAATGAAAATGTAATTGAAAATGCTAAAAAATATAATATTCAAAGAAAGCTGAACTTTTTTAGGCACCTCTGAAAAGGATTTTAGTTTTAGCTCAGAAATACCGTATGAAGGGGACTCACATTGAAGGCAGCAATTTTACTAAAATAAATATTATTCCTGATCTTATGTCTTATCATGAATATAGGTGAGAACTCATGGACATACTGTATAGGTCAAGTTTTGTAAGGCACCTCAGCCTGGCATTCTTTCTTGAACTTTTCTTAAAATGTGGGAAATAACGACCTACTCTATAAGCGGGAACAAATTTTAATCGTACTAAAGGGAGGAGTTCCATCTGGACAACTTCTGACCATTTAAATCATATGGAGATCAAAGGCGTGCAGGGTCCTGTTCAGAACCTCTCTGAAAAAGACTGGTCAACTGGTTACTGACGTGTGGAAAAGTCATTTTCCTTATTCGGCCTTCTGAAACAGCAAAAAGGTCACCAAAATTTCTTGAATAGAATGTAATACAAAGTGTGCCACCCTTTTGGTCTACTGTGGAGCAACCTCTGAGATATATTAGAGCCCATAACAAGGTTGGCAATACATTGCTCACTGGGGAATGTGAAGAACTGAAAAATAATTTTTACGGATTCAAAAAGGATAGTTACAATAATAGACTAAAGTCACAGTTGACCTTTAAAGGGTTTGTTCTTGGACCAAAATTTACTACCTATCTATATATAGGTGATACACATGATAATGGGGGGACTAACCGCTCAGATTCCAATTATTAAAAGAACAGGGTCCTGAATACCCAATTCCCAAGGCATTAAAATGGACCAGTGGTCTTACATGTGTGCTATGGGACTAGTGGAGATAAGATCAGTTGTTCTCCAGAACATCATAAACAGCTCATTATATGACCATAGTCTGTTGGTGGCTTATCCTACGACTGCACATTCCGCTTTGACCTTAAGACTCAATCACAATAGTTTTAGATTTAAAGACCTTAATACTAAATCGCTAATCGGCCTCAGACAGCTGCACCAGGGAAAAATGTACAGTGTAAATGAAAAACTTAACTGGCTCATATTAGACCCTGTTAAAGACCAGACATAAATCAGGAGCATCTGGCAATGACCTCACACTTGCTAAAAGTATTGATAGTGTGTTATTGTATGTGTATAGCGATGTTCCGTATAAAAAAAAAAGTAAATAAATAAAACTAAGATTGCCCTGATGGTCAACACCCAACTAGCCAAAAATACTCTCGGACCATTCTGCAAGCCGTAACTTTTTTGCCGTGAGATATTAAAACTTTGACTTTAAGGCATCTGTTTTAGGGGACTCAAGAAGACCATTTTGACACTCAAATACTGAGTAATGCCATAACCAAGGGAGCACAATAGTGCTTTGAACCAAATCCCTTAAAAGCAGGTGTGGAGCAAGAGCAATAAGCAGAAAAATAGAATATGTGCACCTGAGTCCAGGGAAGAGCTCTTTGACTCTTTGAATTGAAGACGTCTTTGTTTTTGAGGAATGAAGACTATTTTGACACTCTCATACTGAGTAATGCCTTAACCAAGGGAGCACAATAGTGCTTTGAATCAAATCCCCCAAAAGCAAGGGTGGAGCACAAGCATTAAGCAGAAAAATGTTAGGAACACAATAAAACCCTCCACCAATTACCAGACATGGGATCCTGAGCTCTTCTCTCTTTTTCACTGAACGATCGCAGTAAGGAGTAAGGAATAGGTGACATTTGGTGGGGTGCCTCATAGCTATACTATCTGTTTGAAGGCACCTCAAAAATAGTGCTCTTGCATATAATTGGAAAGTATGACTTTATTTGTAAGAATACTAAAGAAGTTTTCATATGATTGACATCAATGATGTCCGGACATATATCAGGGTCCATCTGTCATGGTGTCCATTATTTTATCATAAACAATAGGGCTGCATACTGAGCCTTCGACGCAGATGTGAACTTATATGGAAGGGAAGACTAGGGGCCTCTGAGCATGGGCTTGGATGTAGACTCAAAGGGGTTTTCAGGTGTCCAGATATTGATGACCTATCCACAGAATAAGTCATCAATATCAGATCAGTGGGGTCAGACACCCAAATGTTTTGGGCAACCACCACCAATGTCTACTCTGTAGTTTCCAGCACTGGTGTACTTCATTTAAAGTGAATGGGAGATGAGCTTCAGTACCCTGAAATGACCACACTGTATGGAACCAGCTGATCAGTGTGGATGTGGGGTGTCGGACCCCCACCGATCTGATATTGATGACCTATTCTGAAGATAGACCACCAATATCTAAGTATCAGAAAACCCCTGTAACCTCTGAACCCCCAATACTTGCCCCACTGACATCAATCTTTCATCGGAGCCTTCCTGCACCCCCATGGGAGGCACGGTGCTTGGCAGATCTTATTCTTGGGGGGGGGGGGGGAGCTTCCTACAATTCCATCAAATAAATGCTGTGTCATCGGATACATTATTTAAAGAAAATGTGAATTTCAACACTGTTGGCCTTTATAAAAACACCCTTTAATCAAATTACCCCATTTTATAATCCTATTATGAGTTTTATGTGCAATTATAATGAAAATGTTCAAATATGGGACTGAACGTGTCGCAAAGCAGAATGTTAATCTATTTAATAATGTTATGCTTGACTCCAAAGCAGCGTAACCTTTCCATTAAGAGCAGGCGACGCACTGCTACGAATCTGTGAATTCTAGTGCAGCGATCTGACAGCGGCTGACTAGAGATGTCTGAAAATCGATTGGGGGGGCGAATCTATCTCGTGAAGAAAAACAATCTTTCTAGGAGTCACAACAGAAACAGCATGAATTTTCTTTTCATTTAAAAAGTGTAGACATTTTATAAGAGGGAGAAGCGAGAGGATGAGCTGTGTCTATGATACTGTATATTCCAGGTAGGGTATCGCTGCCTCGCCAGTCTGAGGATCTATTCCTCTAAAATTAAACTTCTCTTTAACTCTTAGGATACCGGAGGTTTTTCCTTTTTTGTGTTTTTCTTCCCTATCTTCCTTGAACCATAACTTTTTTATTTTTCCGTTCACATAGCTGCATGAGGGCTTATGTTTTGTAGGACAAGTTGTACTTTCCAATGCCCCCATTAAATATGGTATACAATGTAGTGGAAAGCAGGAAAACAATTCCAAATGTGGTAGAATTTAAAAAAAAAAAAAAAACACACTTCCTCCACTGCTTTATGGGTTTTGTTCCCAGTGGGTTCAATTTGCAGTAAAACTGACCTGAGCCCTTAATTCTCTGGGTCAGTACAATTACAACGATACCACATATGTATAGGTTTTTATGTATAAATAGTGTCAAAAAAATAAAATCACCATATTCTGACCTCCCTTCCTTTTGTACAGTTATATTTACTGAGCTGTGTAGCATTTTTTGCAAGAAAATCTGTAGTTTTTATTAATAGCATTTTGGAGTGTGTGTATCTTTTTGATCACTTTTTTTTACATTTTTTGGGGGTAAGAGAAACGAGAAAAATGGCAAATTTGCATTTTTTTGGGGCGCTACGCCATTCGCCATATAGGAAAAATATTTTTATATTTTAATAGTATGGGCATATTCGGTTGCGGTGATGCACATGATGTTGGGAGGTGATTTAAACATACATATATTTTTTTTTTATATATAATTTTATCATTTTTTTTTTACTTTTTTAACGATTTTAAAGTTCGTATTTGTGCCTACAAAATCCAATTTTTTTTTTAAATTCTGAACAATGATGGATTTTTTAGATCCATTATTTGTACAGAATTGTTCATTTCTTATGTTGGCCTGCCATCTGCTGGCCAAAATAAGAATTGCAGCTTTAATGCCCTGGTCTCTCTTCAGAGAGACCAAGCACATTCAAATCAATTACCGGCATCCTCATTGGTCGGTAAGAACCTTGAAACGTGATCTTTAGATGCTGTAATCTCACTTGATCTCGGCATATAAAGGCTTTAATGACCGTGATCGTCATTATTGCCGGTCGCGGTCATTAGCAGCGGTTCTCTCCTGTTTGAAACAGTGGAGACATGCTGGCTATAACGCCTGCGGCACAGAGCCAAGTTTGCCCATCGCTCGAATGGGATAATGAGGACTTGTCCCCTCTCCTAACATGTCTTAGTAACTACTAAGGGAATTCCGTATCCTAAGGGAATTAAGTGATGTCATAGCCAGACCTTTATTTCTGATATTTACGGACTCTATACTGACAGGGAATGTTCCACAGGATTGGCGCATAGCAGATGTGGTGCCAATATTCAAAAAGGGTCCAAAAACAGAGCCTGGAAATTATAGGCCGGTAAGTTTAACATCTGTTGTGGTGAAACTGTTTGAAGGGTTTCTAAGAGATGCTATCTTGGAGTATCTCAATGAAAATAAGCAAATAACGCCATTTCAGCATGGCTTCATGAGGGATCGGTCATGCCAAACTAATTTAATCAGTTTCTATGAGGAGGTAAGTTCTAGACTTGACAGCAGCGAATCAATGGATGTCGTATATCTGGACTTCTCCAAAGCATTTGACACCGTACCTCATAAAAGGTTAGTATATAAAATGAGGATGCTCGGACTGGGAGAAAATGTCTGTAAGTGGATAAGTAACTGGCTGAGTGACAGAAAACAAAGGGTGGTTATTAATGGTACACACTCAGATTGGGTCACTGTAACTAGTGGGGTACCTCAGGGGTCAGTAATGGAGGGGTCACTGTCACTAGTGGGCTACCTCATAACAATTTTTGCAGATGACACTAAACTGTGTAAAGTAATTAACACTGAAGAGGACAGTTTTCTGCTACAGAGGGATCTGGATAGATTGGAGGCTTGGGCAGAGAAATGGCAGATGAGGTTTAACACTGACAAATGTAAAGTTATGCACATGGGAAGGAATAATGCAAGTCACCCGTACATACTCTAAATGGTAAAACACTCGGTAACACTGACATGGAAAAGGATCTAGGAATTTTAATAAACAGCAAATTAAGCTGCAAAAACCAGTGTCAGGCAGCTACTGCCAAGCCACAAGATAATGGGTTTGCATCAAAGGGGCATAGACGCCGGTGATGAGAACATAATCCTACCACTTTACAAATCACTAGGCAGACCACACATGGAGTACAGTGTACAGTTCTGGGCTCCTGTGAACAAGACAGACATAGCAGAGCTGGAGAGGGTTCAGAGGAGGGCAACTAAAGTAATAACTGGAATGAGGGATCTACAGTACCCTGAAAGGTTATCAAAATTAGGGTTATTCACTTTAGAAAAAAGACGACTGAGGGGAGATCTAATAACTATGTATAAATATATCAGGGGTCAGTACAGAGATCTCTCCCATCATCTATTTATCCCCAGGACTGTGACTGTGACGAGGGGACATCCTCTGCATCTGGAGGAAAGAAGGTTTGTACACAAACATAGAAAAGGATTCTTCACTGTAAGAGCAGTGAGACTATGGAACTCTCTGCCTGAGGAGGTGGTGATGGGGAGTACAATAAAGGAATTCAAGAGGAGACTGGATTTATTTCTGGAGTGTAATAATATTACAGGCTACAGCTACTAGAGAGGGGTCGTTGATCCAGGGAGTTATTCTGATTGCCTGATTGGAGTCAGGAAGGAATTTTTTCCCCTTAAGTGGGGAAAATTGGCTTCTGCCTCACAGGGGTTTTTTGCCTTCCTCTGGATCAACTTGTAGGAAACAGGCCGAACTGGATGGACAGATGTCTTTTTCGGTCTTATATACTATGTTACTATGTTACTTGCATTCCCAATGTAAGCCTCTTAGTCTGGGGAAAAAAATAAAAATAAATACATACCTCATCCATGTTTTTTTCTTTGTTTGTTTTCATCTCAGGAAAATTATCAATTACCACAAAGCGTGAGGAAATTCAGCTTCTCGATCAATCAAATTTTTCCTGAAGTCAATTCGCTTAACACTAGTAGCAGTGCTGCAGTTACCAATTCTGTCCACTACTCAATGGTTGGCGCTGTGTTATACTGCCACTGACTTAGCCACTGACCTATTCTGAAATAGCTGACTGGTGGGGGTGCGGAGTGAAGGACCCACACTGATCAGATATTGATCACCTAGGCTGAGGATATCATCAACGTCAAAATCCTAGAATATCCCTTCAACCTCATGAGCAGAGACCATGTCGAGTGACCTCTGGGGAGTAGCTCCCTAGTCACTGGTCAGTCACAGGGGGTTGTACCCTAAACATCGAACATCATAAGTGTATGGTCCATTGAAATTATACAAAGACCCCTGCCCATTAGGAAAACTGGCTTAGTTCCCCATAGCAACCAATCAGATTCCACCTTTCATTTATCAAAGCTCCTTTGGAAAATGATAGGTGGAATCTGATTAGTTGCTAGTTCTGATAAATCTCTCCCTTTGTGTGTAGTCTTCCACTTATGTCTGATGACTAATATTACTAATACTAAGATGTATGGGAATCTTTAGTGACAAGTATATTTCCAGATTAGTCTGCTTCAGTAAATTCTAGCATTCTATAGTAGTCATAGAATTCTGCTGTTCCTCTGTTATTGTTCCAGTAAATATATAAATATCTTAACAACTAGGTGTTAACCATTTTTGAAGGGCCAGGTCCCTTCATGGCAGCACTGATTAGACAATGTCAGTCTGTGTATGGACACTCCCCCTCTCCCCCCAACTAGTATCACCCAAGTGTTGATTTATATTCATAAATTTCTAGGTGGAATACCAGAGTAAACTCAAAAGTGCAATTGTCCTCTACATAGTCCTCTATAAGAGTTTGTCACATGGAATGATGCTCAGGGCACTGATGTCAATAACTTGGCATACATGTATGGCCAAATCTGTGTACATGCCCGGCTGTTATCACCAAATCGTTGGTTTATTTATACATTTCCAATAGGAATAATAGAGGAACATCACAGTGTAGTCATAAGAAGATGGTCCTCTGTAAGAATTTGTAATATGGAATGATGCTGAGGGTACTGAGGTCAATATCTTGGCATAAATTTATGGCCGAATCTGTATACTCTTCCATGAAACACAGTCTAGATTTTTCAAACCAGCGACTACCTGGATCTGAATCATTTTTTAATTGGATATAATTGGAAATTGAGCATAGCCACTGAGTTATCCAATAAAATGTATCTGTGTAGCGCCACCTGCTGTTTGTTATTTTGGTTATGTCTCTGTCCACCTCACTGAGGGGGACGCCCGTGCTCAGTTCCAACTACCACCAGCCCTATCTACAATCAGTGACAATTACCGGTAGAGAGCTGCGGCAAAAAGGATATACCTCCTGAGAAAGGACGGGCCCCCTGTGAAAGGGCACACCCCCTGAGCTGTTAGCTTGATATACTAGACCTCTGGATCCATGTGAGGTACGGGGCTGGTTCTAGCTTTGTTAGAGAGAGATTGTCATGTCCTCTATGATGTCTGATTTCGATTTTTTTGCATAACTCATGGAATAACCTCTTTAATGTAAAAAAAAAAAAAAAAAACATGTATTAAAGTATTTGTGTTAATCGTGAATAAGGATCGGAATTGTATGTGATCCGAAACGCGTAGACTGAGACTGCTTCTGGTGTATGTTTTTTAGTGCACTTAATAATAAAGCTTACTATTTTTTGGAAGCTGGACCCAACGTTTTTTCTTCACGTAATCGACAGACGCAGCATGAAAACCTCTAGTCTCATTAGCTGTTTAAGGAAAAATATAAATGTTCCTAAATGACTGAGACGATGCCTCCTCCTCGTACCACTGCATACTGATCCTGGCATCGAAACCTCACAGGTCTGCCAAGCATGGAGGAGTTTGGAGCTGATTGTGTCCTGTGGCTTTCTGCATCAACCAAATTGTAAAATTTTCTGAAGACCTATGGGGCCTCCATAACCACCCTTCCTGTTCCTTTCAGTTCTTCTTGTAAAATAAGGGAGACAGCCAAGATCATAGGAGCCTAGTTGTACATTTTTTTCGGGTTGATACTGTTTTCAGGGGCACGTAATGTACGGTAATATAGCGGGGAACACTGGGTGTGTGGAATTTTTGGGGTGGATATTATCTGTGTTGCATTTTGGAGGTTACTATGTATGGCACTATTTTTTTCTACTATGTACACTGCAGGGGCTTAGCTAACGGCTCATGGGCCCTGGTGCAGGAGTTCAGCTTGGGCCCCCTACCCTCAGTGCTTTCTGTGTTTACCTATGCGGCACAAGGGTCTTTGGGCCCCCTTAGGCTCCTGGGCCCGTTAGCAACTGCTATCTCTGCACCCCCTATAGTTACGCCCATGGTACACTGCAATATTTTATCCCACTACCTCTCAGGAAACGTGGACACTCGGGGATGTTTTGGTGATCCTATCCAGGCGAGCAGATGTGGATAGGTGACCAGAGATGGGTGTATCTCTTTCTTTTAAAGTCTAAGGGAGATGTCTAGATGTCTTCATAACTTTGACTTCAGCAGAAAGGTACATGCATGGCTGAGATGATGGCTAAGATCAGGGTCGTTGGTTCTAAGGGTTGGGGAAGGAAGGCACACTCATATTCACTTTTATGACTACCATGTCTCCGACATTCTACAGTGCTACTAGCAGTACGACATGAACATGAAGGTCTTTATGGACACCAACCATGAGATGTGATGATGAGGAACTTGAGGAACTTCATCTAGAAGGCATTGGTATTTAGATATCTTAATTTCCTACCTCCAGTATAGGGAGGCTAGGCACTTTACGATAGTCATCTCAGACAGCAGAAGTATTACAACCACCACTAATTGTATGGGGTTCCAGTAGATCAAGGACAATTGGTTTACCAGAGAAAGAGACATACGTCCAATCATTCTTAACATCATAACCAACCTGAACCTTTCATGATCTGCTTTTAGCTAAACAGGAGCAAAATACAAGAATAGAAATCATCCTCATGGTCAACTGGAGATAAGGCTTCAAAGGAAAATATGTCAAAGGTTATATGTAAAATATGAGCAGAAATTGTTCCCGTTGACCATCTCCAATCACGTCATCTTGGTGTCTACAAAAACCCTTAGGGAGGAATTCAGTATTAAAAAGAATTCCTCCACAAGCCAGCATCAGCCTCACCCAATTATTGAATGATCGTATAAATATCATATGTCTGTCCAAAAAGAAGAAATAAAATTTTGGACTTACCTTTACAAGAAGACGGGTGGTTGGCAGATATGTAAAAAAAAAGAGAGAAAATATAAAAAAATGAGTGCAGTGTTCAATGTAGATATTCAGATCTTCATCTAAAGTGAAAATAACCTATACATTTTTATGTCAAATATGTTTTAGGTGTTTTTGATTTTTTCATATCACATTTTATATTAAAATAACATAATCCTGAAATATCAGAGTTTTCGCTCAATATAGGCTGACACAATCTAGATTCCTTTTCGGTAGTCATCTCATTATCATCACAGGCAATATAAAGCTAGCCATACACATTAGGTGTGTGTTGGCCAAACCCACCAATTTCGTGGAGTATGGTCTACCATTTAACGTGTATGGTGGCCTCTCGACTCTCCCCCAATGGCTGTTGTCAGGGAAGACTAGGTTTGGGCAGGTTGGTTTCAGTTACCTGATCATTTTCTAAGGCTACTTTAACACTAGCGTTAATATTTTCCGATATTGAGATCCGTCATAGGGTCTCAATACCAGAACACAAACTTTCAGTTTTGTCCCCATTCATTGTCAATAGGAAAAAAACGTAACTGAACAGAACGGAGTGCTCCAAAATGCATTCCGTTCCGTTCTCAAACCGGAGAGCAAACCGATGCATGCTGCAGCATTTCACTGTCGGTCCTGAGATGCGGAGCATCTGAGATGAGGTTTTATTATTATTAGTAACGGAAGCGTTTTTGCTGAACCCTGCCGGATCCAGCAAAAACGGTAGTGTGAAAGTAGCCTTAGACAGGCAGTGGCTTTTTCCCTCTCTCTATGGCCTTCATCATATGCATGCTTAGTCGAACCAAGTATGTATATGCATAGGAGGAACAGGTGGTGGGTCAAAATGCACTCGGCCAACAACTGTAACTTTCTAATGTGTATGAATAGATTTATAGGTATCACCAAAATACATAACACAGGGTCCACCATTGATGATAGGTAATATAAGAGCTTACTTACTCCCCCTCCCTGTACAGTGACTTTTAAAAAGGTCACATAGTCAATGAGCCATCTCTAGACTACATGTTCCTATGGTCCATATGACTGCTGTAAAGCATGTGAGCTGTTAACAATATGTAAAGCATGCCCACAAATAATGTACAGAATATAGAAAAAAAAATATGCTACCAGAAATTAAAAAAAGGTTACAACAATTATTTAAAAGAAAAGATAGGTACAGTAATATTCACTTTTGCCACTTTTATCCACAAGGTGCACACATAGTCCTCATTAGTGATGAGCGGCATAGGCAATATTCGAATTAGCGATTTTTTACGAATTTTTGGCCAAATATTCACCATAAATTCGAGAATTCGTGATCTCCAGTCATTATTTACTTGATTGCGAAATTCGTCAATGTAATATATTCGTGATAAGAATATTCGTGATCAACACTAAGGGGTAGGCAACTTTCCTATTGGTTGCTAGGGATATTGCTAAGTGGCGATATTCATAATTATTTTGTGATAAATTCTCAATAAATCCATGATAAATCAGCGATTATAATATTCGTGATGAACACTATTCATTAATACGAATATCTAGCACTATATTCAAAATATTTGCTAATTCTCGAAGTGGCGATATTCGCGATTAAAATTCGCGATTTGATTATTCGCGGTCAACACTAGTCCTCATATAGGTACAGTCAAACTGTATATGCACCAGCATGTGCCTTATGCCTTTCTGGCTGACCTTTGGGGTGTGCGATTGTATAGCACTGATATGTACAGAACTTTTATTTGGTCTCTGTATATTGGTATTATTTGAGCACTATATGGGGATGGTGATATCTACCGTGCGTGGCACTGCTACTGTTACACTGTGCAATATATTCTTTTTGCAGGGTGTGGTAGGGGTGGCCTGTATAGCATCATTGATAGAACTGTATAGAAGTGTCCTTTGGTCATCGGATGGAACTTTTATTACTACAAGATACTATTGTATGGCACGTATAACTAGGAACGTCAATTCATTTGTACAGTGTATGACACCATATGAGACGGCAGACAGTAACACATAACTACGGAGTCAGACTACACATAAGGTGTGGATCTGCAGTCTGTTACCATGTATCCATATAAGTCTGCAGAAGAGCTGTAGACGATAAAAGAAGGTTGCAAAAATGGCCACAATATTCTACATCAAATGGTAAAGCTATGTTTCCAAGCTCATAGCTTTCCAGCGAGGAAGAACATTTATTTACAGTACTTCACAGAACTTTTCGAGGAACATTGTTTGTTCAGTAGTCCTTGTAGACATCTTAATTGTTTAAGTGCGACATACCCAGAAGCCATGTAAAATAACCATACATAAATACACATGGAGGCACGCTGAAGAACAGAAATGTCTGTAGATGCAGGAATTGCTTAAGAAGATTTACTGTTTAGTGAGTGAGGAAGTCTTGTCCTGGCAAAGCTGAAGGTATACGAGGCTGGGAATTATAACTACACAAGGAAGCCTAAGGCTCTGTTCACATTGGCATTTTTTGCCATTCCACCTGGGTTTGCTGTGCTTTTGTTGGCAAGAACAGTACAGTCTGTAGCACTATTCTTGAATTCAAACATATTGAAACTCATATCGCAAACCCCATATAGGTCAATCGCATCAGTCAAGATTTGTTGTCGGGATCCATAAAAAATAAAAATACCGATCCAGCAAAGCTGCCACGGCTCCATTATATGCAGAAGCCGAGATTCTAAGAGGCTTACAGATATAACATGTGACAATTAGTGTTGAGCGCGAATATTCGAATTGCGAATTTTTATTGTGAATATTGGCACTTCGAGAATTTGCGAATATTTCAAATAAAATGATATATGTTCGTAAATACGAATATTCATTTTTTCTTTTTTTTTCTTTTTCATCTGAACCAATTACATACCTGCTTCTTGCTTGTGGGCCAATGTGAGAAGGCTGCAATATTGTAGTCTGTAGTGAATTAGAATATTCTTCATTATTTAATTTATTTTCTTTTATGCGAAAAATCGGCAATGTACAGATGTAGCATGGTTAGCACTCCTTTTTTCTGAGATTTCTGAGTTTGGTTATCTAATCTAAGCAAACACCTTCAATTGCTTTTCAATGGCTTTTTTATCAAGATAATGAAATGAGTTAAGTAATTTGAGTTAACAGAGGGAGTGCTAACCCTGCTACATCTGTATTATTCACGTATGTGAATATTCTAAAACACGAATATATAGCACTATAGAATGTAGGGCTATATATTAAATTTTTACAATATTCGTTATTTTTTTCCATCTGATGTCATGATTCCTTCCTGCTTAAGTTGCTTTTGGACCAATGACTTTTCACATTAAATTGGAAAAAATGCTAAATTCTATAGTGCTATATATTCGTGTTTTAGAATATTCACATACGCGAATATTACATTGCCGATTTTTCGCAATCAATAAAATTATCTTGAATACGAATATTTGCAAATATATGACGAATATTCTAACGAATATTCACAAAATATCATGAATTCGAATATTTCCCCTTCCGCTCATCACTAGTGGCAATCTATCAACATCTCTGAACTCTAGATATGTTCTTCACCATTCCTCTTGGCTCAATATATATCTTGAGATTGTTATAATTAGGGATGAGCGAATTGACTTTGGATGAAACATCCGAAGTTGATTGGCATGAAACTTTGTTTCAATACTGTACGAAGTGCGCGAATGGTACCTTGGAACCGAACCCGAGTTCGGGAAATGTTTTTTTTACAGTATAAATCAATTTCTGAAGTTATTATGCAAAGTTTCGCTTTGTTATCCAGCCTAGTGTTCCAGTCTACCTATTTTTGTGTGCTTTCTGGATACTAGAGACCTTCATTCTAGTCATGGTGCCTATGTTTACTGTGCCTGTGGTTTTCGTATGTTTTCTGATTCCTGTGCCTCCAGAGCTTGCACCAGAGTTCCTAGGTCCTAGGGTCAGCTGCCAAGCATAGCAGGGCCATCCTAGGAGAAAGCGGTCTGGTTGCAAAGTCCATATACCTTCACAGGGGTTAAAGGGTGAATACCGGAGGAGCACCAAAATAACGCCTTTAGGGTTTGTCCCAATGTCAAATCAGTTACTGGGCACAGTAGTTCCACACTACCACAGATCTGTCTTGATCCGTAACTGAGAATATCTTAAACAAAAAAATAAAAAATGATTTCATGATACTTTGTCAAGCGACATCTATTCTATATGTTACTATGTTACTATACTATATGTGGCCACCTTGTGGCTTAGATGAGGATTGCAGCCTATCAAATGTCTAGTTAGCCTTTCGTAACATAGTTTTGAATTTATATCAAGAGTAAAGAGCAAAGTTATCAAAAATTCGATTTGGCTGCTTTGACGAATTTCACAAAGAAATCCTGTTCGTGACAAATGACTGTGTCAGAAATCTCACTCCATTGTATGTAGCGGGTGCAATGACAGGGAACGGCAATTTCGCAGCTCCCCATCAATGAACCCGTCATATGCCGCCGTCAGCGCTGATTGCGGCATCAGACAGTAACATTGAGGCCTTTTTAGGGGTTATTCAGGGGTAAAAAAAAATACATACTCACCACATCGCTGCCGCCTTGATTGAATAAACCATGCAAACTCTCTGTACGAGATTTCGGGTGGTTTTTTAAATCAAGTTGGCTGCGACGGCCTCTCCGCAAGCAAATGGATGAGGTAAGTATGTTTTTTTTTACCACCGTTTCATGAAAAATTGATTCGTTACCACAAAGCGCAAGGAAATTCTTATTAGTAGCGAATATAATTTTTTCCTGAAACTCAGATCAAAGTCAATTTGTTAACTTCGATTCGCTCAACGCAAATGAAAAGCAATTTTGGAATGGTAGAATAAAAAATAAAAGCCCTGGCAACTGGCTTCTTTCTTTATCTGCATGAAGTTGCCATTCCTGGAATGAAAGTGACACGTCTTGATGCAAATGGCTAAGGTGCAGCTTAAATCATGGTGTTTCCTGGACATGGCCAAGAATCAAAGCTCGTACCTTATTTTTATGATTCCATATAGGAGTTTGGCAACCTGCCTTCTTTTTAATAGTTACAATTCAGTAGGCCAAGCTGTCCTAGAAATGTCATATTTCCTAGTAGAAATTAGGAAAATCTTAGGCTATTCACAATAAACTATCCAAACCATTTTACCATTCATAGAACGATAGGAGCCCTGGCAGAGGTGAACTCTCAAAGCCAAGAACATGAGGAGAACCTACTTCACATCCTACTAGTTGGATTTGAACCCTTGGCTTCAGTGCAGCTACAGAGCCTCTACAAAGTAGTAAAGCAGTGAGGCAGATATTCCATTGGCAGAACTTTGAGAAGAATGCCTTGTAACATTGGCTAGATACAAGGTGGTTGGCATATCAGTAGACATAAATCTACGCAAGATCACTATGGACAAAGTTAATTCACTCACATTTGGAATAACTAACAATGTTTCTTTGCTGTACTAACAACTTCGGTGAACCATGACAAATGTTTCAAACTGAAAACTGGTTAGGAACTGCCTAAGGGACATTGCAATATTCATTTAAGGACACACGACAGCATTTAGTTACAATTTGTACTCTGGCTACAAACAGATTGGCCCAACAATATCTAATGTGCAAACGGAAACTCCAATGAACTGCACTGAAACAAACCCGCACAGGATGAAGAGCAGATGCAGAATTATGCCAGAGGAGATGTTATGGTCAGCAAGAGTTTTTGATTTAAAAAAAGTTCAGCAAGAGTTTTTGATTTAAAAAAAAATGTTATCATACTCCAGCTGGAAATTGTGGCATTATGTTAACTTGCAGGGTTGGACTGGTCTGCCAGAGTACCAGAGGATTCTCTGGTGGACCCAGGTACTGATACTATGGTGTGCCACAAAGGTCCAGGAGAAAAATCCTTTTTAGCTTTCTTTGGAGCCAATCAATGGGGTATGTTTCTTTGATTAAAGGTGTTCTCTGTGATTTTGATAAATAATAGCCTATCCACAGGATAGGCCAGATGAAGAGGCCACAGAGCTGCTTGACCACTTAAAGGGAATCTGTCACCTCTGATTACACAATTTCAGCTTTTAAACCAGTCATGCAGAACACAGTACCTTGAATCGGCTTGTCTTTTCTATTATGTCATTCATGCAGTAGTTTTGCTAAAAAAACGCTTTTTATCTTTATGCAAATGAAGCCTGAAGGTGCCCAGAGGGGCGTTTTCTTCCCCATTTGGAGCCCAGTAACTCCCCCCTACAGCTGCTGTCCAGTGGATGGCGCTGTTCTTGGTAAGCTGTGAACTGGAGAAGTCTAGTTGCCTGCCTCTTGCCTTCTGACTATGGCCCTGGGATGTATTGCCCGTTAAGAACTGATTTGGACTTATGGACTTTTATTGTACAGTGCTGGCCCTTTTAAAAACAGTATATGGACACATGGAAACTTTTTGGACCGGTAAAGCCATGCTGCCAAGGGATAATAAAGGGACCTCACCTAACCTTGTAACCCCCGGACGGATTTATGTGATTTTTACATATGTTGCTCCCCAAGTTATGCTGATCACAGAAATATAAGTTTTATCCGTATGTGATGTAAGATCAGGGAGTTATTAAAATGTATAAAAAAGTGTAACTTTTCAGCTTGGAGATAATTGAGAAGATCGCTGTAATTGACTCAATTATCTCCTAAGCAGAGGTGAGGAATATGCTGAGTGTCTGTATTGTCCCATTGTATCTGATTGGCTGCTGTACTTGCATTGTATGTGTTGTAATGTGTTTATTGGTTGTTCTGCAAAACCCTGTGGGCTGTAATGTGTTTGGGAATTGGGAATAAAAGAGGCTGTATGGGCGAGTAAAAGGGAGTTCTTGCTTGACCCTCAAAACGAAGTGTCGTCTCGTTATTGGGGGGGATTTATTGTATGCTGTTCCAGTTTGACTGCTAGGAGTGTAAACCTCTTCATATGGTTTTTCCTATTCGGCTGTTTTTCGCATTCATATGCTTCTCCCATTTGGTGGTTATGGTGTCGGCTAGAGCGCTTGGAATCCTCAAGAAGCGCTAGGAGCATCTTTCAACGGAGGTACCCAGTCAGGGTGCCCGTCGATCCATTACAAGAGGCTAACTAGAGATCATGTGAGTGCCGTGGCTTCCTCAAATATCTGATCAGCCTATCTCATATTGATAATTTATCCTGAGGACAGACCATCAATATCAAAATCCCAGAGAACCAATTTAAGGCTTTTTTGATTATATAGGGGCTGGGCCTCGAGAATAATATCCTCTCATGGGCCCAAGGAAGCCCAGACTAATATAGTAAACATGTACTAATAAAAAATTAAAAGGTTGTCAACCAAGATAGCCATCCATCCATACGCTCTATTAGAGACCTATACGGGCCATAGTAAGAGAATTTTGTGGTGCAGGAAAAACATTTGGTTATCTGAAGCTTCCCTGGTGGAAACCAGTGGTTCTAGGGGCTAGCTAATTAACAGGGCTCCTTTATTTAGTGAAGAGGTTGTCTTCTTGAGCCAACTCTTTTAGGGGGTTTCCTTTCTCTGAGGGATAAGATGAGCAGTGTTGTCTGAAGGTCTCTTTAGACATGGTAATTTTCCTTAAAGGGGTAGCCTCATAGATAAGTTTGCAATAGGAAACCTTGTCTGACCAGAGATTTCCCTGCAACTTGGGGAAAAAAATCCCCTTCAAAAGAATGGTCAGAAACACCCCCATCAAACAGCAGATTTTACCAAGGGAAGCCTTGTCTGGTACAACATTTCCTCTGGAAGATAGATAGGTGTCCACTTAATACAAAAATGATGGGGGTCATCTACTAAGACCGGATTTTTAGATGCTGGTCTTAATATCCTAGATGTCGGTGGATCCGTCAGAGCTATGTAGAAGTGCTGGCCTCTACATAACTTCAGCGGATCCACCTCCGCTTCTAAATATAAGACAATTTCCGAGCTGTCTTACATTTAGACCATTTTTTATGCCTGCACCTGGAGTAGAAAATGATAAATGAGATGGGCATGCCGGCCCGTTCCTTTCCACCCCCACCCCATGCCGAAATCTGCGCCAGATATACCTCTAATATAGGCGTATTTCTGGTTAGTAAATGACTGCCTAAGTGTACTGTATATTCTGATATACTGTATAATATGGACCTCTCAGAACATGAGTTAGGACCACAGTTTACCCTGATTCATTCAGATTTTAGTCCCTCTCTTGAATATGGGACATGACATGGATGTACAGGAGCCTTAATTTAGGTTTTGTTGGTCATCCCTGATCCTGGAATCCACTATTCCGAATCATATATACCAGGCATGCTCAACCTGCGGCCCTCCAGCTGTTATAAAACTACAACTCCCACGATACCCTTCTGAAGGGTGATAGCTTTAGGTTGTCAGGGAATGATGGGAGTTGTAGTTTTGCAACAGCTGGAGGGCCGCAGGTTGAGCATGCCTGATATATACCATGGTATTAAGGTGTAATTTCCACTTTTAGTAATTCTGTTGCAATGTTGCAGAGCCCACACTTTGTCTTTGAACTTTTTGCTATGACTAATGAAAACACTCATGTGATATACAGTATGTAGAACACATTTACGTTCCTTTAGCATGAAAGCTCAGTCACATCAAGCATATAGATCCTTGCTTCTATTGATTATTACATTCCAAAAACAATTTCATCTTGTAAAGATGTGCACTCAATTATATTTGCATCATTTTTTTTTTTACTTGTTGTCAAATGAACAAAGTAAAAAGTTCAATTGATTTGTGGTAGATTTGACGGATCGGAAATACATCAAAGCAGAGCAGGCAAAACTAAGAAGATTAAAGGGGTACAACAAAAGCTTGAGATGTATTGAAGACAATCACATATTAGCACCTCTATTGGCACAGACCTGGACCACTTTCATTGACCAGAACCTGTTTCTTGTATCATAAAGTCGAAAAAAAGCTAAACTCCTATTTCATTTCTGTTTCAATGCCTTGCAAGAGGAGCATTTATGAATGCCCAAGGGATATCATTTTGATTATTGCGGTCCGTTACAGATGTGTCTTTCCTTACCTTTCCTCTTTGCTGGACATTTCCTAATATATTTGTCTCAAGATGACCAGCTTTTGGAAATATTATTTTAAGATATGGTGTTATGAGATGTATATTCTATATTTATGTCTATGTATCGTTACCTAGTGGTTGTCTTGTGAAATGTAGCCCCTCAAGGGTTTTTCTAGAATGTCTAGAATGTATTGAATTGGCTTCATGAGAAATTTTGAGGAGTCTTTAAAGGAGTTGTCTCGAACCTATCTCCAGAACAGGACCCCCTTCATTCATTTCTACAGAACCAAGCTTGCATGGTGCACTCTCCATTCATTTGGATGGTATGGGATACTCTCTTGACTATTTTCAGAGCTCCCATGGAAATGAAAGGAGAGCATGCCACACATGAGTGTCGCGTCCTCTTTCATTTTCAGGGGCTCATCCTAGAGATATGTGTGGGTCTCAGAGATGGGACCCACACCTATCTGACTCTAATAGTATATCCTAGCAATATGACATCAAAGTCTGAGATGACACAAACTCTTTTATCAAATTAGAGCAAAGATAGGAATGGACGCATCTGAAAATGCATCACATAGAAAAACCACAAAAAAAGACCAACAAGAAAAAAAAGTAGATGTCTGAATGTTTATATCTTTTAAACAGTGTACAAATTCTACAGTATTTTACACAGGTTGCAAATACTCCGATTGGTGTAGGTCATTGGGAAACAAATTGCCCAATTTCAGACGCAAAAACAAGGCCGACTTATTTTTGGAGCCTAGCTCTCTGGAGATGTTACCAAAATTGGATTTGATGCCACTTCAATATAAGCCATCGTACTACAAGTACGCGCGCGCTCACAGGAATCGCGTCGGGAGGAAGGTAAACTACAGCCTGCCAGCGCTGAAAATGCGCTGGCAGGCTGTAGTAGTTAAAAAAAATCACATATCAGACGCTGTCTTGTTAACAGCGTCTGATATGCCTGCTGCCTGCTCCTCTAGTGGTCCCTTTTGTTAGGGAGCAACAGAAGAAACATGTAAGTGCACCAATCACCACACAGACCCCCCATCTACCCCTCCATCACTGATTAACCCCTGATTGACCCCCGATTAACCCCTGATTAACCCCAGATCACCCCATGTCTCCCCCCTGATCACCCCCTGTCACCCCCCTGTCACTAATCACCACCCTGTAAGGCTCATTCAGACGTTCACATGTGTTTTGCGGATCCGCGGATCCGCAAAACACGTATACCGGCAATGTGTTTTCCGCATTTTGGGGATCCGCACATTGCCAAAACTATATAGAAAATGCTTTTTCTTGTCTGCTATTGCGGACAAGAATAGGACATGCTTTATCTTTTGCAGAGCTGCGGCCGGATGTTTCGGGGCCGAAACCCGGAAGTTCGCGTCCGCAGCTCCGCAAATGCTGATGCGGCGAGCACATAGTATTCTATCCGCATCACCGCAGGCCCCATTCACATTTTTGTGGACGTGTGAATGGGGCCTTACTTCTTTTTTTTTTGGGAACATTTTTTGACAGAGATTTTTTCATCCACATTGATTGATGCCAATGAAGAAATCTGTGCCGTTCATTTTTTTTTTCAGCCCAGAGGCTGAACGGAAAAAAAAATCTCATTACCCGTATGCTCAATATACGGAGAATCGCAGAAGCTCCTAATGCTGGCCATACATGTAATGATTGCGGAGACCCTCAAATGCCAGGGCAGTACAAACACCCCACATGTGACCCCATTTTAGAAAGAAGACACCAGAAGGTATTCCGTGAGGGATATGGTGAGTTCATGTAAAATTTTATTTTTTGTCACAAGTTAGTGGAATATGAGACTTGGGGTGTCTTCATTCCAAAATGGGGTCACTTGTGGGGTATTTATACTGCTCTGGCATTTTAGGGGCCCTAAAGCGTGAGAAGAAAAATGCGTAAAAATGCCCTCCTAAAAGGTACTCATTGGAATTTGGGCCCCTTTGCGCACCTAGGCTGCAAAAAAGTGTCACTCATGTGGTATCGCCGTACTCAGGAGAAGTAGGGCAATGTGTTTTGGGGTGCATTTTTACATATACCCATGCTGGGTGTAAGAAATATCTCTGTAAATGACAACTTTTAAAAAAAAAATTATACAAAGTTGACAATTTACAGAGATATTTCTCTCACAAAGAATGGGTATATGTAAAAATACACCCCAAAACACATTGCCCTACTTCTTCTGAGTATGGCGATACCACATGTGTGACACTTTTTTGCAGCCTAGGTGCGTAAAGTCCAACGAGTACCTTTAGGTTTTACAGGGTTGCTCACAATTTAGCCCCGCCCAAAATGCCAGAACAGTAAATAAACCCCACAAATGATCCCATTTCGGAAAGTAGACACCCCAAGGTATTCACTGAGGGGCATAGTGAGTTCGTGGGAGATTTTTTTTTTTTTTTTGCCAGAAGTTAGCAGAAATTGAAACTTTATTATTATTTTTTTTTCCTCAGAAAGTGTCATTTTCCACTAACTTGTGAAAAAAAATGAAATGATACATGAACTCACCATGCCCCTCCGCGAATACTTTGGGGTGTCTTTCTAAAATGGTGTGATTTGGGGGGTATTTATACTTTCCTGACATTCTAGCATCTGAAGAAACATGACAGGTGCTCAGAAAGTCAGAGCTGCTTCAAAATGCGGAAATTCACTTTTTTGCACCATAGTTTGTAAACGCTATAACTTTTACCAAAACCAATAAATATACACTTATTGGAATTTTTTTTATCAAAGACATGTAGAATGATAAATTTAGAGAAAAATTTATATAGAAATGTAGGTTTTTTTGAAAAATTTTACAACAGAAAGTGAAAAATGTCATTTTTTTGCAAGAATTTCGGTCATTTTTGATTAATATAAAAAAAAAGTTAAAATGTCAGCAGAAATGAAATACCACCAAATGAAAGCTCTATTAGTGAGAAGAAAAGGAGGTAAAATTTATTTGGGTGGTAAGTTGTATGACCGAGCAATAAACCGTGAAAGTAGTGTAGTGCAGAATTGTAAAAAGTGGCCTGGTCATTAAGGGGGTTTAAGCTAGGGGGGCTGAAGTGGTTAAACTGCATTATATGTACATATGGGAGAATAGAGCTATGTTTTTCTAATACAGAGCTTGGAAAACCCCTGCTTTTCATCCCACAGTGAAATGATAAAATTCTGGCTTGCAAAGCATCCACTAGAGGGAGCTCACTGCAGTGCCTAATTTAACCAACTAATGATTTGGATCCGGTCAATCTCAGATCGTATGTGGTGATCTGCCGTTGATTCTAATTAATGGAATGCGTGCACGCCGGAAGAATAAACTGATGCTCTGTTCAGTTGGAATGCTTCCAACATTCGCTCTTTAAATAGGGCAGGGTGATACCTTATATAGAACACAAAACATAGGTTTAACATAGGCAATGTGTTATAGTACATTAGGCAGTTCATGATTGGCTGGTTCCATATAAAGTGGTCTTCCCTTGCCAGGATTCTTGTCTTGTGTACACAAGGTGCAGTCCCAGATGAAGGAGTCATCTTAGTCTCTGTGAACTTTACTCGATGGAGTGGGGTAAAAAAGGAGCTGGCAGCCATTTTAAGTAAAGAATGTATAACAAGTGAAATGAGCATTTTATAATTCCCTCACACTAACATGATAGGGTCTGTTGGGTTCTGAGGAGGTATCCATCATTTCGACAGGAGAAAATATCTCTTTATGAAGATGACACAATCTGTGATAGAGACTTCAACACTGGTATGAGCTGAGCCTTATAGCTTTATCATTTGTTTTTTTTTTTAAATACTTTAAGTCACTAAAAAATAAAAAAATAAATTAAAAGAGACCATTTGGGTTGGTGGTAAAGGGCCCACAACTCTTATAGTTCAGAGACACAGAAAATTCTCAGTGTGCCCTGATCTTGCATATCTTCTGACCTGTTGTAGGAAAATAAGAGGCGGAATTTGATTGGTTAGCATAAACTCCAGTTCTGTTTACCAAAAATATACGCCAACATCCTGATTGTTACCCACCTCTATGAAAGTCCTAATTCTAAATCCAAAAGTCGTATTTTCTACATCTAGATGAGACGCTGCATTTTGTTCATTCCGTCCTGGGTTTGTCTCTTGGCTTTGAACACCGCACTTTGCTAAGGTTAATTGTTTTCTCACATTTGACATCATCTGTGACATCAATGGCTTGTAACCCTGAATTTATTCGCTATTCTGGTTTAATCAGCTAAATTGCTAAGTTTACAGAGACTGGTGTCACAGATACAAAAAATGCACAGAGAAGTGCAAAATTCTTCAGCTGAGGGAAGAACAAAAGGTTTCGATAGGGCAAAAATTGTTGATTTCCGTAAATATAAAAAGCCAATATTGCAGAAGAGAGACAACAAAAATACATTGGGTTTGCGATGTCGCTTCCTGCTGCCTTCAACATGTTCTGTTTATCTCTTCCCCAAATACATTCACTTGGCTGCTTCATAAATAAGAATGTGATTATGTCTGTTTGCCCAGAGAGAAGAGACAAAACACATACAGTTTTTATAATGAGAGTGTGCAGATAAGAACACAATATCCCTATGTAAATATCCAATATTTGTATGGTCGCCTGCTGATTGTATTACTGTACCTGCTTGCAGTCGCTTATGTTGATTGCTGGATTTAGATTGGTTTGAGGTCTTAATGGGCTCAAAACATGAAAATTCCGATGTGGCTACACCCATGGGGGTCTAGGGAGTTGGGATATCAGGACATATTTGGTACGGTCTTTACGTTGTAGAGGTAGGTTCATCATTCTCTTCCTTTCCCAAGTCACACTCACTGAACTGAGATACTTTGCTATGGCAGTAGGTGTGGAACCAACAAATTTGACTTTATTCCTACACAAGGATCTGGACTTTGCTGTAGAGAAGCCACCAGGTTGTTACCTGCTGGACTAGTCTCTGTGTGGCTGACAGCTGACCCATGAGGTTCGGAAAAACTAGTACAAGTTACCAAGAGGCCAGGAAAAATCATAGCCAGGGACAGGCCAAGATCAGGGCAGGCAGTGAAGAGTTGATATGGAGGTCAGACACATGTCAGGCCACATAGCCGAGTGGCAATATCCAGGAAAAAGACAGGCTGCAAAATGGACAAATGTACGAATGACTATAGCCCACCCTAGCAGAAACTAGGAAGCTAAAGAACCTATGGTGGGTGTGAATTATAGTGTAAGAGTGCTGGCTTCTTAAGAGCCAAAGAGAGTGCCTGCACGCACTCTACGATCAGAGGGGAAAGGCCTTCCTTGCAAGAGCAGGCCACAGCCTGCCAGGGGAGCCTAGACAGATGACTCTGGATGTGGACCCGCTGCATGTAGGCTAAGGAAGTCCAGCGGGCTAAGACTGCCAGAGAAAGCACAGGAGGGTAAGTGGACACATGCCTGTGCTCGCCCAAGGGAGCGGGATGGTGGCAGGCATAGGTTGTCACTATATCATGCTTGGTTCATAGCTGGACAATCTATCTTTTTCCACTCAACTTGGGAGACTAGAGAATAGAGTAAGGTAAGGTAGAAAACATCTGTAGATGTAGATAAATTATTGTCCCAAAAAAACACTGTCAAGGTGCTATGTCTATTACACGTGGGCATCATAGATGTGGTCTCTTGATCAGAATCAATTAGCCAAAGCAACAATTTGGGGGAGCTGGCCAGGTGTATTGAAGAAGAAGCATGTAATACCATAGAATTGTGCATGTGACTTCAGCTTCTTCCTGCAGTAACCACTGCTTACCTGATTGCCAGTAGGATGTTCTATGGAGAAGGACATAAAGAAAGTCCAGATGACCACTGTACTTGACCCCTTTGAACTGCCTGTGCCTTGTTCACAGGTGGCAGGCAGACAAAACAGGTTTTCCAGGATTTTTTAACTGATGACCTATCCTCTGGAAAACCCCTTTAACAGTTTCCCACACAGCTTATGATAATACACCATGGCCCTTCCAGAGATCTATAGAGATAATCCTATATGAAGGGTACATGGAAGATATCTTGGGCAACTGTTTAGCCAACTGCTACCTATAAATGAGAAATCATAACCAGTCCTGTTGGCACTGCCATATTTTGAATTCTACTTATTATGGGGGAATTTGGACCAATGCTAAAAATATTGGTAATACAACATATAGGAGAAGCCCCATAATGCACATCCCTTTAAGAAAGTAAATTCAAATAGCTACAGTAGATATTGGAAGCCTTAATTGCTCTAAATGTATTTGATTTGAAGCATCCATGAAGTATCGGTTGTTAAGGAAGCATCTGTCATCCTTCAGATACACACTGCAGAAAGATGGATGTGTGGCATTTCGGATAAATATCAAGCCTGACAACTAGTTGTCTACTCTACAATGTTAAAGCTCAGGGAGAGCAAAATAGACCAAAAAATAAAATAAAAACGGCTTTCCAATTGAAAACTAAAAATAATTTCACTAGGAATTAAAGGAATAGAGTCACCTTTACCCGGACGGCTAATGTGGTTTCCAGAAGTTGAACCACCAAAATTTTCCAAGAGGTGTCTTTATAAGAACCTTAAAAGAAAGTCACCTAAAGCTCCATGATCACAGTCCAGTTATGAACGTTGTTCTCTATCTTTGATCACCAGGATGCCTTTTTGTTCGGTTTCCTTGAAGGGAAGTAACAGCCTTAAAGACCTGTTGTCAGCCATGTTTGCTTTTATGTGGCTATTTCCTCTGTCGTTTGGTCAGGAGGTAGTTGAAGGCCGGATTGAGAATGTCCACCTCAGTGATGCAGACAGATAAATAAGAAAAGTAACAAAAAACAGGTGGCGCTATATAGATACATTATTGATTAACTCAGTAGCTACATTAAAGTTTCAATTACATGCAATTGCAAAAGTATTCAGATCCAGATGCTGGTTTGAAAACTGTAGAATATTTATTCATGGGACAGCCTTTTAAATTGCTGTTCTAAAGTAATGTGCAGTCATTTTTTCATTATGCTCTGCTTCCGTGCATCCCCTATGGTGCAGCTAGTAGTAGTCTTTGGGTAGAATTAGTCTCCTTCCCCTTCTGGCAGCTTATTTCCCTGGCAGAAGTAATTTACTCAGCTACATTGCCATATCCCAGTAGCGGTCCAGCTCTTTCCCTGACAAGCAGAACCGAAAGTAACTTCTATTGGCTGCTCCACAGTGAACGGAGAACTAGAATTTTGGACTGATATAGATGGACTTCACATAGTCACTCAGCTGTGTCCACTATCTATTTACAAAGTAACGTTTTTGTACCAATCAATTAGACTTTTTCTATTCATTTCCCGTCACCCTCTCTGTCATTTCTTCACTTTTTTGTTATTGTCTCTTGCTGGAGAAGTCACCCGATCAGTCCATTCATGGTCAAAGTGGAAAACAAGCCATTAACCGTCTGCGGACTCGCTGCAAACATCGCGCAGGTCTCTAAAAGCATTTTGGATGAATGGACAGTGAATGTGGAGACTTATTCAAAGGATTGCAATGCGTGCCCACCCTTCCCTTGAATAACTCCAGCTCTTTCATTCCAAAACCTGTCATTAACAAAAGCTCTCCTCTGGTAATGGACGTTCCTTGCTCTACGGGGGAGATGCCATTTCACCGAGTAGGCTTGTGGCTTTGAATTTCATCAGAGCAAAGTCAGCCTTGAAGTCATTTTAACCTTGTTTAGCATAGAATTTCGGATTTGAAATTCATTGACTTATACGGCCCAACGGAGATGTCATTAAGAAGAGCCGTGCTGGATAATTCTGAGCCGTGAACCTACGATAAATGTAATTATTAACTACGCCGTGTCATTTATGGACCATTGTTTTTTAGGCATTTGAAAACCAGTTACCTTAAGTGTTATGGGCGCTAATGACCGAGCAGAGTTTCCAGATAGAGAGTCCTCGCTTTCCTCCTCACTGCTGGCATTGGATGCACGTGGACCAGACCCATGGACGTTCCCAATGTCTCAAGGTCAATGACTTTACAGTAAAATAACAATGACCAAAATTTGCTGTCAGTCACGTTTTTTTTTTTGGAGTAGTTAGCTTTGTAGAAGGTATGAGTCAAAGCGTCTTTTCTTCTAAGTGGCCTCATCACCTTCATTTCACACATTATACATGGTTAAAATCTCCATTACTTCTATGAGTTCAGCCCAGGTATCGGCTGCGCATACGAATGTCAATGAGGAAGCGTCCTGTCTGAGGTGATGACTATAAATGGTCATGGGTGTAAATTGAGTAATGTAGCATCCATTCAATTCTTGTGCATGATTTTGTCATGTAGCATTGTCCAATCACCATGATAATAATTGTGTCTTGATAAGGTTTTATATAAAAATATTGAAAATATTCAATTGCAATACCCTACTTAACCACATGGAGTGCTGTTACTGAGAACGGATACCAATACAGAGAGCAATGCCATCTATGAGGGATGATAGGGAGATAAACTGAAGTATCTATTAAGTCCTATCGTATTTAGGTATCTACACTTGTGTCCTTATCTTGGCTCAGCACCATCTACCATGGAGACAGACCATGTGACTGCTATGGGGCCCCTCGGAGAGGAGAGCCCAACACTGAACAATCTCTTCTGTTCCCCATAAAAATATACTGCATTTCCTGCAGCTGCCACCAGAGGGAGCTCAGTGCTTCGAGCTTTTAGAGTGCTTTTCACAGCTTCCGTTAAGTTCAATAGTAACTTTTTTCATTCCTATACACTGAGCTCCCTCTAGTGGTGGCTGGAGAAAGCTTTTTCCTGCTGTATATGAATGGAATCAGAGGATTTAGAACTTTTGGGGGAAAGTTAATCAGTATATTTATGCAGATTATTGTAAATACAGTGAGCTATATGATGGAAAGATCGTCATACTGTATTTATGATGCATCCATTTCACGTTAACTCATTGGGTATGACATACTACAATTTTCTGTGGGCTCCTTTGGTATATGTTTTCTTTCTTTCTTTCTTTCTTTCTTTCTTATCTGTTTGCCTATTTATCTATCTAAAATATAAAAGCATATTTTGGATTCATAGCAGCACAACAAAAATAAAAAATCCTTTCAACTGGTGGTGCCAGCAGTGTTGGGTGCCAGTCTGAAGTGCTCCCTGGCTTGAGAAAGACCACACTGGTCGAAACGTCGCATTGTATTAGTGAATAAAGCTGAATTGAAGAATGAAGAATTGAAGACAAGAGAGCGCTGTGGTTTTGTACAAATTAAAATAGCAAAAAGGCAGCACTCTTTCGGCTCAACCCTAGAGCCTCTATCTATCTATCTATCTATCTATCTATCTATCTATCTATCTATCAAATCAGCTTTATTGGCAGGACTAATTACAATTTAGCATTGCCAAAGCAAGTGGGAAATAATTGGGTAGGGTTGGGGGATGGGGACACATCCAAGGTGGGGATATAGGAGTCCGTGGTATATCAGGCTCCTCTCAGTCTATGGCAGGCAGTAACATATTGTGCTGCTATGGCCGCCGTGTTCTCCTCTTCCCCCAGCAGTATGGAGAGTCTCTCTTCCTCCTCCATGGAGGTGAAGTCTGGGCAGAGATCAGACAGTCTCCTGAAGTGAGAGTCCCTCACCACTGAGTATTTGGGGCACTGCAGCAGCAAATGAGCCTCATCCTCCACGGCCTCCTGGTCGCACTGTAGGCACAGTCTGCTCTCCCTGGGCGTGTACCTCTGTCGGTGACGCCCAGATTCAATGAGCAGGCCATGGGTGCTCAGTCTATAGCGGCTCAGGATCTGTCGGTCTCTTGGATTGGGGAGTTTCTATCTATCTATCTATCTATCTATCTATCTATCTATCTATCTATCTATCTATCTTTATCTATCTCATATTTATCTATCTATCTATCTATCTATCTATCGTCTATCTATCTATCTATCTATCTATCTTTCTATCTACTATCTATCTATCTATCTATCTATCTAATGTCTATTATCTATCTATCTATATATCTAATATCTATCTATCTATCTATCTATCTATCTATCAATATCTATCTATCTATCTATCGATATCAAATCTATCTATCTATCTATCTATCTATCTATCTATCTATCTTCTATCTATCTATCTAATGTCTATATCAGGCATCCTCAAACTGCGGCCCTCCAGATGTTGTAAAACTACAACTCCCACAATGCCCTGCTGTAGGCTGATACCTGTAGGCTGTTTGGGCATGCTGGGAGTTGTAGTTTTGCAACAGCTGGAGGGCCGCAGTTTGAGGATGCCTGGTCTATATTCTATCTATCTATCTATCTATCTATCTATCTTTCTATCTATCTCATATCTATCAGCTATCGCTATCTCTCTCTCATGTCTCTGTATCTAGATATTTAGAGTCATTATAACGATGTAAACCATACATCCAGAATGGAGATATTCACAGATACAGTAACGGCGGTCAAGGTCAAAATCAATGTTCTCATTAAAAATGCATCCTTAGCGCACACTGACATGTCATGGGACTGCCGTGTGTAGGATATAACATGCATTCATTACTTCTCATTCATACTACTACACTTCTCGTCCTCCCCCGGCTGTCAAATGCTTCACATCTCTAAGCCCTTCTGGAGTCTGTCAGTCATGGAAGAGGAGCGAGGCTGTGCGCTGCAGACTGCAGTCTGGTCTATTAGTGTGAATGACAGGAGTCGAGAGCCCATGGATGACACACTGTCTGTAGGGTGCAGAATCCTCTCCGGGCTACTGCAGGGTATAAGCTGTTAGCGTGACATTGGGCAATGATGTAATGTAATAGTGTAACACAGCCTGACTCCAACCCCGAGAGTATCCCGTGTACTCCACTTCTGTTTGTCACTGTCTGTGCCAACTTACATGATCGGAGAATGAAACGGACACAATAGAATTGGCAGAAGCAATGCACAATGATTACAAGGCCATTAAATAAGACATAAACATCTATCTCAGATGATGTGGATGGAGCAGAGCTGAAACAGTACATCAATATGTTGTCTTGGAAAAAAAATTGAAAATTAAAACCGTATTTTGAGTCAGATTTGTAAGAATTTGCCATGCAGTTCTGTTTGTGAACCAATCAATTCTACCCGAATCCATGAAATGTACTTGAATATACATTGAATATAATCGAATGGACATTGAATTCTCTCTCACTCTGGAAAAATTAAGCCAAATCGAGTCTCAATAAGTTTCGCTTCTAACGAATCAAAAACATTTTTTAAGTTCTGGATGAATTTTGATACGTTAGAATAGATTTACTCATGTCTACTTAACCTGTAATCCAAGATCCTGAAGATCAAGAATTAGGTCCTAGCTGCCATCTTCCACTATTACGCCATCATAAAGTAATAGCATGTTTTCTGGTTACAGAAGGGAAGTGGCTGTGGTTACAACTAATGGCTGTGTCCACTTGCTTCTTTTTCTCCTGCTCCAGCATTCTGCTTGCTCCTGCTCAGACTGCACAATAGAATCAAACTGTTAAGGCAGTATGTGCCTGAAGATGACATCTGGCTTGGTCATGTACTCATCCTAAATTGTGGAGCCATGCAGTGCCTGTTGATAGTCCTGACTGACCCTGGTCTTGACCTTGGCCTAGCTCCTGGATAGTGACTCTACTTCACACCTTGGATTCTTATGTTAGCTTTTGTTCAACTCCTGGCTCCCACTCTTGACTCTGTTCCTGACTACATTCCCGTCTCATCCTCTGGTCTGACTACACTCCTGTCTTATCCTCTGGCCTGACTACACTCCCGTCTCATCCTCTGGTCTGACTACACTCCCGTCTCATCCTCTGGCCTGACTACACTCCTGTCTCATCCTCTGGCCTGACTACACTCCCGTCTCATCCTCTGGTCTGACTACACTCCTGTCTTATCCTCTGGCCTGACTACACTCCCGTCTCATCCTCTGGTCTGACTACACTCCCGTCTCATCCTCTGGCCTGACTACATTCCTGTCTCATCCTCTGGTCTGACTACATTCCTGTCTCATCCTCTGGTCTGACTACACTCCCGTCTCATCCTCTGGCCTGACTACACTCCCGTCTCATCATCTGGCCGGACTACACTTCTGTCTCATCCTCTGGCCTGACTACACTCCCGTCTCATCCTCTGGCCTGTCGCATCCTGCTGATGACCCAGTTGGTCTGAATGAGCTAGTACTCCATAAGTGTTTCTGTAGCCAGTCAGTGCAGACCTTACCCTGGGGATCCTTCAGCAATAACCTCCTTGGGCGGATTAAATATAAAGACAAGGAGACCCCATAGACTCCATAACACAATCTAGCCAGTGTAGGGAATCTACATCTCCAGCACATGACACAAAGTGGTTTGCTGATTTCTGTATTGTCCTTGTTTTAAAAATAATCGGCTTTCTCTAGCTTCCTATACTGCGGGTCCAGTGCTCAGTGGGTGTTCCCTGCAAAGATGCTCTTTCCCTCCATGTTCTCAATGCTTGTGTTTCCTTCCCCGTTGATCATTTCGAGTCCAGCTGTGATTTCCGAGAAAAGATTCAGTTCAGAAGTCTTCTTTGGAATATATAATGATGAGTGTGAATAATACTGACCAGTATTGACTGGAGATGTCTCTATAGAAGGAGGTCAGTAAGAAGCAATTTATGATAACCTCATGCACTGCCGAAGGCTGCGCCTAATTTGGTGTGAGCTCCAGCTCCGCACCGCCATTTTGTGTGGCTAAACTGAAATCTAGCTGACGTCTTCTTTTGCGGCCGAAAACTGGCATAAAATTATAAATATTTCCCTTTTTGGGAAAGTGGTAAGGCCGATGGAGAAACGCCCCATGCGCAAAATTTGTTGCTTATGAGGTGTTAAAAAAGTTGCAGACATGATGGGCCAGATTTATCATTACACTTACATCTTACTCCACTTTTACATCTGCCCAAAGTCACTTTTAGTTAGTCAGATTAATTAATGGTCCTTTAATACTGTGATAAATGTGGATTGACGGTAGCAGTTTATCCTACAGTAAGCAGCTTTACAAAAGTCGCACGTCTTTACAAAAAAGTCGCATGTTCTATTAAAAAGTCGCATAAGATAAGCATGGTCCCCCCTGGAGTGAAATTGCGACTTTTTTGCGACTTGGTTGCAATAGTAAATCTGTCTAGTGATTCATTTACATAAGACAACATGCCCACTTTCACAAAACTGGAGAGCTTAGTGCAGAGCTTGAAAAAGTCACAAAAAAATGCGCAATTTTACCGATTGCGCATTTATTTGCGACTTTTTCACTCCATTAAAGTGACTTTAGCTAATGATAAATCTGGCCCGATGTGTTTTACTCATCTGTGCTATAGCTAAGGGTCACACTAAGTGGCTCTAACCAAAGATACATAGAATGGCCTCTCTTTTCTCCATAAAGTCACATAATATACTGTTGGCATTGACCTAGGTACTCTATATAATTTCTGTATCCCTAAACACCTGAGCAAAGTCATGAACTCTGAAGACCAATGAATGGCAAGTATTTCACAGATATAGCAGAGCGGAAATTGCCTGTTTTAATTCTTAAGACCTCTATTGCCTAAGCAAGATTATTAAAGCCTTTTTCAACTAGTCCATTAAGAGATATTCAGGGGTGTGACTATAGATGGTGCAGAGAAGGCAGTCACACCCAGTTTTGTTGCCCTAGAGCAGGCATGCTCAACCTGCTGCCCTCCAGCTGTTGCAAAACTACAACTCCCAGCATGCCTGAACAGCCTACAGCTATCAGCCTACAGCAGGGCATGGTGGAAGTTGTAGTTTTACAACAGCTGGAGGGCCGCAGGTTGAGCATCCCTGCCCTAGAGAAACCAACTTATGTGATACATATGTTGCACTTCTAATTTATATGGCTCTGCCTTCTCTTTATGGCCCTGGTGCCCAAGAGGACATAAAGTCACCAGTATTACAAATAACACATGATAAGTAGGTACTCTGTTACAGGTTTTGCATTCGGTTTAGGAGCTTCAAGTTACACCCCTGAGGATTATGATTCAATAAGAGGGTGTCCTTTTATTGAGCAGCTGCAGAGATCATCTCTCTTATCGGACTACAGGATGTTTTCAACTCATTGGTTTCAATGTCCAGAGTAATTTAACATTTGCTGTTGGGTTTCCTCAAAAATTACATTAAATTTCTAGGGGTTTAAACAACAAAATATTCTGAAATCAGATCCTTTGTGAGCGTCCATCTAACAAAATTTGGGACTGTGCCTTTAAAAGAGGGTTTTACTGGACTAGAAAACATGGTTGCTTTTTTCTAAGACCAGTGCCCCTCCTGTTCACAGGTTGTGTGTGGTATTGCAGCTAAGCCCCCTTCACTTCAATAGAGATGACCTGCAATACCGGACACAATCCATGAGCAGGTGTGGCACTGTTTTCTGAAAGACAGTAGCAAAGTTTTTCTAATCTTGTACAACCCCTTTAATTGTCCCAGAAAACCACACATAGACCAAGGTGAGGACAAAATGAGCTGTGCCAAACATTAAACCACACACCTCACAGAACCCAATTCACTTCTATATGGTGTTTTTGTGTTGTTCTATGTCATTTGTAGTTACCATTCATTCTCACATACATGGGAAAACCATTTAACTTGGAGTCCCTGGAGCAGTAAGCCTAGTCGTGTCAAGCCGTTGGTACACCGTGCAGTCGTCTTGGGGAGATGTCACAGCACTCTCTATCTATCAGACAAAGGCTCTGTCGTCTCTTCTGGGCAAACATGTTACATAAGGTAACTTCAGACGGAATATGAATGGATCTAACAATGAATGTTTAGCTTGAAGCTTATGGTAGATGGACAGGGAGTGACGTAAAAGGAAGCAAGAATACATATCTGGAAAGGTTTTAGCTGGAAGACCCTGCAACGTCCAAGCAGATCCTGCCATCCATGATATTCATGACTCAAACTATAAATCAGAATTGAGAGGATCCAATAATATTATACACAGGACATTTCAAGAGAAGCTCCACTGTCTGTAACTAGAACTCATGGGGCCCCATAGCAGAATTAATGGGTCCCTACCACCAAATATAAAGAAACTTAAAGGGAACCTATCACCATGAAATTATACCTACAGTGCCCACGTTGGAACGCCTGGGATAATACCTACTTTATTTACAGAAAAGTCATAAAACTCAATAAATCCCTTTAGGGGTAACAACATTTAATTGTGTGCTAAAACGTCACCTTTATTATATTTATTGTTAAAATCTTATATTAGACAAACCTGATTCCTATTAAAAATATCAGGGTAGAGATCAGGGATTTTTTTCAGAGTATTTCTGAGGCCATTGTTGTCGACAGATATACTCTTCATGTATTTGTCTATGTAAGAGTGGTGTGTAGACCAAATAGCTACTGCTTATAGCTGCAATACACTCCCTTGGACGGGGACCAAAGTACACTGCACCAGTCACTGAGTTATTGTATCTATTGGTCTGCTCTGGACCCAGTTATCACAAGTTGCTTTTATTGCACTTGCTTATTGTTGCAAGTAGATGTTTCAATCCTATCAGTGTCCTTGGACAGTTATACAGTCCCCTATTTTCCAATGTCTCGTATTATAGGTGTATATTCTCATTTACCACCGTTATTCCTTATGAGTAGAGATGAGCGAACTTTAAAAAAAAGTTTGGCGTTCGGCATGTGATCAGTGTAGGGGGCGGTGCTCAGCACGGGATCAAATCCAGTGCTGAGCCACGCCCCCTGCACTGATCACATGACAGTGACGTCACCCCAGGTCCTTCTGCTGTTCAACAGTTCGGGTTCGTGGAAGCCGCCCCTTATGGATTCCATATGCCGAGATAGTCCGCGGGAGTGGAATCCATAACGGGATGCGGTGATTACCACAACCCGAACGCCGAACTTTTTTTTAAAGTTCGCTCATCTCTACTTATGAGTAACGGTGGTAAATGAGAATATAAACCTATAATACGAGACATTGGAAAATAGAGGACTGTATAACTGTCCAAGGACACTGATAGGATTAATAGGATTGAAACATCTACTATAGATACAATAACCTAGTTACTGTTGCAGTGTAGTCCAGAGCAGACCAATAGATACAATAACTCAGTGACTGGTGCAGTGTACTTTGGTCCCCGTCCAAGGGAGTGTATTGCAGCTATAAGCAGTAGCTATTTGGGGCTACACACCACTCTTACATAGACAAATACATGAAGAGTATATCTGTCGACAACAATGGCCTCAGAAATACTCTGAAAAAAATCCCTGATCTCTACCCTGATATTTTTAATAGGAATCAGGTTTGTCTAATATGAGATTTTAACAATAAATATAATAACGGTGACATTTTAGCACACAATAAAATGTTTATTTATTGAGTCTTTTGACTTTTCTGTAAATAAAGTATCACCATGAAATCACTGAAAAACCTTGTAGGACTAGTTAGCTCAGCTGAATGCAATGATACCTTTCACAATGATAACTTGCATTGAGGGTGGGTTCAAGCCACTCGGTGCACCCTTGCTCCCCTAGCTTCCTTTGCCAGCTCCTCCCTCTCCTTCTTGATTGACAGGGCCAAATTTTGGCACAGACATCTTTCTTGTCCCTGTCAATCAAAAAGCAGCAGCTATGAAGCTTTTGGAAAGAAGGTCTGCAGCCCTTGATGATCACCTCGACCTTTGCTACTTGTTGGAGGAAACCTACGTAGAAGTCCTCTTTACAGCTGCATTGTTACCTGACAAAGGGGTTTGGGAAATCGGTACCTAAAAAAAGAGCTATTTTGATGTTTGCTATGAAGCCCTCACTCTTTAATGTGTATACCATACAAATGATTGCCATTGCAGTGGATTTTTCAAGTATCCTATCAAAAGGCAACACAGTATAGAGGATGAGACACCGATCTCAGGAATATGTAATTTTAGAGTATCAGTTTAGCAAAACGTACAGTGACATATCAAAGGTTTTTATCTGTGGGAGTCCCAGTGCTGAGACCCCCACTTATCACTAGAACGAGTAGAAAAAGTTCTCTCACAGAGCTTTGCTTCTGAAGATGGGCTCAAAAGCAAGTCTATGACTCCCTCTCCAGTCCGCCTCTTGCAGCGTGAGCGCTTTGTGTGAGCCCTTCCTTCATCTACCAATCAAACCTTTGATATGTCACTAGAACATAAAAAAATTGTTGCTAAAGTACAGAAACATATGAAGTAACCTGATTCTGAATGTTCATGTAAAAAGCTGTAAACAGCGGTGCCAGATAAAGTCTGTGGCCCTAACTCTTTATTCCTACACTCACAGGTTTTCTCTATGAGTCGGTAGAAAAAGCCTGATTCATTATTCCTTCACTCCCGAATTCTGACATCAAAATGTCTCAAAATAGGGTTTTTGCGATTTTTTGCACTCACTTGCACAAAAAGTTTTTACACCATCCACTGCATTTTTGTAACGTGGGTGGAAAAGTGGATGTGATTAGCTATGTTAATTAGTTTCACTCCATACTTATTATTGATACTTTTTTAAAAGTTGTAAAAAAGTGGCAATTTCACTCCAGGTGGAGTAGAAAACTGGAGGAGCTTTTCTAGACAAAAGTGTTTGGCTTAAGGATAAGACAAATTTATCAAACAACCTGTGACATTTGATAAATGTGGCATAAGGTACATCAACACAGACTCAAGCAAAACTGACTTTAAATTTTACACTCTTGATGAATTCCTCCATGTGAGTCTTGCTTAACATACTCACTCAAAGAAAAAGCTTGTGAGTCCTTTTTTACCCCACCCACACATAGTGATTGACAGCTCTCCATATAGCCCAAATTTTGAGCGGAGCAGCAAGATTTGTCAGATACCAGTTGGAGAGGTAAGCAGGATTCACAGGCTTTTTATGAGTTTTAGGCTGAAACAAGTTTTACAGACATTCCCTGTGAGATGGCAGAGGAAGAAAGACTCACAGGCTTTCTTTATGAGTGGGTGGAAGAATCAGGACTTATTGGCTTCATCTATGAGTGGGTGAAAGAAGCAGGACTCACATGCTTTCTCTATGAGTGGGTGGAAGAATCAGGACTCATTGGCTTTATCTATGAGTGGGCATAAGAAGCAGGACTCACAGGCGTTTTCTATGAGTGAGCATAAGAAGCAGGACTCACAAGCTTTTTCCATGAGTAGGCATAAGAAGCAGGACTCACAGGCTTTCTCTATGAGGTGACAGAAGAAGCAGGACTTACAAGCTTTCTCTGTGAGTGGATGGAAGAAGCAGGACTTACATGCTTTCTCTAAGTGGGTGGAAGATCCTGCACTCACAGGTTATCTCTATGAGTCAGTAGAAGAAGCATGACCCATAGGCTTTCTCTATGAGTGGATGGAGGAAACAGGATTCACAAGGTTTCTTTATGAATGGATGGAAGAAGCTTTCGCTATGAACTGACAGGAAAAGCAGGACTCACAGGTTACCTCTATACGGATTTGGTGAGAAGCATGGATCACAGGTTACCTTCATACGGATTTGGTGAGAACCATAAATCACAGGTTACCTCTGAGTTTATGGAGGAAACAGGACTTACAAGGTTTCTTTATGAATGGATGGAAGAAGCAGGACTCACTGGCTTTCTCTATGAGTGGGTGGAAGATTTCACTATGAATGGACAGGGGAGGCAGGACTCACAGGTTACTCTATATGGATTTGGTGAAAAGCAGGAATCACAGGTTACCTCTCTACGGATTTGGTGAGAAGCAGGGAGTGGGAAGGGCAGCAGTTAAACAATTTTTTTACATAAAAATGCTGAAAATGCACCCCTCCATCCTATGCTGCTGTCTTGTTAACTGGCTCCTAACCTGCACTATTTATTGAATTGAAACCATACACATTTCTTTTCTCCTTCTGTTGCATATACAGCAGATCATCTCAAAAAGTTTGCAACAACTTAGGCAAGGGCATAACAAGATTCTCTGCATTGTGATGAAGATAAAAAGTCGTGATTATCTTTCTTGATCTGTTTGTGGCAGAACATTGGAAGAAAAGGATAAACTTTGTAGCACTTTGTACGGAGAAGCTTATGAATACAATAAACCCGGCTGACAAGCTTATACAGTGTATTACCTGCTAATTTGTGGCTAAAATTGTCTTCCAGAGAATTCCATCTCGTATAATTCGGCCGGTCTTCACGGCGAGGCAATTTTGCAGCTCACTGTCACATCTGAAGTGCATGGCTCATTATGATAGGTGCTTCAATCATCCTGTTTATTACGACTTTCAAATCACATATTTATCAATTGCTGTGTTCTTAACACCGGGCCAGGAGACTGCCTTACAAACCTGTCTCTTCTTATCAGTTTTATTATTTAAAGTGAGCATGTGAAAACTTGCAAATAAAACACAGCCTGTGGCGCAAGAAGATATTGGCGTTTCCCGTCAGTTTATAGTAAAGGTTTGGTGACATCATCAGATCATTCATTAATTTGTTGCTTTAGATGTAACTGGATTTGTCTGCTGTGCACGGCATAGCAACTCCAAAGATTCAACCCCTTAAAGGGTTTTCTAGCTTTTGGATGTTTTACAAAAAATAGCACCACTCTTGTTGATAGGTTGCATCAGGTATTGCAATTCAGTTGTATAATTTTTTATTTCTTATGTTGACTAAAGCATGTTTTTACCTAAAGTATGCGCTAACAAGCATAATCGCAAGCCCTGGGGGCTGTACACATATCACAGAGTGCTATAGAAAGGTTAATCTCATCAATCAAGATATCATGGTTCACAGGGATATCGCAAAAAGGCACCCCTTTCCTTTTTTTTTATACCCAGGCATGGGCGTAGCTACTGGGCCCAGGAGCCTGAGGGGGCCCAAAGACCCTTGTGCCAGATAAGAAGACACACAAAGTACTGAGGGAAGGGGGGCCCAAGCTGAACTCTTGCACCAGGGCCCATGGGCCGTTAGCTATGCCCCTGTACCCAGGATCGGTGGCTGCTAGGCTGAGACTATCACAGCTACAGAGCTATACAAGTATGGCTGAGTTTACATCAGCGTTCAGCTTTTCCATTTTTTCTGCTCTGTTATAGGAGCAGAAGTACGGAGAGGATGGTTTAGGCACATAACTGAGCCTTCAGACCCCATGGACTATAATGGGGTCTGTTAGGTTCTACTCAGAGGAAGATTTTTGAAGTGGAGACAAAAGTCCTTTAGGCACAACTGTTGTCTCTGCTGCAAAATTTCTCCTCTGATTGGAAACCTAACGGACCCCATTATAAACTAGGGAGTCTGTAGGCTCTGTTCAGCTCAGTTATGTTCCAAATCCATCCTTTCCATTCTTGTGCTCCTATACCAGAAGGCTGAACGCTGATGTGAACTCAGCCTAAGCCAGTCTGCAGGAACCTATCCATGAATATGCTTACGTGAGTATTGAAAAGTCATCCATGTAATTTACAGTCATTAAGATTTCAACTATCTTTGCAAATATCAATAGTTCAGGTGAATATAAGAAATTTTGTAACATATCTTATCTGCAAATAAATGAATCTTTCTCTACCTAGCAGCTCTTTTCTACATCTCTCTCTCTCCTAAACTAAGAGTATCTGTAAATCCATCTTCAGAGTCAAAGATGGACTTCAGTCACTGAAGGATCAAATTACAACTGCCCATACAGGTCTTTAGAGAGGGGAGTGGAAGGAAGAATGAGCTGCTAGAAGAAGAAAGAGCATTTTTTTCACTGATAAGATACATATAAAGTTTCTTATATTCAATTGTTAATTTATTCAAAGTTAGCTGAAAAAATGCTCTTTCGGAGCAGCTCTCCATTCTGGCTCATAGAAGGCAGTCTCACTTCTACAACCACCCTATGTCCTAACAGTTCGTTATAATAACAAATCACCTTTGATGGTATGAAGCTTGAGTCTAGTGCAATGATATATTTGCTTTAATACAAGAATAAGAAAGTATATATTTATCAACTATCATCAATATAAAATATTCAAATCCAGCCATTGTGATGGCCACCTATTCATTCTGATATTCTACAGCTGCTTTGTCTGCATACTTTGCTTTATCTTCTTTTTCCACCACCGAAAATGACATTCTAAGGTAATAAAAGTGAGAAAAACACAAGGTGATAACCTTTTCACAATTAAATGAGTAAAATACCCAGACTGAGTCAGGTCATCATTACCATGCTCATCCAATGTAAATGAGACAACCGATAAGACAATGGGCTTATTCATAAGGTCAGATATTATAAGAAGACAATTTACATCTTCTATGTTCTAGTATTGTCAGATAAGGAGGCCATCGGCAGAAGGTTTGGAGGCTTCCAGTCACAGTGTACATGAAATAATGGCAAATTAAATATAGTACAATGTGCTACAAAAATAGAAAGTAGGGTTTCCTCTGGGACCGTGTATGTTACATTTTCATATTTTCCTCTCATGAATACATCGCATATAGATTCAGTAAAAAACGTTTTCTTTTGTTGAAAAAATTGAAAGTCTTATTTGAATCTTTACAGAAAACTTTTCAAAATTCCAAAACATTAACATCAATTTGAAAAATTTGTAAAACATGTCCTACCATTTGCCCATTGGAAAAGGTTTAGGGGGTCAGATAGTATGGAGTTTTTCACTTCCATTGCCATAAACTGGAGTGAACAGGACAAACATACACTTTTAAGTCCAGCTTGTAAAAAGTTTGAATCTTGTAATTGTCCAAAAGCTTTATGGTCTCAAATTAGAATTGGCTTAAAGGAAACCTTTAAAAAAAACTTTGAAAATAGAGAGGGTGGCTAATTCCTGTGATGTTGCTAGAGCTGTGCACAGCACTTCAAGCCTAGTAGATGTCTCCTCACTTTAGCAGCACCTCCTCCTCTCTCGCAGCAGGTAGTCTCACAGATACATAGAGAGACACTGCATCTGCATCCCATTCCTCTTCCTCCTTTATATGGATCACTGCAGATAACTTTTTTTTGTGGCTTGAGGAGGTCTCTAAATGTTGAAAGAGAGTCTGCAATAAGAACCTAAAGGTTGCTGATAGGTGAAAAAGATAAGCTAATAGGCTAACAAGATTTATTATAATGTAAGTATAAGTATGGTCCCGCGCGATATGCTTCCCCATCCGCCTTTATTCTGAGGATGCTCTGAAGACACACTATATACTAAAGAGGCTCCTCAAAAGTGCATTTACCTTTTTAGGCGCTCTGACTTGTATGCTTGTGTCCTCTTTCTTGCTTCCACGTTGATATTAAGGAGGGAGAAGAGGGAGGTTTGGCCCTATGTTTTTCTGTCTTAACAGAGCTTGCCCCAGCCGGTGGCTCAGCTCGTGTTCAAGTTCTTTCTCTCTTGCGCTCTCTCGGAGCACCTTGTGACGTCATAGTTAGAGCTACAGACAGTTAGGAGGGTCAAGGTTGCTCCAATGCGTTTTGAATAGTACACTATTCTTCATCAGGGATGCTACCTCAACCTCCTACTCCCCCTTATATTGATTCGCTCTCCCTCCTCTATTTAACCCTTTTAATCCTTCTGCCTTATTCGAACGCAAACAACTCAATCTCAGAATTAAGTATAATGTATTTATAGGCATCCATGCTTTATAATGATGGTTATGCTTAAAAAAAAAATCAAACTGGTAAAGATTTTGACCACTCAAGCCAAAATAAATGGTTTTGTCTTAATAACTAATATTAACTCATAAACTATTGAAAACAGAGTCAATGGGAACCAGGGAACAGGAATGAAGAATACTTTGGCTGAATGCTTTGATCCTTCACCAGCCTATAGATGGTTACCCTGGGGTACTTAAGGAACTTTCTGCCAGTGGGAGGGTGCCTGAGCAATCAGTTGCTTAGCTTGCTAGCTCCTGCAAAGGTGTGCTGTATTTGTATGTTTGCCCATGTACCAACTTTTGCCCATTTCCTGGATATTGACCCACCACTAGAGATGAGCGAACTTCAAAAATTAGTTCGGCGTTCAGGTTGGGGTAATCGCCGCATCCCGTTATGGATTCCACTACCGCAGACTATCCCGGCATATGGAATCCATAAGGGGTGGCTTCCACGAACCTGAACTTTGGAAAAGCCGAAGGACCTGGGGTGACGTCACCATCATGTGTGTCAAATCCAGTGCTGAGCCACGCCCCCTGCACTGATCACATGATGGTGATGTCACCCCAGGTCCTTCGGCTTTTCCAAAGTTCGGGTTCGTGGAAGCCGCCCCTTATGGATTCCATATGCCGGAATAGTCCGCGGTAGTGGAATCCATAACGGGATGCGGTGATTACCCCAACCCAAACACCGAACGCCGAACTAATTTTTTATCTCTACCCACCACGACTTGACTTGTGCCTGACCTCTGTCTTTATCTTTCTCTGCCTGTCCTGACCTTGGACTGTTTATTGGATTGTTTGTACTCTGTCTGCTCCAACCTCTTCCTGTCCCTGACTACAGTTTTGCCTGACAACTCGCTGCACTGCAACTGTGCCAGCTCTCAATCATACAGAGAATACTCCAGAGGGTAGCAGCCTAGTGGTTCTCCTGGAGTAAAGTCCAGATCCCTTTAAAGGGGTTAAAGGGTGAAAACCGGGGGACTGCCAGGATAACAACCTTAGGATTAGCCCTTAGGTTTCAAGTCAAACAATTCATAACAATTTCCTTAAAATAATGAACCTGTGCAAGGTACACAATTACTGGAGATCATAAGAGTGGAGGTTGTCAAAGTCTTAACTCTTTTAAACTTGTTTAACTTTTATATGACTAAAATATAAGTTAAAAATAATAATATGTTGATTCCCCCTAACTCCCATGTGTCTTCTGCAGCAGAGGGTCTGTGGCCCCTTCAGGCACTAGGGTCTATATGTGACAGAAACCTCTGACCCCTTCCCTATAGTCACCTATACTAATTATTCAAGAAAAATTAATTTTGAGCTTAGTTTGCAATATGTTTAGGAGGATTCATCAGATTGAAGCACTGGTAGAAGTAATTTCTGGATTGATGAGCTATGCATTCTGGGAGTTTAAGACCCACAGTAGTGGTACAAGCTGAGTGACAGGTTTCTCTCTTTTGATAAAAAGAAACTTCACTGTATTTGGAATTGACGCCTAACGGTTCTAGGAAAGGGAGATTAAAATGCACAAAGATGGAAGAAGACAATGATTTTATTAGCTGTCAAATGATATTAGCTCTTCTAAGAAATCCTCCAGTCATGGTGAGAACTTCAGATCTATTCTCTTGCAAGTTTTAAATAAATGAGCGTGACACGAGATGTATGGATGTCAATCTCACAGTCCCTGGGAATTACTTCTTCTTCTTGTGATAGCTGATCCTAATTATTTTTTTTTTTTTTAAATCAACAGCAATGAATAAATAACAGGATCATTAAGACAGTTTTTGTAGCCTAAGGCTGGGCTCAAAAGTTCTGTTTAATGACAAATTGACTTCAGTTTGCATCAGTTTTAGGTCTTGAGGAGGCCAAATGCATTTAATGGCAGACGTCTATGACAAGTGGAAATAATAAAAATCTTACAATGCAGCAAGTTTTATGAGGTTCATTCCTGACTTTTATTCTTGTGTGTTACTCTTGTCTTTGGTCTCAATCCTGAACTAGGCCTTGATTCTGATGTTGCTCCAGCCTTGTCTCTTGGATTGTCTGACTAGAACTTGTAGTTCAACTGCTGTCTCTCTCCCCTGACTCAGTTCCTAACTACTCTCCTGTGTTATCCTCTGGACTGGCACACCCTGACAGCCTTCCAGGTTGTGACTTTTGGTTCAATTTCAGACTACGCAGCTTTGGCATTAGTGCTACTGCTGCCAATCCATGACTCTTTTAGGGATATGGTCTGGGGATCTTCCTGCAGCTCCCTGAAGAATTTGTGGGTGGAAATCCGGGGATCCCTCCACATTCCAATCTAGCTAGTCCTGAAAAGTCTGCAGCTTTGAGAAACCATATTTCCAATATGTGATCGTAACAAAAAACTTTAAAAGATGGGGATACATTCCATATTTAGATAAGGACCCACAGTTACTTGCTTCAGGGAAAACTATAAGGACTATAATGAAGAAGGGTCACATTTCAGATATTCATGTGGGACCTCTTTGGTTGAATTTCAGGTCATTTCATTTAGGGTATATTTACATGAGTAGGTTTTCCAGTTGGTGGAAACAGAAATACACAAAATCAAGGACCAAGGAGTAGAACATATGCAGAAGACCACAAAACCCATGGGGTTCCAAGTTTTGATATAGAATGTCATAATACCCATAGCAATGTAGGGCCTGTGGGACGTCGCTCTGGTAGATAGCGGTGCGGGTGCAGTACAGAGGCAAAACAAGGAGTCCAGAACGTGCAATAAACAGTGTTTTATTCACACTGACACAAAACAAACGATAAACAGTCTCTTGGTGTTAATTCACACACACATCAGAGGTCATGAGGCAAAACAAAAAGAGTCCAAAGCAGGATCCAATCACCTGTGAGGTTTAAGGTGCGGGTTCGCCCCTGGCTGTCAGCCGAGCCGCAGGACAAACCACCTTCAGGCTTCCAGGAAAAACGCCACTTTGCTGAGCTCCTTCCTCCAGGTCAGAGAGCTCGACAGCACTGTTAGCAGCTCCAGGACAATCACCACCACACCTGCTGGTGCAGGCTGTGTTTTAAAGGCCCGGGAAAAACCGGCCTGGACCGTGGGGAATAGGCACCCACCCAACTCTTTGCCTACTCCCAGTAAGAGCCGGCCCGGATTGGCTTTGCAAACTAAATACAAATGTGTCAAGCAGCACTAGCTGCTGCTGACACCCAAGAAAACCCGGCTCTTACCTCACCGAGGCCAGGAACCTCGGTGACACGTACCTCCCGTCGACCACGGTACCTTGCACCCTCTTACAGGCCTCACTCAAGTTATAATATGGGGCCTCATGGTGACTATGATGCTGTGAAGGAACTTCAGGTCATTTTTATTATGGAGATCCGACAATTCACTCATCTCTACTAATTAGCATATTCTCGGAGTAGAGATGTTAAATCGAAAAACTCTATATTTTCCCAAGAGGAAAAATAAAATGAGAGCTGTCACTGTGAGTGATTGCGAACGATCAGCAATTCTAATGCCAATAAAAGAGGCTCGTTTTTTCAGATGGGCTCTCTGGAAATTTAGCAAAAACTTAATAAGAGATGGGTAGACGGCTTTGGATGGCATCCTTCACAGGTTGCAGTTTATGATGGATAAAATAGTTCCCTTCCTAGAAAATCACCAGACGCATCTTAAGCAGGTGGCACCAAATGTCCCTGGGACTCTACATTAGCTTATCTATTAGAGTAAAACTTAGTAGTGCTGAGTACAATCTGGATGACACAGTGAGAACATGAGGGCTAAGAGCTGAGGTCTTAGCCGAACACATGGAAACGGACTACTACTAATAATAATATCAGAGGACTTAAGGAATATTTATTCTTCTAAATGGGAGCAGTATTATAGTAGTTATATTCTTGTACATAGGAGGTAGTATTATAGTAGTTATACTTTTGTACATAGGAGCAGTATTATAGTAGTTATATTCTTATTCATAGGAGCAGTATTATAGTAGTTATATTCTTATACATAGGAGGCAGTATTATAGTAGTTGTATTCTTGTACATAAGAGCAGTATTATAGTAGTTATATTCTTGTACATAGGAGCAGTATTATAGTAGATAAATTCTTGTATATAGGAGCAGTATTATAGTAGTTATATTCTTGTACACAGGAGGCAGTATTATAGTAGTTGTATTCTTGTACATAGGAGGCAGTATTATAGTAGTTATATTCTTGTACATAGGAGCAGTATAATAGTAGTTATATTCTTGTACATAGGAGCAGTATTATAGTAGTTATATTCTTGTACACAGGAGGCAGTATTATAGTAGTTATACTCTTGTATATAGGAGGCAGTATTATAGTAGTTTGCTTCTTGTACATAAGAGGCACTATTAAAGTAGTTATATTCTTCTACATAGGAGGCAGTATTATAGTAGTTATATTCTTGTACATAGGAGGCAGTATTATAGTAGTTATATTATTGTACATAAGAGGCACTATTAAAGTAGTTATATTCTTGTACACAGGATCAGTATTTTAGTACTGTAGTTATATTCTTGTACATAGGAGCAGTATTGTAGTAGTTATATTCTAGTACATAGGAGGCAGTATTATAGTAGTTATATTGTTATACATATGAAGCAGTATTGTAGTAGTTATATTCTTGTACATAGGAGCAGTATTATAGTAGTTATATTCTTGTACATAGGAGCAGTATTATAGTAGTTATATTCTTGTACATAGGAGGCAGTATTATAGTAGTTATATTCTTGTACATAGGAGCAGTATTATAGTAGTTATATTCTTGTACATAGGAGCTGTATTAGAGTAGTTATATTCTTGTACATACACACAGTATGATAGTAGTTATATTCTTGTACAGTACATAGGAGGCAGTATTATAGAAATTATACTCTTGTACATAGGAGGCAGTATTATTGTAGTTTCATAGATACGTATTACTATGGTCCATATTTATTCTGTATGTTAAGAATACGCTGATGCTATAAATATAACAATAGGTTGTTCACACAATTACTTATCTAAAGTGATTTTCCCGATGGAGTATGTTCACTGCTTACAGTTTTATATAAGCTATGTTCTGATAAATGAAACTAATTATCATATACATTAATGAATACTAGGCGTGAAGTAATGTTGGATCGCCTTTGTTCCTGTGATAATGATAAGAAATTCCTCCTATTAATCCTGTTGGCGATTATAAGACACTGTGTAATGTCCTCGTACTTCCCGCACATTCAGCTTCCACAGATAAGTGTGTGCCTCCTGATAAACATGTTTAGAACTCATTTACAGCTCTGCACACATGAAAGGTTTTGTATTCTCCACACATAGAAGAGCTCAGTGTGCACAGTAGATACCTTACCACACTTTAGATAGACTGAGAGAGAAATCAATAGTATAGGTTATAAATGTCACAGATCCATCTGGAGCTGGAACATGTTTACTTTCATTCCGAGATGCTCGTCTTTTAACCCCTTCTTCAGGAGTTTATATCTTTAGATGGGCTGTCCCATGAATTAAGATTGATTTGCTCTGTTAAATCAGGTAAATCATGACATGTTCCAGTCCAATGGAAAGTATGTAACAGCAGTTTCTAGATGTTAGTTGTGCTTGAGTTTATCCGTGCCATTCACTCACGATTTAGAGAACTTTTTGCTATAAATATTTTTTTGAATGAAATTAATTAATATACCCAGCCACACCATTTTCCCAACCACTTTCAAAGAGTGGTAATGGTGGTGCAAAAAAGCATAAATTATCAGATTTTATTTTATTTTTTGGGGTGGGGTAACACCTTTAAGTCTTTCTTAGGGTATGACCACATAATAACTAAGTAGACTACAGAAGAAGAAGAAAACTAAGAAGAACAGGTGGTTGATTGTATCTACAGGGTGTCTGTAAACTAGGCAGGTGAATAGAGATAGATAGATAGATAGATAGATAGATAGATAGATAGATAGATAGATAAGATAGATAGTAGATAGATAACACTTGCTGGTGCGGCATACCATACACATGAGCTCAGTACTCAGCTCTCCCCCCACTGATTCTGCAGGTGATTCCATTCTCCTGATCTATAATGTTCATGTAAATGTATGGCCCATTTTTGGGGAGTATATAAAAATGGTTTCCTTGTGATTTAATGGGCTATAAACATTCTGCGTCTAATGATTAAATGTCGGCCGTGGCGATAAATCAGCTGTTTAACATTCATGAAGATAAACACAGCAATCTCACATAGAAACTATCAATTTGGGGCCCGTAAATCACTCAATTTCCATGTTTATTTGCAAATTGTAAGCGTCATGATATTTGTGTGTCTTGTGAATCAGGGATTTTTACTGGTAATGTAGGAAGCCTTGTGGAATGTGGAAACGGTATCTTACTGGTGTTAGGTCAAATATCCACCAGCATCATTTTCCCATAACCATCATGTTCACGCCCAGTGTCTCAGCTCTGTTACTACCAAAATGGTCCAACCTCACCTGCGAGCAGAACATACATACATGGGGTCTGCAGCATTTCTGACTTACATCAAAGTCGGTGGTGGCAGCTGGTGTTTGGGGTGTTTGATCCACGCTCACTGGGCAGCCTTAGTCTGTGGTGTCAAAGAATGAGAGCTTGAAGGTAGTCTTGTTCCGGGCTGACCCATCCCTGGTCATGGGACCACTATGCCGACTAACCTGTTTGACTTTGAGTTCAACCTAAGGACGTTTACCTGGTGGTTTCCTGGTATTCACCCTTTAATCTCTGTACAGGAATCTGGGCTTCGATACAGGGAAGCAACTAGGCTGCTTCCTCTTAGAGTAGTCCTGTGTAGTTGGCTGCTGACCTGCTGGGATCAGAAATATTGGTGCCCAGCACCAAGAACTTAGGCAAAAGGTGTAGTCTGAGCACAGTCTAAGATCGGGGCAGGCCGAGTAAGTGCATATACCAGGTAGCAGTTCCAAGGTCAGGGCAGGTGTCAAGGAGCAGAATCGGTAGACAAGCAAGGTACAGTACAGGGGTAGTCAGACCAGAGATCTCACCTTCACTGATTACTACACTCGAGAAAACCTCAAAGCTCAGGCAAGAGGGTGGGACAAGCAGCCCAGCTAAAGAGGGAGGCTGATCAGCGCCTTAATCAGCAGCTGGGCGGGGAGCAAGATGAAAGGATTAACTCCCACAATGCTGAAAGGGAGAGTTGAGTGACTGCAGGTCACCATTACCTTGGATAACACAGGATTTTTGGGACAACCTATTTAAATACAGTAATTGTCAAAATTTAGGTGAGGTATCCTTTGTATAGAGGTAGTTTGGTGTGAAAAACATGAAGAGTCATGGAAATCGTGTTTTATAAATGAGGGTCACATGTGGTTAGAGTCCCTCTCACAGGACTTTTGGTCTTGTACTGCCACATACCTCAAGAAGGTCACTAGTTCTAAGTCTTTTTGTAAGAGATCTACAGAGGTTCTCTGGTTTTCAAAACCCATGTCTAAGTACCTTAATACTGAGGTATTAGAGGGGGTCCCGACCCCCTCTAATAACAGAGTATGTTATATAGAGAAAAGTTACAGAGCATGTAATCTCTTCCGTTTTAGGGACCTTCTATTGTTTTTAAAGTTTTTTTTTTTCTTCTGGGACTTGGATATCGATAACCTATACTCAGGATCATCATTATCAGATTAGTGGACATCCACCTCCCCTCATCCCCACTGGCACAAGAGTACTGAAGATAACCTTCCATCAGGGCCGGCGCGTCCTATAGGCTGAATAGGCAGCCGCATTGAGCGCCCCTTGGGAAGGAGCGCTGCTAGGAGTGCCGGCCCCGCCTCATGCTGCAGCCGCCTGAGCGCTCTATAGAGAGCCTCAGACGGCTGCAGCACTGCCCGGGCTGGTGCATCCATGAGGGCGCACCAAGAAGAGAGGGACTGACAGAAGGGAAATGCTCAGCGCTCCCTCCTGTCAGTTCCTCATTGTAGCGTGGCCGAGCCCTGTATAGTCCGCGGTACAGGAGCATCTGTCTCCTGTACCTGGCCGGACTGACAGGAGGTGTGCACACAGTGTGCGCTTCCTATCAGTCCGCCCGGGTACAGGAGACTAAAGCTCCTGTACCCGTGGAGCATACAAAGCTCGGCCACGCTACACCAGAAGTAAGGGGGAGGGGGGGGGGGAGATTGAGAAAGAGGATGACAAGAGGGGAGGAAAGAGGATGACAAGGGGGGTTGAGAAAGAGGATGACAAAGGGAGGGGGTTGAGAATGAGGATAACAAGGGGGGAATGAAAAGGGGAGAGAGAATGACAAGAGGGGGAAGAGAATTACATGGGGGGAGAATGACAAGAAAAGGAGAGAGAATTACATGGGGGGAAGAGAATGACATGGGGGAGAATGACAAGAAAAGGAGAGAGAATTACATGGGGAGGGAAGAGAATGACATGAGGGGGAGAGAAAACTGGCGTTAGTTAAAGGGGTTCTGCAGTTTATTTAAACTGATCGGCGGGGTCCAACACTGGCAGTAGCGCCTCGGCCTTCTTGCTGTTTACCGCAGGCGCAGTGACGTCACGACTAGTATCACTGGCCTTGGCGGGGCTAAGCTCTGTTCACTTGAATGAAGCTTAGCCCCGCCCAGGCCAATTATACTAATCGTGACGTTACTGCAAGAAGGCTGAGGCGCTAATGCCAGCGCCGCTGCCTTCTCAAACAGCTAATTGGGGGGGTCCCGGGTATCGGACCCCTGTCGATCAGTTTAAATAAACTGCAGAACCCCTTTAATTTGGAAGATCATATGGGTGGGGCATTGTGATGTCACATGGGGGGGGGGCGGCAAACTTTTCTTTTGCCTAGGGCGGCAAAAATCCTTGCACCGGCCCTGCCTTCCATTCACTTGAGGCTAGGTTCACACCTGACCGTTTTACAGCTCGTTTCTACGCGCTGTAAAACGCTCAACAGGCGAAAACCCATGTTTCCCTATGGGCATGGTTCTCACCTGAGCGTTTTACAGCGCGTACGAACATGCTGTAAAACGCCCTACGCCCAAAGAAGTACAGGAGCTTCTTTGGGGCGTTTTGTCATGCGTATTGTGATTGACGCCAGAGTGGTCAATCACACGAACGCGAGTACAACGCGTGTTTCCTATTTCCAAAAAAGCGCGTATCAAATACGCTCAAGTGTGAACCCAGCATAAAGGGGTTATCCCATGACTAGTATAAAAAATAAAAATCATATAGTAAATGACAAGCTCTTTCTTACACAGCTATGATTCATTGCTCTGCTAGATGTATATCAGGCTGGCAGCTCAAGGGAAGTGTATTTTCTCCTGCAGATTAGGGGTGTGTCTCAGCTCTGCCTATCACAGCTCAGGAGGCGTGTTCATGCTCTCCCTATCACAGCTCAGGAGGCGTGTCTCAGCTCTTCCTATCACAGCTCAGGAGGCGTGTCCAAGCTTTCCCTATCACAGCTCAGGAGGCAGTTGAAGGATGAAACTGAGCATGTGCGGCCATCTCAGGGAGCAGGTCAAAGAGATAAGAAAAATAACAAACAGCAGAAGGCGCTATACAGATACATTTTATTGTATAACTCAGCGGCTATACAAATTTTTTAATTACATACAATTACAAAAGTTTTCAGATCCTGGTGCTGGTTTGGAAACTGTAAAATATTTTTAGTGGGACAACCACTTTAAATTGGGAGCTGAGCTGCAGTACACCAGCGGCTGATCAGTGGGGAGCTGGAGTGTCAGAACCTCACTGATTTGATATTGATGGCCTATCCTAAGAAAAAGAGAGGAGCATACTGTGCTCAGTTTATCATCAGGAGATGGATGGGTAGAAGATAGATAGATAGATAGATAGATAGATAGATATGAGAAGGATGGATTGATAGATAGATAGATAGATAGATAGATAGATAGATATGAGAAGGAAGAATAGATAGATAGATAGATAGATAGATAGATAGATAGATAGATAGATAGAGTAGATGTGAGAAGGATGGATTGATAGATAGATAGATAGATAGATAGATAGATAGATAGATATGAGAATGATGGATAGATAGATAGATGGATAGATAGAGTAGATGTGAGAAGGATGGATAGATGGATAGATAGATAGATAGATAGATAGATAGATACAGTAGATATATATTCCATAGTACTACAGAGCACACAGCAATGTACTCCATAATATTTCCGGAAAAACTCATTTTATTCCAACCATCTCCACATCTGCTCCTCTCTCCTCGGTGGAGAAGGCCTGCACTGTGGGACACACGTGGATATATGTGTCATGTATGTGTACAGACCAGTGGGACTGGCGCTGTGATAACGTTGTGGACACACCTGATCTATAGCGCCATATGCTGCGGAATTGAATAGATTTAAGTTAATACACTGACTATCTGGAAACCTAATGAGGTGCGCTGTGTGCACACCCTGCAGAACGTTACCACATCGTCGCCCCTCTAACCACATGCACATCTGCTCGCCCCAAACCCTGGGGAGTGGGAGCGGTGCTTGCCGCCAGAACATTTATATTAACACAGAGGTCACAGATTGCTGCAGCATTTCTCTTCTAGAAAATCCCAATTTTGATTCCTTTTTATTCTTTTTTTACAGGCTCGCTCAGGTCCTTCAATATTCGTATTCAGTTTCTGAATATTTCAGTTCCCTGTTATCGTCACCATTAGTATGGGGGAAAGAGCCAATTGCCCTTCCACCCCCGGCAGCTCACCCCTTGATACCTAACACATTGAAAACTGTTTGTTGACTTGCCATGAACTTTAGTAATCGCGTTATCTGTGCTATTATTTGGACACGGTATGGAAAGCCACTAAAATGTGTGCACCATATGGCATTATTATGTGTTCACTGCATGACTCTATTAATATGCAAAGTTGCAGACAAATTCCCCTTGGTTTTACATGGTATCCTTTATTGCCCTTACATTGCCATCCGTCACATATCAAGCCATGTGAACATGGTATGACACTATTACTTGGCACTGTACGGTTGTATTATTTAAGCACGAAAGAGCACTACTATTTGGGTGATGTGATGACAGGTACGTTCTTCGCCACTGATGGGCGGCACTACTTATTGTTCTAGCATGGCCGTTTTTCTAAAAGTCTACTGGATGTAGATCTGATGTTGATATGCAGCATGTCCACATATGCCCTGCAGTCAACCATTTCCGCCATTTTGCAGGGACAAGGGGGCTCACTAAAAATAGAAGACAATGGTGCCTGGGACTACTAGTTGCAGCAGCTCTTTCTGAATGGCTCCCATCCGCATATCAAAGGGCATCTGTCAGCAGTTTTGTAACTCTGAAACTGGCTGACCTGGGCGTGGGAGTTGCAGAGAGAACAGAGCTTCGAGGTGTAACGACAACGCCCCCGTTGCTCTTAGAGGCTCATTTGCATATAATAAAACATCATTTTTCTCAGCAATGCAGGCACATGTGAACAAGGGACCAACACAGATGCCTTTAGCTGCCAAGCGTACATGTAACAGGTCAGCCAGTGTCATAGGTACAAAACTGCTGACAGATGCCCTTTAAAGCTGTCTGTTGTGGTGGTACTTTTTTTTGCATAAACACACCTCAGCACAGTAGCCCCAGGGCCTTAGATCCTGAGAAAGCCCCTTAGCCGCTTACGAAGATGGCAGTATTATAAATGCATGTGTGGATTTTGCATTGGGACCAAGTTACGCCCCTGGTTAAACTGACTATTTTTATTTTTTGGTCTCCAAATCTTTTTCTTTTTCTTTTTTTCAAAATTCTTCTCCTGGATAGTCTACAGAAAAAAAAGTGAACGGTCTCGAAGACTGAAAGCTTGGCAGAACATCACCAGCCCCAGGGTCATCAGGGTGAGAGAAATGAAAGTGACGGTATTTTAAGGATGCAGAGGCTTCCATCGGGGGGTCGCGGGTTCACAGCGTCCTCATGTTGACAGTGACAGAAAATCATTGCTGTCACAAAGCATCTTGCAGGCCATGGTGGGACGTGAGCTCTTGGTCTACGACCATCCCAGTAGACCGAACCTGACATGACAATAATTATTAGCACGACCGCTGAGTCTCCAGGAATAGAAGTTTCTGTGGATCCCGTATCTCTCTCACTAATCCTGCGGATGACTTACAGAGGCGTCCCGGCACTGTGCGGATTAACCCTTCAGCCCCCACAGAGACTTCAGACTTTGCTCATCTTTAAAGACCCAAATTGTAAACTGATAAAAATAAAAGAGAGTAATGTAATTGTTAATATGTTCATGTATCTTCTTCCAGGAATGCTGAAAGGCAGTGTCGGACTGGGGTACCTCGGGCCCACAGGTAAAATTTATTTGGGGGCCCACAGTACGGATACATTCAAATATAATAAATAATCTAACAAGTTTTTTTATATAAACATAGGCTGGTGGAGGTGCTGTACATTGAATATATGTATGTAGTGCAGTAAGTCCAATGTGTTATGTGCCAATTGTGCAGGGGGTGGGATACTGGGGGCCCACCTTGCTCAAGGGCCCAGCGGGGGATTCCCCTGTACTCTGTGGGCCAGTCCGAGCCCGCTAAAAGGTATAGCACCTATGCTGAAAATATTGGTTACCTCCAGGACTTGGGTAGAGGGGGTTACTTACTGTGTGATGGACCCAAATTCAGGCCATTAGAGAAAGTGTTTACTTTTTTCATGGAAATAAAGATTAATCATTGTATGAAGAAACATAAAATAAAAATAAATAAATAAGATAAAAAATAAAAATAATGAAATAAAAGAAAAATGTAAATTAATAAAATGGAAACAATAACAAAATAAAATAAAAAACTATTAAAATAAAACATAAATAAGCTAAAATAATAAAAATAAATGAATTCAAAAAATGTTAAAACATTTTTGAGATCTCTATTTACTGTGAGTACTTCCTTGCATTCAGAGGTTAAAAAAAATACCCTCATCCTCACATTCTCTAGGGGATTTTGGAGGTGTTCTCTCAGGGATTTCCATTGACCATTCATGGACGTGAAATGTGGAGGACACGCAGAGGCTAAAAAATTAACACAAGGACCAAGCTTGGATTCCTCACGGAAATCTTCATGGATGAACCACTGACTACCTTGTCAACATATACTCTTCATATACCCCCACACCAGATTGCCAATATAATTCACAACATTTAAGCCCTGCCCAGGTTCAAAACACCCAGTAAACAGTCACAAACCGTGCACTTTGACAACCTGTATGGTTCGCAGGACTGCAACTATGCTGTGCATAGGATAGACTATCGATAGCTGATTGGTGAGGGTCCTGTTGATTACCTGACTTGGGGTTCATTCCCATGGCGATACTTGCTGTAGGGAATTTGGTGCGGACACCAGGGGCTGGCGTTGATTTTAATTCAGGTACATGGACTGCAGGATGCTGCACCTAATTTAGGACAAGGTGTATGTCTCATCATAAGTCAGGTTCAACATCCAGCATCATGTCTGATTATCGTAGCTCGGTGTTGCCGGGGTGGGCAGGGGTGCACCACCAATGAGGCCAGGTGAGGTGGTTGCCTCAGGCAGCAAGAGCTCGAGACAAGTGGGGGCAGTGGAAATATCTCTCTATATTAAACTGTATCACAGTATGCCTTAAACAGTAGGGCTAAAGGGGTTGGGCGCCGTTTCAATTTTTGCCTCAGGCAACGGAAAGGCTAGGTGCACCCCTGGGGCTGTGTTATCACAAATGTACCCCATAGTGCTCATTCCTTACATCCATTTTTTACTGAGATCCCGACATAACTACAGGGCATGTGGTTGCGACACATTGAATTCATTTTCTTTCCAGTGTCCCACTAAAACCCCTTTCTGATCTGCGGTGGATTTAACCCAATCAATAGTAGGTTTTGCTATGTTTGTATTGGATCACCTTGTTAAACACTATTGCTTTTTGCTGCTTTTATATATATATATATATATATATATATATATATATAACTTTCACATGATCTACCTTTGCGATGTGTACTTTTTGAATCATGACCCCCATTTATTAAACTATTTATGAGATCACGCCTGTGGTGGAAAAGTTATTTATATGCAGATTGATTTGATTAAATTTTTATAATGCTTTTCTATTTCATTATAATTAGCGAGACATTAGGTCAGAAGTAATGTTTAGTGATGTGGAGCTGAAGGTCTTTTTTAAAGTACCTACAGTAGATTAAACAATGAGAGTAACTGGGAAGAAATTGAATTTTGTCCTCATCTGTTCTTAAAACATGAAGATTCCATGTTGTTTAAACAGGATGAAGTTCCCATATAAATAATACATTGGAAATAATGAGATACGTGAAGTCCATAGAGAAACAGAAATTCCCATCATGGTTCATTAAAGGGATTGCTCGATCAGGAAAATGTATGTCTATATCCCTGGGTCACAGCTAGTGAACCCCAAAACTGCAACCAGTCTCCCAAAGCCACTCCGGTGGTTCCAAAACCACTTCATTGCCTGGAACCCAGGCTATGTCTATAGAATTGGTAACAGAAAACTGGTGCAAGCTCACTAGTGGCAGACCTCCAAGAATAACCAAGGAGGTACAACAAACAAGTCAGGGTCAAAACCAGAGAAATGCAATCAATGCAGAGAAAGAAGAGTAAATCCAGAGGCAGGCCAAGGTCAGTAACCAGGAGTGTCAATATACAGTAGGAACAGTATATATATATATATATATATATATATAGGAACAGCACCCACAGGATTTATCCAGAAGCAAGACAGAAATCAGTTCACCAGGAGGTTCAATAGGATATCACACATGATAGAGCCCTCATACAAGTGAAAATTAAAGGCAAGTTGATCAATAATCTGAAACCTTAAAGGGTTATTTTATTTATTTTTTTGTATGTTTTTAACTAAGCAAATGTGAGGGGTTTTCAATTAGCTAACTTCATCTCCAGTGGCCCTGTTCTCCTAGTCAGCAGTTGAGCACTTGATATTTCTTTCCCAGCTCTGATATCGTTCTGTGTACAAGCCTGAGGGGGCAGGAGAAAGCAGGTCTGCCTCTGGACACGGAATGTAACTGTGAAGGCTGGGCTGGTCGGAGCAACAAGGTATTTCCCCTGTCCTGCCCGATCTGCTGTCTGATCTGTCTGTACTCTGTCTCCCTCCCACTGGATTCTTCAGTGCACCCCTGGCATAAACCCAATCTTTGTTAGGCTCAGGTATCTTTAGTATAAAGAAGTTTTTTTTCGCAACTAAAACATTCAATTTGCAATAATATGTTCTGTAATTATATATTATACTTTTTCAGATTTTTTAAGATCTCTTCATCATTTTGAGGTTAAAAACCTGTCCTGGTCATGTAATATTCTGGTTACGGTATAGTTATTAGTGTTCTGTGTACATTGGTCATGTTATTTATAATAATAAAAAAAAGACATTCAGTTCAGTGACTGCAACCAGAGATATTGAAACCTGTTATTAACATGGACATTATATTGTGTATCTTTTTCAGTGATTAAGCGAAGACGTTTTTGAAGAAAAATGGAAACCAGAGAGAAGACGAGAAAAGATTTTCACACTTTTTTTCTGGGAATGTTTCCTCGTGTTCTTTCGTCTTCTCTCACCTGAGTCTTAGTCATTACCAGTCACTGAATTTAGCTGCAGCTGAGAAAAGAGAGAAATACTCTTAAAGGAGCTGTTTAGGATTAGAAAAATATGGCAGCTTTCTTCCAGAAACAGTGCCACGCCTGATAACAGGTTCTATGTGGAATTGCAGCTTATCCCCATTGACTACAAATACAGTAACTGGCCTACAATGCCAAACACAACTCATGGACAGAGATGGCAGCCATGTTTTTCTAATTCTTGAAAGCCTAGAAAGTCTCCACTGAGGCATTGAGAATGTACAGTAGTACAATTCACTTACCCTTTACTTCCTGTTCAGGGTTGTAGTATTTTTATTACCTCTTTTGTATGAATGACCCTTTTAACTGTCTTTGACCTTTGTCCTCAAAGCTTAGGCATTAACCAAGCTCCACATTACCACTTCCCGTCTGTATGGGCATGGACGATTCTGTAAACACAATGTGGTCACCAAGACAGGAAGTCCTTGATAGGTGTGGAGGAGAAGAACTATGAAGGAGCATACGGAAAAATGTTGTCAGGCTTTTTTTGAAAGGTGCTGTCCATTTTGGAGAACCTGTGTATACAAAACGTTTTTAGGGAGTCCTTCTGTTTGGATTATCCTTTATTTAGTATAATTCCCAAGGGAACAGCTTTACAGTTACACACTTTCCATACAGAGCTATAACAATGAAGTGCAGCATTACACTGAGCTATTAAAGTGACATGTTTCATCTTTTGTGCTCTATAAGTAAGTTGGGTCTCATGGAAATGTCAGAGCCATGTTCACAAAACATTTACAGAGTCAATAGTACACCTCCATAGAGTCGATAGTAAACCTCCATACTATGACGTAGGCCAGAGCCTGTATTGAGTCAATGGGACACCTCTCTACAATGCTGTAGACCACAACTCTATATAAAGTCAATAGTACATCTCCAAAGTATTCTGTAGGCAGAAACCTCTATAGAGTCAATAGTGTACCTCCAAACTATGCCGTAGACAAGAACCTGTATATAGAGTTAATAGTACACCTCCATACTATACTGTAAGCCTCTATAGGGTCAATAGTACACCTCTATAGAGTCAATAGTATATCTCCTTACTATGCCTTAGGACAAAACCTCTATAGAGTCAATAGTACACATCTACACTATGCTGTAGGCCAGAACCTCTATATAGTCAATAGTACACCTCTGCACTAAGCTGTAGGCCAGAACCTCTATAGAGTCAATAGTACACCTCTACACTATGCTGTAGGCCAGAACCTCTATAGAGTCAATAGTACACCTCTGCACTATGCTGTAGGCCAGAACCTCTATAGAGTCAATAGTACACCTCTACACTATGCTGTAGGCCAGAACCTCTATATAGTCAATAGTACACCTCTGCACTATCCTGTAGGCCAGAACCTCTATATAGTCAATAGTACACCTCTGCACTATCCTGTAGGCCATAGCCTCTATAGAGTCAATAATATACCTCTGCACTATGCTGTAGGCCATAACCTCTATAGAGTCAATAGTACACCTCTGCAATATGATGTAGGCCAGAACCTCTATAGAGTCAATAGTACACCACTGCTCTATGCTGTAGGTCATAACCTCTATAGAGTCAATAGTACACCTCTGCATTATGATGTAGGCCAGAACCTCTATAGAGTCAATAGTACACCTCTGCACTATGCTGTAGGCCAGAACCTCTATAGAGTCAATAGTACACCTCTGCATTATGATGTAGGCCAGAACCTCTATAGAGTTAATAGTACACCTCTGCACTAAGCTGTAGGCCAGAACCTCTATATAGTCAATAGTACACCTCTGCACTATCCTGTAGGCCATAGCCTCTATAGAGTCAATAATATACCTCTGCACTATGCTGTAGGCCATAACCTCTATAGAGTCAATAGTACACCTCTGCAATATGATGTAGGCCAGAACCTCTATAGAGTCAATAGTACACCACTGCTCTATGCTGTAGGCCATAACCTCTATAGAGTCAATAGTACACCTCTGCAATATGATGTAGGCCAGAACCTCTATAGAGTCAATAGTACACCTCTGCACTATGCTGTAGGCCAGAACCTCTATAGAGTCAATAGTACACCTCTGCATTATGATGTAGGCCAGAACCTCTATAGAGTTAATAGTACACCTCTGCACTAAGCTGTAGACCATAACCTCTATAGAGTCAATAGTACACCTCCAAACTATGCCGTAGACCAGAACCTCTATATAAAGTTAATAGTACACCTCTATAATATACTGTAAGCCTCTATATGGTCAATAGTACACCTCTATAGAGTCAATAGTATATCTCCTTACTATGCTGTAGGCCAGAACCTCTATAGAGTCAATAGTACACCTCTGCATTATGTTGTAGGCCAGAACCTCTATAGAGTCAATAGTACACCTCTGCACTATGCTGTAGGCCAGAACCTCTATAGTCAATAGTACACCTCCGCCTTATGCTGTAGGCCATAACCTCTGTAGAGTCAATAGTACACCTCCGTCCTATGCTGTAGGCCATAACCTCTATAGAGTTAATAGTACACCTCTGTACTATGCTGTAGATCAGAACTTCTAAAGAGTCAAAAGTACTATTTTGCACTATGCCATAGGCCTCAAAGAGTTATTTAATTTATGCAAACACATGCACCGCACATATGTCCGAGGCACTGAGTGATTTAAATGAGGGTTATAGCTAGGAACCCTGTCAGGTTATGATTAAGGCACTCAGCCAAAATGCGTAAACTGCACTACTCATCCTTATGTGTTAAGAAGATTTCACTAAAAAGAAGTTTTTAACTGGATGGAAGTTTGTTGCTAATGCTATAGGCAACAGCATTCTAAATGCCTCTGCATGGTGGCCCCATATGGCATCTTACAACTGAGATGCTCCTTAAGAAGCAAGGCTTCTAAAGAGAACATCTCAATAATGTTGCATCCCATTAATAAAGGCAGAATCCAATATTTGAAATCATAGTCAATAGTACACCTCTATACTATGCCGTAGGCCAAAACCTCTATAGAGTCAATTGTACACCTCTATAATAAGCTGTAGGCCAGAACCTCTACAGAGTCTATAGTACACCTCTGTAAGATACCATAGGCCAAAACCTGTATAGAGTCATTAGTACTCCTTTGTACTATACCAGGCATGGCCAACCTGCGGCTGCAACTACAACTACCACCATGCCCTGCTGTAGGCTGATAGCTGTAGGCAGTCTGGTGATGCTGGGAGTTGGCCATCCCTGTACTATGCCATACTCTACCGGCACTCCAAATGCCACTGTATGATTCTTCAATAAGGCATGTTACAACAGAGATGTTCCTCTAGAAGCAAGGCAAGGCTTCTAGAGGAGAACATCTCCCTAATGTTGCATCCCATGGGTGATGGCACAATCCAACATCTGAAAACATATGGAGGTAAAGCATGGTTTCATCCGTGCCATACTATGCTGTATTATAGATTCACATTGCCATAGTATAGCCATAAGCATGAGGGGTTATTTTAGAGCAGCGATGGCTAACCCCTGGAAATCCAGCTGTGGTGAAACTATGACTCCCATCATGCTCCATTCAGTTCTGTGGAGTTCTGAGAACTGCCAAGCAAGTATGCATCTTGGAAGTTGTAGTTTTACCACAGCTGGAGTGCAGGTGGTTAGCCATCACGGTTCTAGAGGATCACATATGATGGGTGATAACCTTGTGACAGAGTTCCACTTCCCTGCTTCATCAGCCTGCCGGGGTTAATCAGACAACACATTATATATTGCAATGCATTTTAATTAAAACAGCAACTTTTAAGGCTTAAATCAAAAGTGCATTATCTGCCATCAGCATCTTAATGTAAAGTGAGTGATTTATATTTAGATTGAAAATTAAACAGTGAAAATCCTTGATGAAGGAAGATCTGCGTATGTCGCTTAGAACTTAAATGAGTGATTTCACTCTGTTTTTCAATAAGTCGGATTTACAATTGAAATTTTCCAGATCAAAGTGTGATTTCTAACTGTTCCAATAATTTTTGCTAAAAAAATGAACTTTAGGTAATATTTACTGGCACCCTAAATCAGTCCAGGCTGGCTGTAGAGACCAGTAAAAGTCCCCTGACCTAACTTTGTCTCACATATCCCCAGGTCTGAGAGTCTCCACGAACAAATCCACAGGTGCCAATGTGTACTATGTCTCCTTGTGGAGAGCGCCCAGTATACTTAGGGAGTCTTTTAGGCCAGGCAGTGCTCCTCTGGGGAAAAACATATGCAAATTAGCTATTTCCAAAAGGAGAGAGAGCTAAACCTCTAATGCCATCAGCTGTAAGGCAGCTATACTATAAGTCAGGCATGCTCAACCTACGGCCCTCCAGCTGGTGTAAAACTACAACTCCCGCAATGCCCTGCTGTAGGGTGATAGGTGTAGGCTGTTCGGCATGCTGTAGTTTTGCAACAGCTGGAGAGCTGCAGGTTGAGCATGCCTGCAATAAGTCAATCTTTGACCTTTTAAACAAGCCTTGAGACATAACATAGGATTTTAGCTAAGCCAGTACTTCATCTTCAGACAGCTTTTGAGGTGATTGCCCCTATTCTACTAGGCAGTCTCCACAAAGAGAAATAGTACCCCCTTGATCCAGACAAAGGCCTCTCACCCAATTTTCGGCTTTGTACTGATGATGGGCAATCACCCCAAAACAGCTGTATGCTGCTGAGGTACTGGCTTGACTAAAATCCTAAGTTATGTCTCAAGGCTCTTTTAAAGGTCAAACATTTACTTAAAGGGGTTATCCAACCCCTACAATGCCCCCAAAAATGTCGGGCTCCTGATTCCCGAACGGCCACTGCTGCATCTCCCCAACATCTGGCTACAGGAAAGAGCCTCCCTAGCATTGCAGGTGGTGGGGAGCAGAGTAATTATAACCTGTATGTGGTTCCCAGGCAATATAGGGGTTGGATAACCCCTTTAAAGGATTGCTACCTTACAGCTGGCAGAATTAGAGGCTTAGCTTTATTTTCTTTTTGGAACGAGAGCAAATTTGCAATCCGAAGGTTTTCAAAAAAGAAAGCAGCCCACCTACTTCAGTGTCATCTAGTTTTAGCTCATTTTTATTAGGACAGAGCTATAATCACTGACTCGATCTTTGGCTCATAGTCCATTGCACCCTGTTTTACATCTGAGTGTCTTACAACTGTGTGTTGTCTCAACAGAGGCTCAGGCTCCTGCTTTTAATATTATTTATACTACAGCTCAACTTGTTCTGATTTGCTCCTGTATAAAAGCACAAACTCAGCAACCAAAAAAGAGAACTCCCAAATATCAAGCTAACAGTCTACAAGGGTCTAATGTATAACATTTTCAACCAACTAGGCATCACTAATAACCCTTACATTATATTAATACACAAAAGATCATATATAAAATATATAATTTTATTGAGATAATAATTAACAAAAAAATCACATGACATAATTCATGACCGGTCAGGGTACAGAAACCCCACCAAATCATGTGTTGTACAGACAAGGAGACATGCCAGGACAACCAAGCTACCTCATATCATGTAGATAGTAACATGTATAATAGTGAACTACGTTTTGTAACAAGTGTGAACAGCACCCAATAAACGCCGCACTAGCTGTAAAACGTGTATGTAACTGCAAAGCCCCACAAGCTCAGAGAGAGCTGTTACTACCCAGGGCACCTACAGGCACCTCAGCAAGCTATAAAGTGTCCACACAGTTACAAATGTAACACATATTCATCATGTTACGATCTTCAATTACGAAATTACATCTTAAGAACAATTACCCATGATAAAGGGGAACAGGTCGTCCGGGAAAGAGCGCACCTTGACGCGCGTTTCGCCAAGAACCGGCTTTGTCAGGATGATTTGGTAGGGTTACTGTTCCCTGACCGGTCATGAATTATGTCATGTGATTTTTTGTTAATTATTATCTCAATAAAATTATATATTTTATATATGATCTTTTGTGTATTAATATAATGTAAGGGTTATTAGTAATGCGTAGTTGGTTGTAAAAGCACAAGCTCAGCAGAAAGTAAGAAAGTAGATTACATAACTGAAATGAGCATACCTAAGGCCTGATGCAAACAGTGAATAAAATAAAAATGATTGATGTCAAATGAACAAAACCAGAAGCTTATTTTCTTATTTAAAGGGAATGACTCACATAGAACTGTTTATTTAAAGGGAATGTCTAATGCAAATGCATGTTTTCATTGATTGGATTTTTTTTATGCAGGCAAAAAAATGTATAATTTATCTGCAGAACATGTCCTTGCATAAACACAGATGTGTTGCTGAAAATATGCATATTGGATGGGGAGGAACTATTATTGTCCCATTCGGTACAATGAAAGGTACAGCACAAATCCGCATGCTACATTGTCATATTGCACTCATTTTCAGATTATCAGTGTTTTAAAAACCTCAATATAGTCTCCAGGAAACATTAAGTAGAGACTAGTGGCAGGGAAGCTGCATACAGAGTCTTATTTAACTGCATACCGAATCTTATCTTGCCCTCAGGCAATTATTAAATTCCTCACCTACTAATGATATTGAGGTGACTTGGCTGATTCTGCACAATCTACACAGCAAAGCAGAAAACCGAGCTGATGAAAACAGGAACTAAAATTTGTACTTAAAGGACATAAAAGGCAAGACATGTCATGTAAAGGAAATATGTCTTAGCCGAGAGGTGTATGCTTTCTATGCAGCCAATCCACCCATGAAATATTTCAGTTCACAGTTAAAACAAAACTACTTATAAACTGGTGGTTGTCGGAACAGTTGTATGGAAGGGGATGTGCAGCATGTGTCTGGTTAGTCATTATCTTCTGCGAGAAGCACTGGGGTTACAGGAGAGAACACAATTTGTCGGAAGCTATTTACATTCATCATTTTGTTTCGGCTTCTACAAAGAGAGGTAAAGTTCTTATTTTAGAGCTATGCAGGTCTGTTAGAGACTGGAATAAAGTTTTGATCGACAACATAAAGACTATTCTGCACTCGAGTTACAGATCCGCATTTTGCACATCACAGGGATCTGGTTCAGTCTATGAAAAATGTTTCTGAAATTTCTTTGCAATTTAAAAAGGTCTTACAAAAATATGAATCAAAATGTAGTAGACTGACCTACTGCAAATTTACTATGTTGAATATATGTCACCTTAAACATAGGTATCACTCATGGTCTTCAGAAACCAGGTCAAACCAAAAAGGTCAAAGGACTTCCCCTTCCATCTGATTCTGTACATGGTGACTCCTACTGGATCTGCCCATGAAGTAGAATCTCTTCTACCAGTTAATTGAAAGTCTTCTTAACATTAACGGGACATTCCCTTTCAGTTATCATCAATATTAAATTGGTGGGGGTCTGACACCTGGAAAATCCACTAATCAGCTATCTTCAGCTGCTGTGGACACCAGGAACAACACAGTGGATGAAGCCCAAAACAGAACGTGCCCATACTGGCTTACTCCTGATTAGCTCCCATTTTACTGTGGTTTCTCTGGCAACTGCTAAAACTATCTGATCGGTGGGAGTGCCAGGTGTTGGAACCCCTTTACAGAAATTTGGAAATAGGTCTTCTAATCCAGGCAACTCTTTCAAGCGATCTTACTCTCCCAGGTACACAGAGATCAGTTGTCCAACCTACCATCTAACTTGATTCTACTAAAGCAGTGTTTCCCAACCAGTGTGCCTCCAGCTGTTGCAAAACTACAACTCCCAGCATTCCCGAACAGCCTTTTGCTGTGCAGGCATGCTGGGAGTTGTAGTTTTGCAACAGCTGGAGGCACACTAGTTGGGAAACACTGTACTAAAGGACCAACCTACCAGGGCTTTTTCAAAAGTGACAAACTATAACAAGATAGCATTTGAGACATTGGTTTGTAAGCAACAAATTATCTCTATGGCTAGTGGTTCTTCTCAAGTATTGTCCTTATAATGATGTTGAGTCCATGGAAATGTAAGTACAAAACACACAAACTAGACATCAACTGGGTCTTATAATGTAAATCTAGTAGTAGTAGTAATGGTAGTGGTAGTATTAGTAGTAGTAGTAATAGTAGATGTAGTAATATTAGTAATAGAGATGAGCGAATCTCTCCAAAATTCGATTTGGCCGGTTCAACAAATTTTCCGAAAAGATTCAATTAGATCTGAATTCATCTGCGGTGAATCATGTTAAAAGAGCTATTTCCTGGTTGCAGAGAGCCTTTTTAGTGGTGTAGAACACTGTACCTTGCAGTAACACGCATAGGGTGCTGTGGTAGTGAAACAATACTGTGAGTCAGTATGACATGCAGAAGACATGCGTCACTCTTAGAACCACTGCACACTTCATTTATTTGGGCAGTTACGGGGCCAAAACTGACCAAATAACTCAAGTGTGAACTCAGCCTAACAGTTCGATGTTAGCACTAGATATAAAGAACCATGCAGAGGCCCAAAATCCTACTGTAGCGTGAAAGAGCGCACTCCTTTAACACCGTCGTCAGCTGATTCCACATAGATGTCTGCAGAACCTGTCCTATGAAATGCTTATACAAGTAGAGCCCCCCCGACAGAGTGAAGATGGTTGATAAAAAAATGGTTGCAAAGCATTATACATGCAAACAATTGAACTGAGAAATAGGGATCATTCTAAGTAAAAGTGGTATTATACCTACTATAAATGAGTCAATGGAAGCTCTTTGCACACATTTTTTGATCAAACATGTGCCGGACTCATCTACCAGGCATCAAGGTGGCTTCTGCAGATGGGTCCCACTCCCTAACATTAAAGATGGTGTCAGCAATAAGTTTGTGTTGACTTCACTGATTATTTTGCCCTTCCTCTCATCAATCAGAACAATAACCCCCCTCCAAAAATGGATCCTGTCTGTGGAGCATCCACCTTCACTCCGTCAGCATTTGGTCAGTAATCATCAGTATTGTTAAAGCAAAAAAAAAAACAGGAGTGGATCTAAAACAAAGATGACACGTGAATGGAATTTTTGCATGTCTTCTGTGTTTTGTACCCAGCCCTGCTTTTGGCTACCAAATCATAGGCCAATTCTGATGGGACCATACAGGCCTTACAGCTACTACAGAGACAGGATCCGTTGTGCGTCTCATTTTTCCTTTCTTCTGACAGATCAGAAGAAGGGTCAAATAAATGATGATGTCAACCAGGCCAACAAGGCAATATAGTGGCTCAGTCATGAAGTGGGGAGGGTGGGAGAACAGCTTAAAATATCCACAGAGTGGCCCAATTACATAGTGTTGAGGTAACATCATCTTGAGGAGACCACAGAGTGACAAAGCGTTGAGGTGGCAGCAGCATGAGGAAGCCACAGAGTGGCCCGGTGACATAGTGTGGAGTTAGCAGCAGCATGAGGAGGCCACAGACTGGCAAGGTGACCTACTGTAGTATGGAAGTGGAAGCAGCAGCATCAGCATGAGGAGGCAACATAGAGGCCCAGTGACATAGTGTTGAGTTAGCAGCAGCAGCATAAGGAGGCCACAGAGTGGCCCAGTGACATAGTGTTGATTTAGCAGCAGCATGAGGAGACCACAGAGTGGCAAGGGGACATATTGTGGAGTTGAAAGTAGCAGAAGCATGAGAAGGCCACAGACTGGCAACGTGAAATAGTGTGGAGGTGGCAGTAGCAGTAGCATGAGGAGGCCACAGACTGGCAAGGTGAAATAGTGTGGAGGTGGCAGTAGCAGTAGCATGAGGAGGCCACAGAGTGGCACAATGACAGTATGGATGTGGCAGCAGCAGCATGAGGAGGCTACAGACTGGCAAGGTGACATAGTGTGGAGGTGGCAGCAGCATGAGGAGGCCACAGAGTGGGACAATGACAAAGTGTGGAGGTGGCAGCAGCATGAGGAGGCCACAGAGTGGCACAATGACATAGTGACATAGTGTAGAATTAGCAACTGCATAAGGAGGCCATAGAGTGGCAAGGTGACATAGTGTGGAGGTGGCAGCAGCATGAGGAGGCCACAGAGTGACCCGGTGACAGAGTGGGGAGGTGGGTGGCAATAAAAGTACCTGCTGATGATGGTGGGTATAAAATGGAGCACTTGGCATCAGATGTGTGGCATCAGGTGGTTGGCAGCATCAGAATGCCCCCACCGCACTAAACACCCGCTCTGATAACACACTACAGGCCGGGCAGGACAGCTTTTCCTTGGCTGGCCAGTAGCTGCTGACTGTCCTCTAGTAGTTCACCCTCGCTGTATAGTGGAGCTAAGCCCACAGCATATACTACTTCTCTGGCTGTAGAAACAGAAAAGGACAGAGGCAGGTTGAGGACAGGTGAGGGCACAGGGCTTGCTCCCGGGCCATGCCAACTAAGGGTTGTGTCTGACGAAACCACTGACTCTTGGCTGGGGTTGTCTAATGTCACTTGGGATGATGTGGGTGACCGAGTCAACCATTCAAGAACCGGTGGGTTGCTGGTCAAGACACGACTGCTAGATGACACCAGGAGCTCAGGTCTTTCGAAGTGCCACCTGCTACCGCGCCTCATTACTCTGCTGCGACCTGTGCCTGTGCCAGAAACATTTAGGCCTCTGCCCTTCCCCTGTGCAGGGCCTGGCACTTCTCTGTCTGACATACTGTTAGATCAAATAAGTAAATAAATAAATAAATAAATAAATAAAAGGAAAATAATACACCCCTAAAAAGGCAGTCATTTTGTCACTTCACCGCACAACGGCTAATAAGACCCTTTGGGTCTTATTTCCAAAAGGCTTTGGAACATACAACTGCACCGCTGAACGGCAAATAGGCCCTTATTTTTTCCACTTATACATGCCAAAAAAGCCTTTAGAACAACTGCACCGCAAAAGGGCTAATAAGATGTATAAATATTTCCTAGTAATACACACTGTTAATGGCTGTATCACACAGCACTTGCACCCCAATAACAAGGACAGTTTGCTGGAATTATAGAGGTATCATCTATTGCAAACCTGAAAGCAGCAGTATAATGGCAATTTGGATCCCCAGTCAGTGCAACAAAGTGTAATAGCTAAGCAAAATAAAAAGGGAAAAAGTATTTCCTAGCACTTTCCCTAGCGCCTGCTGACGTCTCTCCCTGCACTAAGTACTCTGGAAAATGGCTAAATCCAAGATGGCTGAGGGTGGCTGGCTGATGATTGGCTGCATGCATGACATTGTGGGTGATGCCTCATTCGCAGAGTTCTTTGCTCCATGTCCTAACATGTGCAGCAGCCATTTTAGGAAAAAATACCATTAGTTACCACGAAGATTTAGGAAATTTTGATTTGGCGCAAATCAAATTTTTTCCTGAAATTCGGATCGAATTCCACTTCATCAGCTTTGATTCGCTCATCTCTAATTATTAATAGTAGTAGTCACAGTTGTCTCAATTGATATATTGTACTTGCAGGATACGGTAGGTCACCTTCTCAGTATTCATTTCAAGGTTTTCCCAGATAACCTATTTGGAATTGCCAGCCATGATTCTCAGGCATGTACCTATAGCAGGTTGGTGGGGCATACAGATGTAGCCAGCATTACAGTCATCCCTGATGTGTTATCTATCACACTAGCTTATCACGCTGGCTTAGGGTCCTTTCACACTGGCGTTTTTGTTTTCCGGCATAGAGATCCGTCGTCGGGTCTCTATGCCGGAAGAATCCTGATCAGGATCATCCCCATGCATTCTGAATGGAGAGAAATCCGTTCAGGATGCATCAGGATGCCTTCAGTTCAGGACCGGAACATGTTTTGGACGTAGCAAATACCACAGCATGCTGCGCTTTTTGTTCCGTCCAAAAATCCGGAACACTTGCCACAAGGCCAGATCCGGAATTAATGCCCATTGAAAGGCATTAATCCGGATCCGGCCTTAAGCTAAACGTCGTTTCGGCGCATTGCCGGATCCGACGTTTAGCTTTTTCTCAATGGTTACCATGGCAGCCAGGATGCTAAAATCCTGGTTGCCATGGTAAAATGTAGTGGGGAGTGGGGGAGCAGTATACTTACCATCCGTGCGGCTCCCGGGGCGCTCCAGAGTGACGTCAGGGCGCCCTACACGCATGGATTACGTGATCCATGCGCATGGGGCGCTCTGACGTCATTCTGGAGCGCCCCGGGAGCCGCACGGACTGTAAGTATACCGCTCCCCCGCTCCCCACTACTACTATGGCAACCAGGACTTTAATAGTGTCCTGGCTGCCATAGTAACCTGAAAGCATTTCGAAGACTGATCAGGATCCTGATCAGTCTTCTAATGCTTCAGGCGACTTGCGTTCTGACGGATCCGGCGGGACGGACGTGCCTGCCGGATCCTCAGAACGCAAGTGTGAAAGGACCCTTAGTTTAACTATGCTCAAAGCTTCTAAAGGTTAAAGTTGCTATCTGTTGGGAAGTCGTCCTAACCCACTGTTGCTGGGTGCAAACAAGGTTCAAGGTTCACACTGATAACCTCTTTGGATTTTCAAGACTTGGTTCCCCAGGACGTACCTAGTGATTCCTGAGGTAGCAGCAGGTACTGACGATCAGGGATGTAATAGGAGTATTGAGAAAGGATAGGTCAGTAACCTGAATCTGTGCCTTGAGTGAAGAAATGCCTAGTTGTGACAGAAGGCAACTTGTATAAACCAGGACTTCATGTGGAAATTACATTTAGGTGCATCCATGAAAAACAGTTGGGTTCATTAATATATACAAGTCAGTTCCTATACATCATGTCTGTTAGTTGGTCTGCTGACAGTTATATAAGCAGTAAATAAAATCTCCCCTTCCCCTCTGCGTACATGCGGGACGATCGATATGAGAGTTGATCTTGTTGGTCAGTTCTCTCTCTCTGGCACATTCAGTGGAAGGGAAATCAGAAATTTGTTAAGATTTATATTCATAGAGATCAATAATAATACTGACCTTCTCAAATCATCAATAAAAATTGCTATAACCCCTGACAAAATATACTGGTGCTCACTTCATTTGCAATTTCTGCTGCACTTCTGGGAATATTATTTAGTTATCTCAGTAGCATGACAGAACTGCTGAAAAATGCATGCGGGGAGAGAGACAATAATGGAAGTTGACCTCTTCAGTGCCGATGCAACGTGGGATTTGACAGTGCAGGATTGTACAATAGCCGTATAATGTCTTCAGATTAAACTCGTAGATCATGTTCACACACATAAACACACACATATATCATGTATAATACTTGGTCTCACATGCAAAAATCTAGTGTTGGGTACGAATATTCGAATCGCGAATTTTAATCGCGAATATTGCCACTTCGAGAATTCACGAAGATTTAGAATATAGTGCTATATATTCGTATTCACGAATATTCTAGATTTTTTTTCCTCTGAACCCATGATCTCTCCCTGCATCTTGCTTGTTGGCCAATGAGAAGGCTGCAATGGCTGCAATGTCTTTGCCTGAGCTTAGCAACATCCCTAGCAACCAATAGGAAAGTTGCCTACCCCTTACTGTATAAGAACCTTCCAGCAGCCATTTTTTGCAGATTATTACAGTTCTGAGAGAGACAGCAGTGTCATTGCTGTGCTCTCTGCTTTACTATGTAACATTACATTAGATAGTTAGCTCATATATATAATACAGATAGTTAGTGGGAGATAGTCAGTGTGGGTTAGATAGTGATATAATGTAGCTGATAGGTTCCAGTGCAGGGTGTGAGGTAGTGTGATAGGTTCTGCTGTCCATACATACATGCTACAGACATAGTGCTGTGATGTCACAAGTTCACAACAATACTTAATGCACCAATAACTAATATGTAGTCAGACCTGCTAAAATGTGAAGTTGCACGTATTGTGCAAAAACATGCGCATCATTAATTGCCAATTTGCGCAATTGCGAATATATTAGAGCACTGTATCTGCATATAAAGCTATTGTAATGTTCTGCCGTGCCAACCATATTCTCCAGTCTCCGGAAACTTCTAGCAGCTTGAAAAATGTAGCAATAGTGATCCGCTCCTGTATTGTGTACGTAATATGCATATATTACATTGCCGATTTTTGCAATCACAAATTCGCGAATTTATGACAAATATTTGCCCAAATATTTGCAGAATATCGCAAATTCGAATATTGCCCCTGCCACTCATCACTAATTAATAGCAAAAACCCTACTTTATGAACAATCTGATCATTTAGGATCTTTTGAAGACAAAAAGTGGAAGACGCCAAATACATACTTTCCCTTGTTCTACATTTATAGAAAGTGATGGAACTTTATTATTGGTAGGCATTGAGACCCCCACAGACCTCAGAATAAGGAGATCTGAAGTTGGATTCCCAACATAGAAAGTGATGGCATTTCAAAATCTGTTAAAATTTCCACATTGGTAGGGATTTAACTGCTTAGACCCCAACAACCCTCAGAAGGGAGAGGTTTCAGTACTGGATAAGCACTGCTACTCTATCCCAAATGTTTCCTGCAGTGAGACAGTTCCCTCCAATGCAGGTGGTCAGGAGCATCACTACCAAGGAAAAACGCTGAGGTCTCTTTGTTTTTGGGATCAACAGGCTTCCAGATATTGGACCTGTACACTGAAAATATTAACCCTTTTAGGACATCAGCCTTAATGCTGAATATAGCTCCAGGAAGCCAGGAAGTTAAAAATGAATTTGCAAACATGAAAATTGTCCCTCTCCAGTCAAGAAAATCTATTTTTTTTTTACAACATATATCAGGATTCCAAAATGTCTAGAAATTTCTGGACAGTCTGTAAAAATGGGTGACTTTTTTCCTTTGTCTGTGAACAAAATAGACATTATAAAAGATGCAATCAGCCAAAAAATGGGCGTTCTCTCATTTGTCAGCTGACCGGCAGGATCTATACATGGGCCAATGACCAAGTATGAACTGTCTCCTCAGAACGTGTATGTAGGGCTGGGTGCTTGTAATCGTATAGAGCACTAATATTTTTGATCCCAGTTGGCAAAGAGTATACAATGGCTTTCAGAATCCAGTTTGAGATTAGGAATTGTCAAGTAGGTGTCTGTCCTTAAGTTGGAGGTAGCCAGGAGAAGGCTAGTGGAAAACAACCAAAAATCTTACTATAGATCAGTGCATTTCTGGAATTTCAGCTACCGGACATGGAGATAACCACTCAATTTTAATATTTTTTTTTAATATAGCACCACATATGAACTACAGAGGAAATCCCATAAAGAAGGGATGAAGCATGTCAAAATGAACCCAGCGTGGATCTGTCAGTTGGCTACCACAGATAAGTAATTTTTGTAATTGGACTAGTGTGAAAATTGCCGTAGGATGATGCTATATGTGCTAGCTAAAAGAGTTCATCTCCTTTCCTGGGTCTTGAGGGAAATATAATGTACGGAAAGTGAAGTGACAGGCAGGAAATTATCCCTGCAGGGGTTCTCAACTTGGGTACTGAGCAGATTTTGATAAATGATTGACTCCCACTGGATGGAAGTTCAGCCTGACTCCCACATTGCCTAATCGCTGTAACATTCCTAGGTGAATCAATCTGCTCTGTTAAACCCTGGAACAGCAATGCAAGATTGAAGTTAATAATGCAGTCATAAGTTTGAAATGCTGAGATATTTACTGCATAGCTTTGCAGCCTTTCGAAACATAACTTACACCGAGGGCTTCTTGGGGGAGTGAAGTGATGGGTCAAGAGTAGACCTACAGTGAACTTAGAATTCTGGGGGCACTGCTGTTTCATTGAGTGTAAATTCAAAGTTTTCATATTGCATCTTTTTATTATGAACTTTTTTAGATTTAGGTCATATCTACCAACTCTTCAGGAATGTTCAGTAGACTACCAGAAAAGCTGGACCTCTTGGACCCTTTAAAGAGCAGGCACATCTTCCAAGGGTGGGCCTAGCCATTGCCTCCACCACCACCTGTATTCGCACCTTTACTCCTGTCATGCATCTAGCTATCCACACATCCAACATCATGGGCACTCCAGCCATCATCATATAGGGTGGGGAAGAAGAGTTGTACCCTCCAACCACTGCCTGCTCAGCCTGGGGAGAGTTGGAGATACCTCCATTATACCTTCTCCTGTAGTCTGGGTCATTGCATATTTAAGAGGTTTGGAGTCTGTATGTGCTTGGAGGTCTGAAGTATTAATTTAGGGGTTAAATCTGGGGGCTTTATTTGTTTATGGGGTCTGGTGCCTGTATTGATTTTGGGGTGTAATAAAGGGGATCATATGCATTATGTGTGATTTAAATATTGTAATTTGAAACATGCATTAAATAAATGTGTGGTGCATAAGGTAAAAAATTCTGTATGGCACTGCTTAAAAGGGCTGTCCAGCTTTTGACCATTTTAGGTGGTTATTCCTTATGAAAAAAATCATACTCAACTGCTCCCGCTACTCCATACTGTTTCCCTGACTGACTTCAGTCGTCTCCTCTCTGCAGGTATTGACTGGTCTTAGTGGCCTGTGACCAAACTGTGACATGCCGCTTGTGGACATCACCTCAGTGGCCAGTCACTGGAGCACATTTTCCTGCCCATCCCGAAGGACAAGGACCAGAAGACCTCTGAAGGGAGCCAGAAAGCTGGAATGAATCAGCGGGAGCATTTTTTTAACAGCTGCTGCTGCCACCAGTTAAAAAAAAAAAAATTCTAAAAGCTGGAAAACCCCTTCAATCTCTCTGTTGTCCCTTCCCAAAAGTTGTCAAGCACACTTAAGATAAGTGTAGTAATGTGAACCGTTGTAAAAATCTGAATTTCTTCTTGTGAAAAGCAGCATAAGTATTTACAAGTGGGTGAGATGCAGTAAACGTGGAAATCTTTGCATAAGTATTTGCCATAACCGACGTTTCATCTGCAATTAAGCAGCCTGCAACATATTGCTTATTGCTTCATGATATCTGCGCGTTAAACAAAGTCTTTCATTCTACTTTGGTGCCAGAATTCAGAAAATTTAAATTACATGTTAATAAGAGAACTGGTATCATTTCATTTTAGTTTCATTTTTGTCTTTGGTTTTTCCGAAGAAGCTAACAGAATGACTCAAGAGGACATGTCATGGCCTCCTGACAGATCAACACACCCTTTTTCTTCTGCTGTCATGACCTGTAGAGTGGTATTGACTACAGCTCTAGGACTACCTATATCATGAAACTGCTCATGTCACATGGAAACATGGCCTTAACATAATCATGATTGCACAGAGTGCTAACCCAACAAGATCAACGATCTCCTACCATAAATATTGTGATCCTGGAGACCTTGCTCTACCATGTAACTCTTATGCTTCATTCACATGACAATGTTCTGGTCAATGATTTCCATCAGTGATTGTGAGCCAAAGCCAGGTGCGGCTCTAAACACAGAACAGGGGCAGATCTTTCCCTTATACCTTTTCTCTGCGTAGCCTAAATTCCTGGATTTGGCTCACAATCACTGATGGAAATCACTGAAGAAAAACACTGACGTGTGAATGAGGCTTTGGTTTGTAACTAGAGTTCAGCGAACTTCTGTTTTAAGTTTGACTTCAAAAGTTCGGGTTCGGGTTATCCAAGCATCCCGTTATGGAATCCGCTACCACGGACCATAACAGCATTTGGAATCCATAAGGGATTCTTCAATGAACCCGAACCTTGGACAACATGGAGGACCTGGGGTGATGTCACAGTCATGTGATCAGTGCAGGGGGCGTGGCTCTGTACTGGATTAGATAAGAGGTGGTAGCCTACGACCTCTTATCCAATCCAGTACTGAGCCACGCCCCCTGCACTGATCACATGACGGTGACGTCACCCCAGGTCCTTCACCCCGGATTCCAAATGCCGTTATGGTCCGTGGTAGCGGAATCCATAACGGGATGCTTGGATAACCCGAACCCGAACTTTGGAAGCCGAACTTAAAACAGAAGTTTGCTCAACTCTATTTGTGACCTCCCAATTGTTCAGATTCTCCTCCTAATACCATGGCCCTATCAAGTCCTAACAAATCTCACGAGTGGACTAGTTACTTGACCCAACAAGATGAAATTTATAAATCTATTGTTGCCACTTTTTCACACCACAAAGTTGAAGTTGCCACTTGTCATACTTGCAATTCTATCTGCTCTTACCACTTTTCTATATGGTGGAAAATGTGGTTGGAGATTATAGGAAAAGGTGGGACAACATTGATCCAACAAATTTAATGCATTCAAAGAATGTTTAATACTTATGACTTCAGGATAGGCCATCAGTATCCAATGAGTGGGGGGTCTGACTCCTGGCACCACTGCCAATCAAGTCTGAGGAGGCCACGGCGCTCCGGTGAGAACTGCAACCTCTTCCTAGGCCAGTGAAGCCACGTTCATTAGACACATGCCTAGGCGCAGCTCAGTCCAATTCAACTAAATGGGGCAAAGCTGCAGTACCAAGCACAGCCACTATCCAATCTACAGCTGTGCTTGGTAAGCTGTGTGGAGGCAGCGGTGCTTTCCAGAGTGCCACAGCTTCCTCAAACAGCTGATCAGTGGGGGTGCCATGCGTCTGACCTCCACTGATCAGATACAGACGACCTATCCTGAGAATAGGTCATCAGTATTAAGCACTTGCAAAAAAAACTTTAATGCCGCAGAATAGCACAAATAATGACATGAGGCATCATGTTTATATTCTTGCTCCAAAATGGGACACGTCTTAGTAAATTTCCCCTTATTAATCTTATGAAATACTCTCTTTTGCCTGGAGGGTTCTGCTCTTTATACAGTTTAGGTCCTCTTAGGCCTACACTATAACAACAGATTATCTGACCAATTACTATCCAATCAGACCAATACTTGGTGTGGATAACAAAAGATCTGTGTGTGTGTAAATGGCCATCTGACCAATGATTGGTCAGAAAATCTGTCAGATAATCTGTTGGTGTAATACAGGCCTTAGTCTACTTTCACACTCACATTTTGGCTTTCAGTTTGTGAGATCCGTTCTGGTATCTCACAAGCAGTCCAAAACGGATTAGTTTGCATTCTAATGCATTCTGAATGGAAAAGGATCCGCTCAGAATGCAAAAGTTCAGTCTCCATTCCGCTCTGGAGGTGGACCCCAAAATGCTGTTTGCAGGGTTTTGGTGTCTGTCTGATGAAACTGAGCCAAATGGATCCGTCCTGGCACACAATGTAAGTCAATGGGGACAGATCCGTTTTCACTGACACAATCTGGCATAATAGAAAACGGACCAGTCCTCCATTGACTTTTAATGGTGTTCAAGATGATTCCGTCTTTGTATGTTAACCACTTGAAGACCACAGGTTTATACCCCCCTAGTGACCAGGCCCTTTTTTACAAATCCGCACTACACTACTTTCACCGTTTATTGCTCGGTCATACAACTTACCACCCAAATGAATTTTACCTCCTTTTCTTCTCACTAATAGAGCTTTCATTTGGTGGTATTTCATTCTTGCTGACATTTTTACTTTTTTTGCTATTAATAAAAATGTAACGACATTTTTGCAAAAAAATGACATTTTTCACTTTCTGTTGTAAATTTTTTTTAAAAAAAATACATTTCTATATAAATTTTTCACAAAATTTATTGTTCTACATGTCTTTGATAAAAAAAATCCAATAAGTGTATATTTATTGGTTTGGGTAAAAGTTATAGCGTTTACAAACTATGGTGCAAAAAGTGAATTTCGGCATTTTGAAGCAGCTCTGACTTTCTGAGCGCCTGTCATGTTTCTTCAGGTGCTAGAATGCCAGGATAGTATAAATACCCCCAAATGACACCATTTTAGATAGAAGACACCCCAAAGTATTCACGGAGGGGCATGGTGAGTTCATGTATCATTTCATTTTTTTCACAAGTTAGCGGAAAATGACACTTTCTGAGGAAAAAAATAATAATAAAGTTTCCATTTCTGCTAACTTCTGGCAAAAAATATAAAATCTCAGACGGACTCACTATGCCCCTCAGTGAATACCTTGGGGTGTCTACTTTCGAAATGGGGTCATTTGTGGGGTGTGTTTACTGTTCTGGCATTTTGGGCGGGGCTAAATTGTGAGCAGCCCTGTAAAACCCAAAGGTACTCGTTGGAATTTGGGCACCTTTAGCACTCAGGCAGCAAAAAGTGTCACACACGTGGTATTGCCGTACTCAGGAGAAGTAGGGCAATATGTTTTGGAGTGTATTTTACATATACCCATGCTGGGTGAGAAAAATATCTCTGTAAATTGTCAACTTTGTATAAAAAATTTAAAAAGTTGTCGTTTACAGAGATATTTCTCACACCCAGCATGGGTATATATAAAATACACCCCAAAACTCATTGCCCTACTTCTCCTGAGTACGGCGATACCACATGAGTGACACTTTTTGCAGCCTGGATGCAAAGGAGCCCTAAAACCAATGAGTACCTTTAGGATTTCACAGGACATTTTTACGCATTTGGATTCCAGACTTCTTCTCAGGCTTTAGAGACCCCTAAAATTCCAGGGCAGTATAAATACCCCACAAGTGACCCCATTTTGGAAAGAAGACACCCCAAGGTATTCCGTGAGGGGTATGGTGAGTTCATGTAAAATTTTATTTTTTGTCACAAGTTAGTGGAATATGAGACTTTGTAAAAAGATAAAAAAAAAAAAAAAAAATATCAATTTCCGCTAACTTGTGCCAAAAAAAAAACCATTCTGTGAACTCGCCATGACCCTCACGGAATACCTTGGGGTGTCTTCTTTCCAAAATGGGGTCACATGTGGGGTATTTATACTGACCTGGCATTTTAGGGGCCCCTAAAGCGTGAGAATCCAAATGCGAAAAAATGCCCTCCTAAAAGGTACTCATTGGTTTTAGGGCCCCTTTGCGCATCTTGGCTGCAAAAAAGTGGATTTTGTATTGTTTTTTCTCACAAAGTCTCCCTTTCCGCTAACTTTTGACAAAAAGTTCAATTTTTAATGGACTCACCACACCCCTCAGCGAATACCTTGGGGTGTCTTCTTTCCAAAATGGGGTCATTTGTGGGGTGTTTGTACTGTTCTGGCATTTTGGGCGGGGCTAAATTGTGAGCAGCCATGTAAAAGCTAAAGGTACTCGTTGGAATTTGGGCCCCTTTGCACTCAGGCTGCAAAAAGTGTCACTCATGTGGTATCGCCGTACTCAGGAGAAGTAGGGCAATGTGTTTTGGGGTGTATTTTTACATATACCCATGTTAGGTGAGAGAAATATCTCTGTAAATTGACAACTTTGTATAAAAAATTTTAAAAAGTTGTCGTTTACAGTGATATTTCTCACACAAAGTATGGGTATATGTAAAAATACACCCCAAAACACATTGCCCTACTTCTCCTGAGTACGGCAATACCACATGTGTGACACTTTTTTGCAGCCAAGATGCGCAAAGGGGTCCTAAAACCAATGAGTACCTTTAGGAATTCACAGGGCATTTTTACGTATTTGGATTCTCACGCTTTAGGACCCCTAAAATGCCAGGGCAGTATAAATACCCCACAAGTGACCCCATTGTGGAAAGAAGACACCCCAAGGTATTCTGTGAGGGGCATGGCGAGTTCACATAAAAAAAAATTTTTGACACAAGTTAGTGGAAATTGATATATATATATATATTTTTTTTTACAAAGTCTCATATTCCACTAACTTGTGACAAAAAATAAAATTTTACATGAACTCCCCATACACCTCACGGAATACCTTGGGGTGTCTTCTTTCTAAAATGGGGTCACATGTGAGGTTTTTGTACTGCCCTGGCATTTGAGGGTCTCCGCAATCATTACACGTATGGCCAGCATTAGGAGTTTCTGCGATTCTCCTTATATTGACCATACGGGTAATGAGATTTTTTTTTTTCCGTTCAGCCTCTGCGCTGAAAAAAAAAAAAAAATATGAACGGCACAGATTTTTTCATTCGCATCGATCAATGTGGATGAAAAAATCTCTGCCAAAATCAGTGACTGCGGTGCGGTGGGCGCTAACTACCCAACAAGTAGCTAACTAACTGGCAGTGATAAGGGACCCTTATGCCCCATTCACACGTCCGAAATTCTGTTTGCGGAACGGAATTGCAGACCCATTCATTTCTATGGGGACAGACTTTGTCCCGCTCGGATCCGGAATTACGGATCCGCGCTTCCGGGTCTGCACTTCCGTTCCGCAAAAATATAGAACATGTCCTATTCTTGTCCGCAATTGCGGACAAGAAAAAGCATTTTCTATATAGTTCTGTGCGGATCTGCAAAATGCGGAAAGCATCATTGCCGGTGTCCGTATTTTGCGGATCTGTAAATCCATGGATCCGCAGATCCATGGATCCGCAGATCCATGGATCCGCAAAACACATACGGACGTCTGAATGAGCCTGTAGGGGGGTGATTAGTGACAGGGGGTGACAGGGGGTGACAGGGGATGATCAGGGGGTGACATGGGTGATCAGGGGTTAATCAGTGATGGGGGTGGGGTGTGTGTGTGTGTAGTGATTGGTGCACTTTTTCTATGTTTCCTCTGGTGGTCCCAAACAAAGGGACCACCAGACGAGCAGACAGCAGGCATATCAGACGCTGTTTAAAAAACAGCGTCTGATATGCGATTTAAATGCGGTTTTTTCCGCATCTACAGCCTGCCAGCGCATGATCAGCGCTGGCAGGCTGTAGTTTCAGTTGTCCCGCGCGCGTTCATGTGAAATCTCAGGTCTCACGAGATGACGCCGATAGGCGTGACTGAGACCTGAGAGAGCCGCCGCGCTGACGCCCATCGGCGTTAGCGTGGCGGCAAGAGGTTAAAGATAATACAACTGGATACATTCTGAACAGATGCAGACGGTTGTATTATCTGAATGGATCCATCCATGACAGATCCGGACAAAAAGCGAGGGTGAAAGTAGCCTTACATGTCTCCATGTCCATCCTCACATTTTAATATGAACCCTGTCAAACACACCTGTCCTCACTAACATCATCATATAAGAAGACAGGTCACTGCCTACTACAAAATCAACACACTCATGTAAGTAGCTTCTATTGATTGGATTATCTATAGGGTGCTTTCAATGTGCCCGAAGCAGGAATTTATGTATGCACCACCACCCACAATCCCTTGATTACAGCATGATAACTAGCAGCCCAGTAGCAAGAACACTATGCTCATGAACGTTACTCAATTGTACATGTGTGAAATGTCCCATATCCGAAGGAATCATTAGGTTCTCTTGTTAATATCATGCAGTATATAACACAAGAGAGTGAATCTGGATCGCACATCCTCAGTACTATGCTTTTGATATAACGACTGTCCTTCAGCATAATTACGTGGCATCTCAGCCCAATTCGTAATGCATTCTATGCTGTGCATATATGAGGCATTAGTATACAGTTTTATCAAAGAGCATAGGCCCACTTATCGCAACAAGGTTGCCTCTACAAGTGGGGACCCACTCTAATTTTTTGGCGCAGCACTGTGCGGCGACCACCGGCGACCCAGCACCACACCAGCACTGCAGCAGACAGCTGGACCAGTACTGGGGATGTGCGATCCAGAATTACTCTCTTGTGTTATATATTGGTAGAATCTATTTTCTCTCCCCCCCCCCCCTTCTGGTATCAGCACTTCTCCCCATTTGGAATAGGTGTTTTTAATTAGCCTGAGTCTGCAAAGGGTCTATAAATTCCTTCTATCTCTCAGATGGATTTTCTGAGGGTTGTGACTGAGTGAACTCTTTGCACTCGTTCACATGGTGCAGTACTGCGTGTCTGCCATTGCTGCCTCTGTGCTGTGCTGGTGGGGCGGTGGGGTCCAGGGCCAAGGCGGCTTTGCTGCTCAGTGGGGTTGTTGTGTGGCTTCTGGGTCCCGCTGTCTGCTGCTGGTGCAGTGCTGGGTCACCGATGGTCGCCGCGCAGTTCTGCGCCATAAAATTAAAGTAGGTCCCCACTTGTAGAGGCAACCTTGTCGCAGTAAGTGGGCCTATGCTCTTTGATCAAACTGTAGACTAATGCCTCATTTATGCACAGCATAGAATGTATTACGAATTGGGCTGAAATGCCGTGTAATTATGCTGAAGACAGTCGTTATATCAAAAGCATAGTACTGAGGATGTGCGATCCAGATTCACTCTCTTGTGTAAGATATCATGCAGTACTGGTTAAAATACTGAGTAAGCAGTGGCTGACGTTGTGGCCCTGAACTCGTAATCGGACCTCATATTTTTACCCTACATGGCTAACTGTCTTGTAAAGTTCTCTGTTCACTGGCTTAGATTCACTGAAGAAGATCACACAGTATTTTTAGAAGAGCGGAGTAGTACGGCAGCCCCCTGTGACCCTGTGGTTTGTAAGCTTTCAAATGCATTTGGCAGCTGCAGTATCAATATGTTTAATTTTCAGCCAACTTTGAGGGACTCTGGCCAGAATACACTAAACTGTGATCACTCGTCTCGCTGAGGGATTACGGTGGGACACTTATATTACTGACTGATGCTGCTGAACCGCTTTGTAGTAGAAAAATATTTGATTGGTCTTCATGAATAAGTGAGAAAAACAGCGTCCTACTGAGCCAGGTATTTCCAAGTTTTTCCAAAACCACAGTGCGTTACATATTAAGCTGAGATGACTGACAACAGTATTTTACACTGTGAGGAGTGATCCTCTATTGACTTTTTTTGCAATTAGTTGAAAGGGGTTGCCGAATCAAGACTACAATATGGGTTCTGTTGAATGGCACTGTCTACTCATGTGTGTGCCTGGATTGGCACAATGTCTCCTGAAGAGGGAAGACCAAAAATGAACTGTCTCAATAACACTTAATGATAAAGCCTTCAAAGCCTTGTTTGGTTTACTCTCCTTTTTTTCCATGTTGAAATACCTTGAGCTATAGTCAGGGTGACTTCTATGTATCATGGGACCATCATGTAACTTGTAGGCTTCCTTTGATGACTCTTGGCAATCCAACCCTTTCTGAAAAGTAGCAATTTTGAGTTGGTGGTTTTACACACTTTTACTCGTGCATGTATACATTGGAATTATTTAGCAACATGTGACTTCCAGGACTAATATGACTTTTGGTGACCATTAAATAAGAGGTTTTCACAACTGAGGCTCCCAAAAGACAGCTACTATAGTATTTTTGCCTTCAGCGTGCATATATCAAGCCACGCCTGGTCTATAGTGGTGAATAGTTGCATTAAGTCTATGAGTTAGACACGTCCTGTCCTGTTTCCCCTAACCTGTTGATACTTTTTAATAACTGAAAAAGAGGATTTTAGAAGACGGATGCACATCAACAGACCTATGATGAACTATGATGAGATATTATCAAATGGTTTGTAAACCAGAGAGCTTAAACCAACTAAACTACTGGCAATTATCTCTTGAAAAATACATAAAAATTATGTGTGTCCAAAAATTAGAAATGAGATTTGATACAAAGCAGAAAAAAACGCAGCCCTATCTATTTAAAACATTCTTCTCAGTATGAAATATTATGAATTCAGTAGAAATGCTATTCAACAAAGGCAGCTGTAATCTCCGTATGACAAGGAAAATTAACAACCCCACATTATGATGATGTTTCTAATTCCTCACTCCCGGAATAATGGTGGAAGAAGAGTTGAATGACCGGATAACTGTCAGGTCTAATTACCATAGCAACCCATGAAGGATTCAATGAAAGTAGTTGAATAATCAACATTGCGTAAGTTATTTGGTGAGTTTTCTTTTAATTTGACCAAGAAATACCAATGAATGAGCTTCTAGCTTAGCATAGATCATGAGAAGATGACATCCCAATGGCCTACTGTACAAATCCTCCTCTGCCAATGCCAACTAATGTTGACCGCTTTCTTTTTCACCACCCTTCTCAACCCATCACTTTAAGTTGTTCACATTTCTTTCCATTCCTTTTCTTCTCACATGTATTTTAGCATTAATTAGGATTCATCTTTCGTTAGGATTGTCCCAGTCTTACTCACTGGACTCAAGAAAAGCTTTCTCCACTATAATGTCTTAGACAAAACCCTTACTTGCTGTTCATTTTCACATTAACTTGGGTACCATTTGACAAAGCCCCGTAAGGGGCTACTACTTCTCACGGAAGGGATTCTGTGGTGTATGGTGACTTATTTCAGGCAAGGCTACCACGTGGAGATGACCTCCCAATGCACTACTGTACATTACTTTTGAGTCTACTATAAATTTCCCAAAATAATCCTCATCTGCTAATGCCGACTCTTATTGAATCTTCTTTTTAACCACCTGCTGCCATCTCCCTTCTCCTCAGTCCATCACTTGTTCCCAAGTTTTTAATATTCCCTTTTCTCTGCATATATTTTAACATTTTCATGTTGCAAGTTTCATTAGAATTGTCCCACTCCTACTCCACTTTGATGTTTCAAACAAAACCCTTCCTTGCTGATCTTTATCTCAACTTGGGGACCATTTGACCCAGTCCCTTAGAATATTCAGTGGTGTATGGTGACTTATTTCAGTCTACGCTACCTCTTCCCAGTCAAACTCCACCAAAAGAAAAAAAACAAAACAAACATTTGCTTCATGGTTCTTGCCACTCATTGGATACTGGTTGACTGTATGAAAACCCCATTGGTACAAATTCTCAACCATGTGTTCACAAGTGTATGGTTTCATATTCTTTTTATAAAATCTGGAAAGCAAGAACATTTAGAAAAAAATCAACTCTGTGCTCAACTGTTTATTAAATTGGACTATGGAGTTTTCTGCACCTTAAACTATACTTACCCTAAGAGGATGAGAATGATAACTGTTAAGTAGGAATGACCTGCATTATTTTCTTTAAAAAATGGATTAGTTACAATCAGGATTTCTTGAGATTCTATTCTGTCGGGAAGAAAGAGAGAGAGACTTTTCCCAACAGAAAAGTACTTTAGATTCAAGTAGAGTTGATTTGTGCACAAATCGAATGACAAGGTGGAAACAAATACGGTTGTGCGAATTGGATCCAAAACAAATTGTAAGACTTTTTCATCTCTCATTCCTTTGAGTTCATATCACCGTTTAGCTTTCCATTCTCCTGATCTGTCAGAAGAAGAGGAAAAGAAAAAAAATGGATTCTGTTGCAACAGTTGTCATCCGTTTGAGCCATTTCTGAGATTCATTTTTTCTGGACGGGAAAAAAAGTACTGAATGCAGGACTTTTTTTTAAGTCTATAAAACAGATCTCAGATGGAAATGTTTGAAACGGAAGACAACTAGGGTCCCGTTTTTATAACAGGATCCTGTTTTTTTTCCTCACAACAGAAGCAAAAAACGGAAAAACGGATCTGATAAAAGCAGCCCGCAAAACACTGAAAAAGCCATACGGTCCTGTGCAAGAGGCCTAAGGCAGAGGATCGTCACCCGCATTTAGTGCAGCTGGCTTGCAAAGTAAATTCTGATCTTACACTGCACAAAAGAAAAGATAAATAGTGGTTGTGTCCGTGACATTAAAACGTCAATTCACATGAAACATTTTTCAAGATAACATGTCTCCCTACAAGCATTTACAGTGATGAATATTTGAATTATTCAGTCTGATGACACAGGGAAATGTATTGACTTTGATATAGAAGACCTTTCACCCTGTGGTTACTCCTAAAATCAATGCAAGGGCTGACGTGATGGGAAATCGTTATGGAATAGCGGATGTTTAGTGGGTGATATGGGATACCTAAGGTGATTTCTGATTTGAAATGGACCAGCGAACACATCACAAAAAATCTAATGGGACATGATACATTCTGCCAGAGACTGATGACAGAGTATATTTCTATAGAAAGTGTACGCAAAGCAGCTTTACTGAACTGTGACAAGCAATGATGATGTGAGTGGGCGTGCAGGTCGAGAAGATGTCAAAACTAACAGGACATTTCAAAAATCAAAACTTAAAAATGAATAATAATAACAACACTATTCATATTTGCTCCTTAGAAATCAGGGGATAATTGGGGCAACTTCCCAGCTCTGAAGTCCATAACTATTAACTGTAATGGTAATTTATATGGGGACACAAGGCCAACTTGCCAATTAAAAATTGTAAAGCTTATGTAGCCGTATTTATTGTCACCCAGTTTCTCCAACAAAGAGATAACTCCATCCAGAAGGTATGGAATAAGTGCATGATAGGTGCGGGTTCCACCACTGAGGCCATCAACTATTGGAAGAGCATGGTCTATGACCCTCGTTAAAGGGAGTCTGTTACCATAATTGGACCTTATCCACTGCTTTGGGTACTTTCACACTAGCATTATTCTTTTCCGGTATTGAAATCCGGTAAAGGGTCTCAATACCAAAAAAACAAAACACATCCGTTTTGTCCTAATGCATTCTGAATGGAAAGCAATCCATTCAGTATGCATCAGGATGTCTTCCGTTCCGTCCCTTGTAGGTATTTGACCGGACAAAAAAACGCAGCTTGCTGCGGTATTTTTTCCGACCAAAATCCCGGAACACTACCGCACTTGCAGGATCCGGCATTAATTTCCATAGAGATGTAATAATGCCGGTACCAAGTGTTCCGGATATTGCCGCATTGCTGGATCCAGTTTTCCGGTCTGCGCCTGAGCCGGGATAAAGTAGGAGCTAGTTTCGCTTTTGATCTTTGTAAAAAATTTAAATACTGGATCCATTATTCCAGATGATACCGTCTAACGGATCCGGAAAAAATTGATATCCGTTTACACTGCCTGCCGGATCCTCACAACACTAGTGTGAAAGTACCCTTACATAGTGCTGTAGCATAAATATACAGGATTCAAATGGTACCTTTGTTCTATTGTTCTGACTTTCACTGGCAGCAAAAACACAGTTTTATTCATATGCAAACAAGGGCTCGCAAGTGCCCAGGGGCGGCATTACGGCTGTAAGTGCACAGGCCGCTCTGCCTTCTTCTCATATAAATTCTTCCCAGCCTCTTGCTTGGCTCGCCCTGTAATCCCCTTGCATCATCCAGTGTACTGGCCGAGATCCCGTGAGTGCGCAGTTCAGCGCCGGCCATTGAGAACACATTCATGCTCAGAAAAACTGAATACACATGTGTATGAATAAGTTGGGAGAAATAGCTGTTGGTGAGTGAGCATTTGGACAACAGTAATTGAAGGTTTATGAGCACCTTTAATGGACAGGTAACATATTTTTGCAGTTCAGTAACACGATTTGCCATTGACTTCTATAAAGAGCAAGGTACTGGAAGCAAATAAGCTATGGTAGGTCTAGTCTACTCTAGATATGAAATTTTAGCTGCATGTACAGTATGGCTACATTCAGGCAGACCAGAGAACAAATGCAACCAGAATCCTAATAACCCATGTTAAAGGTCATAAAATACTACGGCATGTGTAAATCTCGATGCATGAAGAGAAGGTCAAGCTCTTCTGTGACATACAGTTTAAATGGTCACTTTGCACAATTTGTCCAAGTTAGTCCTTGGAGCAATGATCAGTAATTAACAGAAAATCAATGAAATGCCATATAGATCACTAACAGAAGCTTAAAAGCTTGGCCCAATGGGACGCATGGTGGAGTCTCTTGATTTACTACATCGGTAATTCAAACAACACACCTTAAAACCACTTACAGAAGCCAAATGTAGGCATAACCCTTCCTACAAAGGTTTATTGTCTCAGAGGTTAACAGTTCAATTGGTAAATGGAGATTCAGAGGTTAAGAGTGCTTCTAAAGACTTGTTGATGGAGGCCTGGCGGATCTACTGTAGGTTTGAAAGGCTAACGAGTCTATAACGGTGACCTTATGTAGCCTGAAGTATGTTAAATGTTGTCAGCTATATAGAGAATTCTTAATATTAGAAATTACCACCAAAAATTGGAATATTATAAAAATCATCTACACCGCCATTTATGAGAATTGACAAGTAGGAGATTACCAAATGATCTGATACAGGTAAGGAGTACATTCTGCTCTAGGAAGACCTAAAGCACAATGAAGAATTAGCCTGGCACATGCCAACTACATATTAAATAAATACAATTTCCCTAAATTTTGTATTCTTTATAAATGGAGAAGTCTTATGACGACATTTGGGATTTCTAAGGCTACGTTATAGAGTAGCGTAGACAATTGGAGTCCCAGTGTATATATAACTTCTAGAGAAGACTAATGCTATACCAAGGCACCTGACAGAGGATGCTGTGATTTCAGATGGAACCTTTAAAGAGGTATTCCGGTAACAATTTAACCCCTATCTTATGGTATTCCAATACTGTTCACTGGTACTGTGTCAATATGTATGAATGGTGCTGAGGCCCAGCTTATGCGCTACCACTCCATTCATCTCTATAGGACTACCTGGACAACTGAGTAAAATCCAATACAAAGACTAATATCACAAAGTAGAAAGGGAGTCCAAAACATGAAAAAGAGAGAGACAAAATGGGATCCCCTCTATCAGTCTTTTCCTCTTCCTATAAAGGGATGCCCACCCTAGGCCTATTGTGCCCCATTAGACATTAAAAGATATCAAAGTACTAAAGATTACTACACGGTATTAAAACAATAAAATGATAAGAAAGTAAAATAAGTAAGAACAAAATGAGGGGGAAATATATATATATATATATATATATATAGAGAGAGAGAGAGAGAGAGAGATAGCTATCTAATTATTACATACCAAGCCATCACAACAAGGACAGAGAGATAGATGATAGATTGAATCTTCCTGAATGTACAACCCAATTCCAAAAATGTTGGAGTGTTGTTTAAAATGTAAATAAAAACAGAATGCAATGACTTGTGTTTTTTTCACAATAGGTGATAGAACACATATCAGATGTTGAAGGTAAGACATTTTACCATTTCATGGAAAAAAATTACTTTTTTACAATTTAGTGGTATCAAATCATCTCATAAAAGTTGGGACAAGACCATGTCTACCATTGTCTAGCATCCTCTCTTCTTTTATCAGTATGTAAACGTCTGGGAAGTGAGGAGAACATTTTCTGGAGTCTTGGGAGAGGACATTTCTCCCGTTCTGGTCTGATGTAGGATTCTAGCTTTTCAACATTCCTGGGTCTTCTTTGCCAGATTTTTTTTGTCTCAGGATACTTCTAATACTTTCTATTGGTTAAAGGTCTGGACTGCAGGAAGGTCAATTCAGCACCCAGACTCTTCTACTATGAAGACATGCTGTTGTGATGGATGCAGTATGTGGTTTGTCTTGCTGAAATATGTAAGCCTTTCCTGAAGAGACATTGTCTGGATGGGAGCCTATGTTGTTCTTAAACCTCTACATAATGTTCAGCATTGCTAGGACATTTCCAGATGTGTACGCCGTCCACACCATAGGAATGGAGTTCATAGATTCCAAAAAGAACTCTTGAAATTTTGATCCATCTGACCACAGAAAAGATTTCCATTTTACCTCAGTCTATTTTAAATCAGTTTTGGCTCAGAGATGACAATGGTGTTTCTGGATCCTGTTGACATGTGGCTTCTTCTTTACATAATACAGCTTTAACTTTTATTTGTGGACAGCCAACTGTGTTCAAAGACAATGATATCTGGAAGTGTTCCTGAAACCAGACAGTGATTTCCAGTACAGAATCATAGCGACCTTCAAAAGCGTCCAGTACTGGCCGTCGGCTTTGTCCCTTGTGCACATTGATTTCTCTGGATTCTCAGAAACTTTTGATATTGCGCACTGTAGATATAAAAAATCTTCAAAATTTCACATTGAGTAACATTTTTTTCTGAAATTATTCCACAATTTTTAGATGCAGTTTTTTACAGACTGGTGAACCACCGGCCATCTTTGTTTCTGATAGACTCTGCTTCTCGAACATGCTCTTCTTATACCCAGTTATGTGACTTAGTAGCACATTGCTCCTCCTGTTTTAATTAACACTATTTACTTTTCCAGGCTTTTGTTCCTCAAGTCCTATCATTTTTTAAATGCGTTGCTGCCATCAAGTTCTAAATGAGTTAATTTTTTTTTTTTATGAAATGGTAAAATGTCTCACTTTCGACATCTGATATGTGTTCTATCTTTCAATGTGAATAAAATATGGGTCTATAGGATTTACAAATCATCGCATTCTGTTTTTATTTCCATTTATTTATATTTTTTACACAGTGCCCGCCCCTAACCTTTTTGGAATTAGAGTTTTACTTTTAGCTAGAATCAATTCGTGCCCGAATGGAATCATGAGGGAGATTCAGATGAGCTTGACCCAAATTTTATCTAAAGAACTTCACTCATATATTGTTCTGATTCTTGGAATGCAAATAGAAAAACAATAAAACATTTAAGTCAAAAATCTGCACTTATCTTCAAAGGGTTGAAGAGGATCTAAACATGTATGTAAATTATGGCAAGGATTTTGGTTGATCCTAGCAGAAGATCCTAAGTATATTCTGATTATTTATTACTGCCCAACTGCTCACAAAGCCAGAAAACATTTTTGAATATCGTTGTGCCATTTGTGTTTGATTGCGTTAACCATGCCAGCAAACAAATGGCAGTAACATGTGTACAGGCATTTTCTGTCAAATATTACCATGCCCACTCCTGTAGCTTTAGTGGAGGCCAACACAATCCATCTGCATGATTTACTGGGCAGGCCATTCACGGCAGTTGTCTTCATGTAAACAGGAACAGACACTTCTTGAATGGGCTTCCAACAGATGCTTCCGCGAGGACACGGGGTGGTCATATCTTTGGAAATGACTCCATGGAGATGAATTCACAGTTTTGGCAGCTTCTGCCGTTTCCTCTCTTTGTTCAATAAATTAGCTAAATGTTTGGGTGAACAAAAATGACATTTTTTTTTTTAAATGTGTTACATGAAATATTTGGAGCAGACGTTCTACCTCCCACCCGAGGGGCGATCAACGACCGATGCCAGATTTAAGGGACATTGATAAGCTTCCCTTTATTTAATTATGGCCTGAATGGAAATTGGAATAGAACATCTACTGAGAGATTGCTTTTTTGTTTTGTTTGTTTTTTGTCATGGTCTGTTTGTATAATGCTCTGGAGACAGAATGATATTTGTGACCCGTAATGTGGGTCTGAGACGTTTCCAGTCTAGAAGAAGGGTCTGGAAAATTATGATTATTATGATGTAAATGGTATATTGAAATGAAAATGTATATTTTTGAGTCGCTGGTCGGATTTAGTGAAGATAGGATGGTATTGCTGGTCTGAATGGAAATAAATTGGTCATATTATGAAGGAATACATATACAGATATATAATGTAAAAGCCTTAAAGGGGTTTTCTGTTACTTAGATATTGATGGCACACCCTTAGGATAGGTCATTAATAATCAACACTCAGCACCCCCAATGATCAGTTTTTTCAGGCGGTTGCAGATGCTGGAGACCATAGAGTGGACCAGCCAGAAACAGAAGCGTTTATTCACTAAGCTGGGGTTACTGAAGCTTTGTTCCCATTGAAGTGAGAGCTGATCTACAGTACTACAGACAAAGTTTTCTAAAAAGGGCTGATCGGTGGGGTTGTGATGTTTCAAACCCCCACATATCCAAGATTGATGAACTATCCTGAGGATGTGCCATCAATATTGAAGTCCCTCAAAACACCCTTTAACCAAAACGCCTAGTGGTTAATAAACTTTGCTGTGTATGTAGCAGAGCTGTGTTTTATGACAATGTTTTATCTGTATATCCCTCAGGACTGCTTGTAAACCTACTAAATTTGCCAACATGTGGTTGCTGTTGCCTGAATGTTCTTTTGGCAGATGGCTTCTTCTCCAGACCTCAATATACAAGCATCCTTGGCTTAAAGAGACCTCTGACAGTTGGATTTCAACAACCCGATCCTTTAGCTCTGCCAGAGGTATCTCTCCAAGGTGAGCATGCATGTGTTGTAAGGTCCCATACACATCAGATGGTTAGTCAGTCTGCTAAAATAGGAAGGATCAGCCAATGTTTCTATCTGTATCATGGTTTCCATTATAAACACAGTGCCATATCCATCACACCAGAGGCTTCCTGATGGACCACAGTGACTTACACTGGGGTCCGTTGAGTTTGGTTGTGGTGTCTGCCATTTTGATGGGAAGAATAGCACTTCATGCCACACTCTTGTGCTAAATATGACAAAAACTGCAATGGGGGCTGCTGAAGAAGCTTCCAATGCAGTTGCGAACTGAGTCTAACTTTACACCAAATCACAGATACACCTGCACTATTGACCCACATTTCTTACCTGAATACTTCCATACAAGACCAACTAATACCTCCATACAATCCATTTGTTATTAGCTATAGTGTCCATATAACACCACCATATGTTGATAGTCATGTCCTTGGAGATCCTTGGCAACTCATAGCCCGCAGAGGATAGTATAGATTGAATACAACTGCAGCAACCTCTCTTAAGAAATTGAAACACAAAGTACATTCATATAACTGAGCTCTTGTTATATGAAATAGAGGCCATCTTTAAGCCTGCCCCTGGTCCGAGTGGGGAACAAATGTTCTGCTCCACCAGTAGGTTTTGAAGCTTGGTTTCTCGAATGATGAAGCATCTAAGACCAAGAGAAGTCAAGACATCTGGTGTAGTCATGTTTCCATTCTTGGTGTAAATTGTCAGCCCATTCCTGGAATAAGGGCTCGTTCATATCACCCTTCTCCTTTCTATTATCCGGCTTCATTAAGGAGCAGGAGAACGGAAAGGACGGATTCTGCAGATAACTGAGACCTAACTGATCGTAACGGAGTCTAAGGACCTCATAGACTATAATGTGGTCCATTCTGTGTCCGCTCAGAACATGATTTTTGAGTGGTGATGAAAGTCCTGCATGCAGTAGTTTCTTCTCCTCTCAAAAATCATGTTCTGAGCGGACACAGAATGGACCATATTATAGTCTATGGGGTCTTTAGGCTCAGTTACGCTCAGTTAGGTCTCAGTTATCTGCAGAATCCGTCCTTTCCGTTCTCCTGCTCCTTGACGGAGCCGGAGAACAGAAAGGAGAAACGGTGATGTGAACGAGCCCTAAACTGGGCAAACATAACTGCTACTATGTTGCAACTTAGTAAGACCCACCGAAAGACAAAGGACTGAACTCTCACTGAGATACAATATTAGGTCAGCACTAAGTAGAAACCTTACCCACAGTGAGCATCATTACAGCATCCAAACAGACGGACATAAAAAGGAACAGTGCCAGGCTGGTTAGAACCATCCAGGTGGCATACAAACTGGAGCTGCAATGCTGTAATGTGAACACATACGCGGAAGTGCACAAATCAAGGAACAACCGTTGGTTCTGTGAGGGGTGGGGGGGGGGCACAATGGCAAAATGTGCACTGTATTCCGGTCAGAATTATAGCAGCCCGGCCATTACACCCACAAAGAATTGCCTTTGTTTTCTACATTTCAGCATTTTAATTGCAGGGTTGGCAGGAATTCTTGTCAGGGAAACAATTTGCTTTACAAAGCCGCTCATACAGCTAGTAATCAATGTTCACGTGTATCTAGCCAGAGAGCCAGAGGTAGCGTTTATAAATAGGAGACCGTACAATGCCCTGTGTATGCCCAATGTGTCTATGTATATGAGTATATATAGAGGATAGATGGATGGTGGATGGATAGATGATAGATAGATAGATAGATAGATAGATAGATAGACAGACAGACAGACAGATAGATAGATAGATAAATAGATAGATATCAAATGTAAAGAGGTATAAGGTGTTGTAAAGGGGTGCCAGCAGTTGTGGAAGCGATTCAACCTCCAAAAATATAAAGGAAAAATTCCACAGCACTTCCCAGGTGTAATATAAGAAAAGTGTATTTCAATCAGCAAACAGCAACGTTTCGGTCCGCTCACTGGGACCTTTCTCAAGCACTGACATTATACATAGGTGCTCAGTGCATATAAAGGGTTCGCGATATAACTAATTAATTAACATGATTCTGTAAACAAATTCATATAGGTGTCTCCAAAATTCATGAGGTCTCCTAATTGCCAATCATATAATAAAATGGTGCACATTTTGCAAAATTAAAAATAGACAATTAAAAACATGGATATGCAGACAATTAGCCAGCATGGCTCCCGATGCAGCAAGTGATTTTCGGTGTAGCACTTAGTTTATTGCGCATGCGCGAGCAACGCGCACACTTCCGCCATCCAGATGGAGCACATCGGTGAAGCGCACATGTGATCTTCAAGTCTGATCACATGACCATCTTCACTATCATCTTCAATGAAGACCGCATTAATGGAACGCTCATGTGATTTATAAAGTTAGATCACATAATCAGTGGTGTCATAGCGATTTTGTCATAGCTAATGACATAATTTTTGCCATATACAGCCTCGGAACGGTTGCGTGTGTAATTTGAAGAGACTGAGCTTAACCTCTGAAGTACCTGTGAAATAACTCTTGTACTGCAACACCTATCCTCCTCAATAAAGAGACTATTATCTGACTCAACTAAACTGGGCCTGGCCCCTGCTCATAACCTCCTGTCTTGCACCCTGCCTAATGTCCACCATCAAGGGAACCCCATTTAACACCGGGCATGAGCCTCCAGAGAACCTAGGGAGTGCCCTGAGGGAAGAAAAGGTACACCCTTCACTGCATGGTCCAAGGAGAGCCAGGGTAAGGACTGCCCCCATGTTTTACTACCACCATCATAGCCACTACCACTCTTACCATCCTCACCTCCCTTCAGATCGCTGCAACAAGACAACATGTTTTATTTTGTTTTCCAGTTAGGAAAATTATCCATCACTAGTCTGGTCTTGTGTATAAAATTGGTATTTTCAAGAAATGGGAGTGATCGTAGATAGTGTCCTTGGTACTCCATTTAAAAAAAATGATTTACTGATCCTAACAACAAATTCTGAATCATATACAGAAATTTCTGAAAGGGGTTGTCTCACAAAGACAACTTAAAATGTGGAATGAGTGGTGATCAAATGATCGCTGTGGATCTGCCAGAGAGAAAACCACATTTCCAGAGCGTCTCTTTGCTCCAATAAAATATATCCACGAAGGTTGTCATCATTAGACAAACCCTTTAATGCTCCACATCAGACATTTGCTCAATTTGATCAGGAGGTGATGCTAATTATTTTGCTTCAGTGAATGATTTATGATTAAAAAAAATATCTTGAATTCTAAATTAACGTATTTTTTGAAATGATTTAGCAAATGAATGCTTCCCCTACCAAAAATAATTGTCCACTTCATCAAAATGAAAATAAAATTTTGCTAACCTTTATTGAACTCTATCGTTCTTGTAGATATCTTTAGTCAATTAAAGATGTATTATCTCAAGAAATCTCATGACATTTTTAAAGTGGTATATAGCATCTCAGACTGTGGTAATCTGGTCAACGATTACCGTTCTTCTAGAGATACTCGGCTCAGACACCATGTTTTATCTTCAAAGCCAATTACTCCAAGGCATTAGTCCGAAACACAATTTCATCCACGATCCCAATCCTATTACTCTTCTTGGGGCAGGATTACTTCTTATAATCACTTAGGGCTACATCATTAAATCATGCCAAAAGGATTAATCTATTTACCTTCTCACTGGTCTTGTATCTTCCCGCACTGGTACATACCATAAATATGGTGCTTTCTGTTGGACAATTTTAGAAATAGGCAAGCCATTGTATTAACTCTAATAAAGCGGGCTCTTATGGGAAAATTAGTGTAATTATTCTAATTAAAGGAGTTGTCTCGGATTTTAATATTGATAGTCTTTCCTCAGAATAGGTGATTAATATAAGATTGGCAGGGGTCCGACTACCAGCATTCCTGCTAAGAGGTCATGAGTGCTTAGGCCTCGTCCTAGGCCATGTGATGCCACGCTCAATGGCTACATGGCCTAGATGCAGCTCATTCCCTTTTAAGTGAATGGGGTTGAGCGGTGATACAACACATATGGTAGCTGCTATGCTGTGAGGAGGCCACAGCGTTCACCCTAGCTCCAGTGAGCACCACAACTTCCTCAAACAGTTGATCAGCAGGGCTGCCGGAAGTAGGATCCCTGTCGATCTCATACTGATGATCTATCCTAAGGATAAGCCATCAATATGAAAATCCTGGAGAACCCCTTTAACATAGATTCTATCTACCACCATTATGACATGGAAACTCTGGGGAAATATTAAAATTCAGATTTGACCAGTTACATGGAGCTCCTCATCTTCCAAAAGTTTTATTTCCCTGAATGCTACCATTTCAGATATTACCTACCATACTCTAATAGGTTTAATCTCAAGCCTATACTCAGGGGTGTAGATAGAGGGGATTATATTGAACAAGATCCATCCAGGCCCTGGAGGCTGAGGAGGACCAAAGTCCCTCTTACTACTGTCTATTCTATGTCTGTATGTCTAATAGAACTGACTAATAGAATTTTTCAAAAAAAATTGAGAAAAAATTTGGTTCAATCCAAATTTATTTGTGGCGAATTGCATTAAAAAACAGATATTTCCTGGCTGCAGAGAGCCTTTATGGTGGTGAAGAACACTGTGCCTTGAAGTAACATACATGGGGAGTCTGCTGTGGTAGTGAAATAATACTGTGAGTCAGTATGACATGCAGATGACAGGGGTCGCTCTTAGTATCACTACATACTTCACTTATTTGGGCAGTCACGGGGCCAAAACTGACCAAATTACTCAAGTATGAACTTACAGGTCGATGTTAGCGTCAAGAAGAAGCGCACTCCTTTTACACCGTCGGCAGCTGATTCCACATAGATGTCTACAGAACCTGTTCTATTAAACTCTTATACAAGTAGAGCCCCCCGACAGAGTGGAGAGGTTGTCAGCAGTAAGTTTGTGTTGACGTCACTGATTGTTTTTCCCTTCCTCTGATCCGTCAGAACAATAACCACCAAAAAACGAATCCTGGCTGTCAAGCATCCGCCTTCACTCGGTCAGCATTTAATCAGTAATCCATCAGTATTGCTAATGCCCAAAAAAAACAGGAGTGGATCAAAAACCGAGTCAACCATTCAAGAACCACTGGGTTGCTGATCAAGACACGACCACTAGATTACAGAGGGAGCTCAGGCCTCTCGCTGCGATTCCTGCTGCCACGACCCCTTACTCTGCTGCGACCTATGCCTGCGTCAGAAACATTTAGGCCTCTGCCACTCCCCTGTGCAGGGCCTGTCACTTCTCTGTCTGACATACTGTTAGATCAAATAAGTAAAAAAAAAAAGAAAATTAATACACATCAAAAAAGTCTGTGATTATCTCACTTTACCACACACCGGCAAATACCTTTTTGTGACACTAATACATGACAAAAAGGGCTTTAGAACATATAACTGCACCACTGAACGGCAACTATATATTTTTTTGCCAGTAATACACAACAAAAAGGGCTGTAATTTTCGCCCTTCACCACGCAAAGGCTAATAAGCCCTTTTTCCCACTAATACAAGCCTATGCTTTAGAACGTATAACTGCACCGCACAAGAGCAAATAAAACATAGCAATATTTCCTAGTAATAAACCCTGTTAATACCTGTATCAAACAGCACTTGCTCCACAAAACAAGAAAGGTTTGCTGGAATTACAGAGCTGTATAATGGCAGTTTGTATCCCCAGTCAGTGCAGCAAGGTGTAATAGGATTGTTCCTATTACCCAGGTTGTAACCTCCCCTACTGAACCCTGTTCTACATAAATGCTGTGGAATGATTCCTCCCTATTCTTTCTCTACACCTTAAATAATTTTTCCCTGCACTTGTAAATCGTTTTTTCACCACAATCAAGTCATTCCTAGCACTGTCCCTAGCGCCTGCTGACTTCTCTCCCTGCACTAAGTACATTGGAAAATGGCAGAATTCAAGATGGCTGAGGATATTTATAGGGCTGTGACATCGCAGGGCTGGCTGCTGATTGGCTGCATGCATGGCATTATGCGTGATCCCTTCTTCTCAGAGTTCCTTGCTCCATGTCCTCACACATGCAGCAGCCTTTTTAGGAAACAATGTGATTCGTTACCACGAAGCGTGAGTAAATTCGGATTTGGTGCGAACCGAATAATTCCTGAAATTCAGATCATCTCCACTTTGTCAGCTTCGATTTATTCATCTCTAATTACAAATAATATACCAACCTCTCCCCTTATACTGTGGAATAAAATGATGGATGTGTGGCTACATGTGACCTCGAAATGGAAGCTGCTGCACTATAATTGGCAATTTCCAATGACTGCAACCCTCCTAATGTTGTCAATGATATTACTGTAAATCTTATCCGATATACCTGTGTATTGTATGGAGGGGTAAATGTCAGGGTATAAGAGCTCACATCATTTCTACATTGTTTACAACCTTTTTTCCCCTATGTAGAAGGGTCACCAGGGCAGCTCCATAGTCGAAACAAATAAATGTCAAGAAACGTTGCTCTGTGCTACACAACACACTGCAAAGACCAGGCAAAAAAGATAGAAAAAGTCTAAAGACTGCCTTAGAAGGAAATTCCAGAAATAGGTTTTCCCAATGTAAAGTTTTAATAGATGATACTTTGGACTCTCAAATGAATAATTTCTATGTCACAATCCATTTGGGCTATTGCATGTGTAACAAGAATGTCAGTTAATAGTAGAGGCCATTAGTCCATTAGCCCAGATAAGTACTTGTGGTACAAAATGTATTACCAAGAACCATGAATAACTTATGTGGTTTAGAGGTGGGTATGGGAATGAACCCCAGAAGGCAATGGGGTGAAAGTATTATAATGGGACTTTTTGAGTTGGCGAAAGTTGTTGAATGGTATAGTAAATCTATCAAGTCACGAAATGTTTTCTAGCTTTGGTGCAACTTTAAACACTTTTGCCTAGTAACTCCACACCACTTCTGCTAAGTCACCCCACACTTAGGTTATACTAAACTAATCATCATACCTAACAAATCCAAAGCTTTCAAAGGTGGCTTGGTTTGTGGAAAACAGAAAAAGTCACAAAGTCTGGTGTAAAATGATGCTTGCACTAAAATATGTGACTTTTGTACACCAGAAAACTGAATTACAACTGTGATACATTCCCTCAATGTGTACAGACAAGAACCCATGATGGGATAACTGCAAAGCACACAGTATGCCATGGTTGACATCAGACCCATGAACACATTGTCGCAGACGTTCCCGCGACAGGTGGCAGGATATCAGTGAGACTGGCAACAGGTGGTTTGATTTGACATGTTTTCCGTTTGGATCAAATGACGTCTGTGTTGTTTCTGGTGCTTGCCTCACCTTCTTTCCCCCTTCTCTATTTATTGTTGTTTCTCCCACTATGCTATGCGGTTTATAGCTTCTGTTGGAGTTGCGGATAGCTGGTTTGTGGATCTCGGCTGAGTTCCTGGTGCGGTCATAGCCACTTGAAGTTAAGTGTTTTCTTTCCCTTTTGTATTTTGTTTGGGTTATTTTGTGTGTTGCATTTGCCTATCATTTGTATTAGGCCTGAGGGAGACTCCTGTTCATCCTTCCTTTTGGAGGAACAGGTTGTCTCAGTCCTGACATTAGTACCAGGGTCCTATAGGGTGAGTTAGGACACTAGGTATTCCTGTGTATGAACTCACCTACCTCTGGGGTCTGTTAATACTGTTAGTTAGTCAGGACTTTGATTAGGGATTTAACTAGGAGGTGTCCATCTCTTTTCCCTAGTTTGCAGGCCTTATTCCCTCACCCCTTTCCCTACTATGTTCGGTGTGGTGTTTCCCTCCCACACCCGAACGTGACACACATTTTTCCACAAAAAAATAGTCTAAATCTTTCAAACTGCCACCTGGATCTGAATACTTTTGCAATAGGATATAATTCAACATTTTGTACAGCAGTTGACTTATTTAGTAAAATCTATATCTTTATAGCACCACCTGCTGTTTGATCTTTTCTCTGTCTACCTCAGTAACATTGTTGAGATGGTCAGACAGTTCCATCTTTCAACTGCCACTAGTCCTACCTTCTATTCGAAGCTGTTGTAAGTTACAGGGAGAGAGCTGCAGGAGAAAGGAAACATTCTCTGAGCCACTGAGCTGTGATGGGAAGAGAGCTGTTACAGAAAGCCCCTCCCCCCAGTTGTGATAGTTAGAGAGCTGCAGCAGAAAATGCATGCCCCCTGAACTGTGATAGAGAGAGAGCTGCAGGAGAAAGGAAACATTCTCTGAGCCACTGAGCTGTGATGGGAAGAGAGCTGTTACAGAAAGCTCCTCCCCCCAGTTGTGATAGTTAGAGAGCTGCAGCAGAAAATGCATGCCCCCTGAACTGTGATAGGGAGAGAGCTACAGCAGAAAGGGCACCAGTACCTCAACACTGCAACCAACCAAACAGAGCTTGGTAGGGAGGAGAGGAGCAATAGTTTCTATAAGAATATCTCTGCATAAATCAGCAGATTTAGTTCCTGATACCCTTGGCAAACCATAAGTATGACCATGGAAGTGAGCACCAGTAGGACATTTGGATAAGGTTTGTCTTCCTGAGAAAACCCTTTTAATTGTTTAACCTGATGGCCTTTGTGTATTTTATTAGATTATGGCAAAGCTACATCGCCTGGAAAGAAAAATTAAATCTGTAATGCTAGGGTTAATCTATTTCAACAGAAGCAAGGCTTTCTAGCTCTCATTTTATAAAAAAGAAGATGCTTTCTCAGTAGGATACTTAGAAGATCCGCAGCACTACACAGATACACAAAATATTTTAGGTCAAATGGAAGCCGTGTTAAATGTTCTGAGTGTACCCACACGATACATGAAGTGTTTTTTGGATGTTTTATGTCAACTTCGCTTACTTAGCAGCAATTTTTATGCCCACTTGCATCTCAAGCCGATTGTCTTCAGGTCTACATCAAGAACACAACAGAATGGCTTTGCAGAGTTCTCCTGCTGCTTTCAAAATGATTTAGCTATTCCGCTGCCCATGAGTTATTTTTCATTTGCTTTCTAATTCAAGAAAATACAAGCTGTCCTACTGAAAAAACAAGCTGTCAAACTGAAAAACCCCGTCACCTTATAACACATAAAAAAAAATGAATTTGTCAACTTTTTCATAGTATTTGAAGACCGACCTTGACAATGACTATTATGTTCCCAAGGAGCTTATAGGACAATTACTTGCCACATCTGTATTGTAATTGTGAATGGGGCTGAGAACTCTTATAACATCATGAAACCCAAGAGAGTTGGCTGAGAGGCATTAAGATATAGGGAAAGGTCTTACACATCAAATGTACTTTACATCAAGTACTTTTCAAGCCTATTCAATGCAATCCAAGCCGTTTCTTTCAGACTTAGAATACACCTCCTATACTTTTTTCCCTTGATGAAAATTTTTCCTTAATGTTAGTGAAGATCTTCATTAAAGATCCAAATTCAATGAAAATTCCTTCTTCAAGTGTCCATTTTTATATACAAATTGTCTAATACAAAACAAGATTATCTGTGGTTTCCAAAATGTAATTCATTAGTAAAATCTTCAGACCCTTTTAGTTTTTTTTTACATTTTGTTATGTTGCGGCTTTGTGCTAAATTAAAAAAAAATATATAATTTCCCCCATCATTCGTCACTCAATACCCAATAATGACATGAGAACAAAATGTTAGGGATCGTTGCAAAAATTCCGCATTGAATATTCAGACCCTTTACTCAGGACTTAATTGAAGCTCATTTGGCAGTGATTACAGCCTCCAGTCTCTTTCTGTATGATTCCACAAGGTTTGCACACCTGGATTTGGGGATTTTCTGCCATTCTTCTCTGTGGATCCTGTCAAGCTTTGTCAGGTTGGATGGGACCATCAGTGGACAGCCATTTTCAGGTCTCTCCAGAGATGGTTAATTGGGTTCAAGTTAGGTCTCTGGCTGGGCCACTCAAGGACATTCAGTGTCGGACTGGGGTGCCAAGGTCCCACCAGCAGAAGTGATTCTAGGGGCCCACCCTATAGTTTCATGCAAACATTGACACTTAAGGGGATTTTACGATTTGTATCAACATCCTTTAAAATAATCCTTTAAATAAGAAGCTGTAGTGTAATAGTGCACATGACCGCTGCAGCTAATCACTGGCCTTGGGGCTGTACACCACTGAGGCCAGTGATTAGTTACAGCAGTCAGGTGCGGTACATAGACATTTTACCGCTCAAGCCAAAACATTATGTCCCAGCTGCAGCCTGGCAGAGAGAACATTGTACTGGTGCTGGATCAAATAGTGATCATAATGGTGAGTTTAAGTGTTGTATTTTTATTTATTTTTTTATTTTAATTTTAACAGCATCCCTGTGGTTTGGCCTCAAAAATTAGAACTTAGGCACCCCCTTCAAGCTCAGTACTTAGATATCATAACAATACCAAGCTCTGTACTTAGATACAGCAACATTACTCTGTTACACACACACTTCTACACATGCCGACACTCTTTTACACACATACTTATACACATGCTGGCACTCTTTTACATGCACATTTCTACACAAGCTGGCACTCTTTTACACGCATAGTTCTGCAAATGCTGGCACTCTTTTACACACACACTTCTACACATGCCGGCATTCTTTCATAAATACACTGTCATACATGCAGGCACTCTTACATACACACACTGTCATACATGCAGGCACTCTTACATACACACACTGTCATACAGGCAGGCACTCTTACATACACACACTGTCATAAAGGCAGGCAATCTTACATACACACACTGTCGTACAGGTAGGCACTATTACATACACACACTGTCATACAGGCAGGCACTATTACATACACACACTGTCATACATGCAGCACTCTTAAATACACACACTGTCATACATTTAACACTCTTACATACACACACTGTCATACAGGCAGGCCCCCTTACATACACCCACTGTCATACAGGCAGGGACTCTTACATATACACACTGCCATACATGCAGGTACTCCTACATACACACACTGTCATACCTGCAGGTACTCTTACATACACACACTGTCATACCTGCAGGTACTCTTACATACACACACTGTTATACATGTAGGTACTCTTATATACACACACACTCATGCATGCAGGTACTCTTACATACACACAGTCATACATGCAGGTACTTTTACATACACAGACTGTCATACATGAAGGCACTTTTTTAAACCAATTACAATACATGTAGCTTCCTTTCTCATCTCACGGCCCTCTGTGTTGCTAGTTGTGTCCCCAGGTCCTGAGCCAGGCTCCTCCCCCTTTCAGCAGCAAGGCTGGGCTCCAGACTGATCACACAGGCAGCAGTCCTTCTAGCAGATCGGCCTCATTGGAGGAGAGGCTGTCAGTGCTATTGACTGACAGGTTTTAGTCCAATCAGCACTCCTGGTCAAAGTAAGGTTGTTTCCACATGATCTAATTTACATAAAATCGCTGCAAAATGCAGTGTTTTTTTGCAGCAATTTTATGAAAATCAGATCATGTGGAAACAGCCTTACTGACCAGGAGTGCTGATTACACAAACACTTGTCAGTTCCCATGAATCAGCGCTGGTATGGAGCCTTCTCATTTCAGATAAATTACAGGCAGCATGCATCCTACTGTATATGAGTTTACAGGGGGAGGGGCTTAAAGTAGACAGCTTACAAGCAAGGAAGCTCACTTGCTGGTTCGGGGGCCCACCGAGGATTTCCCCGGCTCCCCGGTGGGCCAGTCCAAGCCTGAGGACATTCACATAGTTGTCCCTAAGCCACGCCTGTGTAAACTCGGCTGTGTGCATAGGGTCATTGTCTGGTTGGAAGGTGAAGCTTCAGCCAAGTCTGAGTTCCAGAACATACTGGATCAGGTTTTCATTAATAATACCTCTGTACTTTTCTTTATTCAGCTTTACCTTAACCCTGAACAGTTTTCCTGTCCTGGTTGCTAAAAAAAACATCCCCACAGAATGATGCTGTTGCCACCATGCTTCACTGTAAGGATGGTATTGGGTGGATGATCAGCAGTGACTGGTTTCCTCCAGACATGATGCTTAGAACTGAGGCCAAAAAGTTCAATCTTGGTTTCATCAGACCAGAGAATCTTGTTTCCCACAGTCTAGGAGTCCTCACTGAAACTTTTATTTATTTTTTATTTTTATTTTTTTAGCAAACGGTTGCAGCATAAAATGTGAAAAAAGTTAAAGGATTTGAAGACTTTCCAAATGCACCATAACTCCTAAGTACATACTAGGTTTAGATAGAGTTGAATGGCAAGATATATAACTCCTAAGAAAAAGTAAGGTTAGGTAAGAATACATAAGTACATGGCACGCCATTCATAGGTTCATACAGTGTCCTTCCTTACCTTTACTCTCGGCTCAACTTATCAAGAGATCACCAGTTTTAAAAAAAATAATAATTTTTGTGATACTCTGTCATGTGCCTATGTGTGGCCACCCTGTGGTTGCAAGGAGAGTTGCAACCTGCCAAAGATTTTGCTAGCATGTTGTCATATGATACTGAATTATTTATTAATTTTTATTTATCAAATGTAAGTTGTAAATATATTTGTATAAACTCTGGTACAGTAAGACTTCACACCCACATAGCTCCTTGGAAGAACATTTAGGTAAAAATACATGACCACATAACTCATAAGACTTATGGAGAGGTGAGCACAAATATAGTGACCACTGAGAATATTTTTCCAGCATGTCACAACTAAATTCTTTATCATGTTCCGCAATATATATTTTGTCTTTTAGAAATGTGATTTGTTACACCAGCAGGGGCGTAGCTATAGGGGGTGCAGAGGTAGCAGTCGCTACTGTCCCAGGAGCCTGAGGGGGCCTAAATTCCCTTCTGCCGCATAAGACACTAGTATTATAAAAAGTGCATGCAGGTTAAGTTACACCTCTGGCTGGGAAGCGGTTAGGTCAGGAATTTGGCATGTGGTGGGGGTGCCATTACATTTTGTGGTTCAGGCAGCATAAAGGCTATTTGGCTAAAAAGCTCTGAGGGAAGGGGGCCCAAGTTGAACTCTTGCACCAGGGTTTATCATGAGCCTTTAGCTACGCCCGTTCACACAAGGCCACTTTTGCAGTAATGGATTTTGCCACTGCAAAGACCACAAAATTGTGTGCCCCCCACCTACTCTCTGACATCTGGGTCTCATAGACGTATCACTTATTTCAACTGCATTTGCGTCATCTGGACATAATCAAGCTGGAAACCATCAGTTCCCGTTACCTCCATTCAACCTACAACCAGTGGTTTGGCTCTTGAAGTTGTGATGTCATCATACTAGCTGTGACAAGCCAACAGACAGACCAGAGCAGATCTGCAGTGAGAGATCAGCTCCATTAGTTGTGAAAACATATTTTTTTTGGAGATACTAAGTGGGCATCATAATGTGTTAGGGGGCATATAAGGGGGAAATATTCTGTGCTGCAATCTCATAAGGAGCACTATATTGTGCTTGGGTGACATACAGGGCATTATATTGTGTTGGAGGGCACATAAACAGCACAATATTGTGCTGGTGCATAATAGTGTGCTGGGGCACATATGAGGGAAATAAGGGGCATCGAACTGTGTGTAGAGGGCACATAAAGGGTCATGACTCATTATATTACTTGTGGGCAAAGCTTAGCAGTGTTATAAGGCAGACCTTAGCAGTGCTACATGGTGGAGCTTGGGCGTGTGATGGGAGGAGTCCTTAGACATAACTTTGCTTGGGGTCCCAGAAATGCCATATCTGCCCCTGGATCTTGCATTGCTCCATTGTTAATTTCTCATGCCTGTGTGCCAATTGTAGACGTCTTAATGATAGTTAAGATGCCTTAACCACAAACCACACAGTAAAGGTTGCCCAATTGGCCTATATTTTTTCTAGAGTAGTCAGAATCCTGCATCCCTAAGTAACATTGAGTTGCATAAATATATGAAGGTAAGGAAGGAAATACAACCACAAAGTAAATCCTGAGAATAAAATATACAGTTAAGAACTAGAGATGAGCAAACTTTTTAAGATATGGTTTGTTTCAGGTTTGCCCAGTTTTAAAAAATAATTTGAAAGAACGAGAGATAGAGAGAGACTAGTATGCTACTCTGCATTTCTTGGCAATATAGTTGTGCTGTCTGGGGGGTACTCTTTCTTATTATGGAGAACGCCTGTTATGGATGGTATTTGTGCAGTGTATTGTACAGTACTCCAGGCAATATCAATCTGGGTTTCTGGGAAATATATTCTAATTAGCTTTCCAAAGCCTATCTAATGCCGGCCGATGTAAAATTTGCTAATTTTCATATACTTTTTCCAGAAACCCAGATGAATGTGACTGGCTTACAATACTCCTCATGCATACCCAGTGCCCTCCGTAAACAGAAATAAGACCCAACCAAGGCCTCTCAGGCAGCCAAGCAAAGGTTCTCAGAAAGAGCTAGATTCCTGTCACTCTGTTTTCCTTTCCTTTTGGAAAGGAGACAAGCTTGCATGTCTCTAAAGAAGTATTATGTTAGGATTAGAGATGAGCAAAGTTGACGAAGTGGAATTCAATCCAAATTTCAGGAAAAATTTGATTTGCACCGAATCCGAATTTCCTCCTGCTTCATGGTAACAAATCACATTTTTCCTAAAATGGATGCTGCACATGTTAGGACATGGAGCAAGGAACTTTGGGAACGAGGGATCACCCACAATACCATGCATGCAGCCAATCAGCAGCCAGCCAGCCCTGTGATGTCACAGTCCTATAAATAGCCTCAGCCATCTTGGATTCAGCCATTTTCCAGTGTACTTAGTGCAGGTAGAGACATCAGCCGGCGCTAGGGAAAGTGGTACAAAAGACTTTAAAACTTTAATTTTGCTGTATAGAAGTTCAGGGAAAGGATTAGGAAGAATCATTCCATAGTATTAAAGCAGAATAGGGTTCAGTGGCGGAGGTTAAAGCCTGGGTAACAGGAACAACCCTATTACACCTTGCTGCACTGACTGGGGATCCAAATTGCCATTATACAGCTCTGTAATTCCAGCAAACCGTTCTTGTTATTGATGTGCAAGTGCTGTTTCATACTGCCATTAACAGGGTATATTACAAGGAAATATTTATGTGTCTTATTTGCCCTTGTGCAGTGCAGTTATATGTTCTAAAGCATTTTTGGCTTGTATTAGTGGGGAAAAAAGGGCTTATTAGCCGTTATGTGGTGAAGTGAGAAAATTACAGCCCTTTTTGGCGTGTATTAGTGGCAATAAAAAATATATTATTTGCCGTTTAGCGGTGCAGTAGCAGTTATATGTTCTAAAGCCTTTTGTGCCATGTATACAGTAAGTGGAAAAAGTAATGGCCTATTTGCCATTCAGCGGTGCAGTTATATATTCTAAAGCCCTTTTTGGCATGTATTAGTGGCAAAAAATATATATTTGGCATTCAGTGGTGCAGTTATATGTTCTAAAGCCTTTTGTACCATGTATAAGTTAAAAAAAGTAAGGGCCTATTTGATGTTCAGTGGTGCAGTTATATGTTCTAAAGCCTTCTTTGGCGTGTATTAGAGGGGGGAAAAAAGGGGCTTATTAGCTGTTGTGTGGTGAAGTGGCGGAGCCTAAATGTTTCTGGCGCAGGCACAGGTCACAGCAGAGTAAGGGGGCATAGCAGCAGGGGTCACTTCGAAAGGCCTGAGCTCCTGGTGTCATCTAGCGAATGTGTCTTCACCAGCAACCCAGCGGTTCTTGAATGATTCACTCGGTCATCCACTTCGTCCCAAGTGACATCAGACACCCCCAGCCAAGAGTCGGTGGGCTCGTCAGCCACAACCCTAGTTGTCCTTTTCAGTCGTGCACACCTGACTAGTTTGTCTGCCCTAGAGGCTGGTTTTAATCAGAGTGAGTATAAAGCTGAATGTGCATTCACAGTACCTGCTAGTAGCCATCTGGCTCCAGGAGGAGTGCACAGTGGGCTCAGCATGCATGTTGGTACCTGCATCCCTGGATCTAATGGAGGCTGTTACAGCACCATAAAGGGTTAATAAGTATAGTTTATCCCAGCATGCATGCTGGGCCCACACTCCCTGGATTTTATGTGGCTGTCACGGCCCATAACAGGTAAGATTCAGCGTTAGGAGGATTTTATGTGGCTGTCATGGCCCATAACAGGTCAGATTTAGCGTTAGGACCACTCACGGGACAGCCTTGGCGTGGCGAGTGGCTTATTACCTTTTGATCAAAACGTACACTAATGTCCTCTTATAGCTTCTATCTTGGGCAGAGTTCTGGTTGCAGAGTGCTGTTGCATTTTTTGTTTGGATGTATAATTGCCATAGCTACGTGCACCTGCATACAGGGACGTGCTGACTGACCCCCCCTTGTGTTTCTGTTTAGTATGTGTTGGAGGTGTGGCAACCTCCTTTTCAGTCGTGCACACCTGACTAGTTTGTCTGCCCTAGAGGCTGGTTTTAATCAGAGTGAGTATAAAGCTGAATGTGCATTCACATTACCTGCTAGTAGCCATCTGGCTCCAGGAGGAGTGCACAGTGGGCTCAGCATGCATGTTGGTACCTGCATCCCTGGATCTAATGGAGGCTGTTACAGCACCATAAAGGGTTAATAAGTATGGTGTATCCCAGCATGCATGCTGGGCCCACACTCCCTGAATTTTATGTGGCTGTCATGGCCCATAACAGGAGGATTTTATGTGGCTGTCATGGCCCATAACAGGTCAGATTTAGCGTTAGGACCACTCACGGGACAGCCTCGGCGTGGCGAGTGGCTTATTACCTTTTGATCAAAACGTACACTAATGTCCTCTTATAGCTTCTATCTTGGGCAGAGTTCTGGTTGCAGAGTGCTGTTGCATTTTTTTGTTTGTATGTATAATTGCCATAGCTACGTGCACCTGCATACAGGGACATGCTGACTGACCTCCCTTGTGTTTCAGTTTACTTGGCATGGCCCGGGAGTAGGCCCTGTGCCCTCACCTGTCCTCAACCTGCCTCTGTCCTTTTCTGTTCTCTCAGCCAGACAAGTTTTATATGCTGTGGGATCGGCTCCACTACAGAACAAGGACGAGCTACTAGAGGACAGTCAGCAGCTACTGGCCAGACAAGATGTGGAGAAGACATCAGCCGCTTCCTCTGGTAGGTGGGACAGCAGTGATGAGGAGAGTGGCGTGTGAGCTGTTGTTGCGAGCGATCCGGCTCCTGACCCAGAGGAGGACATCAGTGACGTACAGACAGTACTCGATGATGATGATGTACCTGATCGCACTTGGGAGCCGGGTGAATTAGGGGAGAAGATGGTGGCAGCTTGCCCATGAGGCAGCGGTGGAGCCAGCAAGTCACTAGCGTGGCCGGGATTCAGCAGGGTGACAGCAGTGGGAGGTCCGGAGCCAAACGTGCCCGGGGAAGACCACCCTCTTAGCAGGAGCCTACTTGCCTGGAAAGTTGTGGTGCAGGGGTTCACGGAAGCAGCGGCAGTAGCAATCAGACAGTGCAGTCTTTTGTTAAGCCACCGGATGAGGTGAAAGTGGCAATTTGTAGAATCTGTGGGCAGAAGGTGAAGCGTGGCCAGGGTATCAATGTTGGTACCACAGCCCTGCGTCAATATATTCACCATAAAGTGGCCTGGGAGAACCGTGGCTCCGATGTGGTGGTCCAACCTGCCGCAGCAACCACAGCATCACCCAATGGCTAGTGTTGAGCGTGAATATTCGAATAGCAAATTTTTTTAGCGAATATCGGCACTTCGCTAATTCGCGAATATTTCGAATATAGCGCTATAAATTCGCTATTTCGAATATTAGTTTTTTTTTTTTTTGTTATATTTTTTTCTTTCCCACTTCCCAAAAGTAGTTCTTACCTGTCCTGAGGATTCCTGGCTTCCTGGCTGCTCTAGTCAGTGCCCGTTGCCGCTTCTGCCGACTTCCGTGCTCATGGAGCGTCCCCATCACCATGGGAACGTCTCCATATACTAAAATGTACTGTCGGATTTGAAGAATTACGTTAAAATCGCAATGCGATTAATTCAAGTTATATTAATCACATTGCGATTACAACTTAGCACTGCTATCTTACATAGGCTAGAATTAACGAATATGGAATATAGCACTAGCAGTGCTAAGTTGAAATCGCAATGCGATTACTTCAAGTTAAATTAATTGCATTGCAAATTCAACTTAGCACTGCTGCTATATTCCATATTCGTTAACTTCGTTCATTCTAGCAAGCTGACCCATTATAAACCCAGCTCTAAGTTGAAATTGCAATGCGTTTAATGTAACTTGAATTAATCGCATTGCGATTTCAACGTAATTCCTCAAATCCGACAGTACATTTTAGTATATGGAGACGTTCCCATGGTGATGGGGACGCTCCATGAGCAAGGAACTTTATGGTTGGCTTGGTAGAATTAGCGAATAGCGAATATGACAAATGTATTCGTCATATTCCTCAAAACGAAGATAACGAAGTATTCTACATCTTCGTTTTAGCTACCTATTCGTCAACTTCGCTAATTCTAGCAATCAAATAGGAAGGTTCACTATAGAGACATCTGTGTTAAATTCGCTATGAGATTTTATTTTATTTTTATAGAATAATTATATTACTTGATATAATTATTATAATTATTCTATTTATTAAAAAAATATATATATAATCGCATAGCGAATTAAACACAGCTGTCTCTATAGTCAACCTTCCTATTTGATTGCTAGAATTAGCGAAGTTGACGAATAGGTTGCTAAAACGAAGATGGAGAATACTTCGTTATCTTCATTTTGAGGAATATGATGAATACATTCGTCATATCCGTCATCTTCGCTATAATTCTAGATATGAAACCAATAGGAAAGTAGCCTTAAGTTAAAATCGCAATACGCGATTATTTAAATCGCATATTAATCGCGATAACTAGAATAATCGCAAATATTCGATTTCGACGAATATGAAACGAATATTCTTTTGAATATTCGCGAATTTCGTCAAAATCGAATATGGCACCTGCCGCTCATCACTACCAATCGCACACACCCAATTTCAGGCAGTCAAGGCTCCACCTCACCCGAAGGGAGCTGTCTGTCCTTCCCATCATCTGGTGGTACTGATGCTCCTGCTCCTCCTCCTCATCAGTCATTCCGCCAGCAATCGATCACCGAAGCGATTGCCAAGAGACAGCAGTATGCGTGCACTGATCCAAAGGCGCAGAAGCTGAATGTGCTCCTGGCAAAGTTGCTGGTGCTGCAGACCCTTCCTTTCCGAGTTACTGTATGTACTCTGCACCTTTTAGAGAACTGGTGGCTTGGGCCCGAGCCGAGGTGAAGAGACCCAAGTTGCCATTTCTTTGCCAAAAAGGCAGTACTAGCCTTGCACACATATGTAGAACAGAAGGTGTGCCAGTCATTGAGCCTGTCGGTGTCTGCCAGAGTGCACTGCAGCGCTGATGTGTGGAGCTATAACTACAGTTAGGGACAATAAATGTCTTTTACGTCCCACAGGGTGAATGTGGTTCCTGCACAGCCACACTAGCAACTTGGCCAGGTGACGTCGCTTCTAGTGTTGAGCGCAAATATTAGAATTTCAAATTTTTATCACGAATATTTCAAAAATAGTGATATACATTCGTAAAAACTAATATTCATTTTTTGTTTTTGTTTTTTCATCTGAACCCATTACCTAGTATGCCTGCTACATCTTGCTTGTGGGCCAATGTGAGAAGGCTGCAATATTGTAGTCTGTAGTGAATTAGAATATTCTTCATTATTTAATTTTTTTTTCTCTTATGCGAAAAATGTCAATGTAATAATTGTGTAATGCGAATATTCTAAAACACGACTATATAGCACTATAGAATTCGTTTTTAGAATATTCGTCATTTTTTCAAATATAATATGAACAGTCATTGGCTCAAAAGCAACTTACGCAGGGAGGAATCATGACTTAAGATGGGAAACAATTATGAATATTCTAAAATAAGAATATATAGCACTGTATTCCATAGTGCTATATATTCGTGTTTTAGAATATTACATTGCCGATTTTTCGCAATCATTAGAATAATCTCGAATACAAATATTCGCGAATATATAACAAATATTCATGAAATATCGCAAATTCGAATATTGCCCCTGCTGCTCATCACTAGTCGCTTCTGCCTCCATGCTCTAATGCCATTGGTCCTGCGACAATGTCCGCCTCTGCCTCCTCATCCTCCACCGTGTCCTCAGCCTCCACTGCAGGGACAAATCACAGTGCCCCTCCAGCATATAACATGTGTAGGCATGGCAGTGTCATGCTGTTCTGCACCTCGTTTGCCTGGGCTAATGGAGTCACACAGGGGAGGAACTGCTCCGTGTCCTTCATTAAGAAATCAAATCCTGTCTTTCTCTGCGACAACTCAAAATCGGAACCATGGTGACCGACAACGGTGTTTTGTACCCACTCTTGCTTTTGGCTACTAAATCATAAGCCAATTCTGTTGCAAAATAGGGACCATGTCATGCAGGCCATACAACTGTTACATAGACAGGATCCATTGTGCGTCTCATTTTTCCTTCTTTCTGACAGATCAGAAGGGTCAAATAAAAGATGATGTCAGCAAGGCCGAAAGGCAAAATAGTGGCCCAGTCATGAAGTGAGGAGGCTGGGAACAGCATGAGAAGTCCACAATGTGGCCCTATGACATAGTGGTGAGGTGGAAGCAGCATGAAGAAACCACAGAGTGGCCCAATGACAGAGTCTCGAGGTGGCAGCAGCATCAGGAGGAGGCCACAGAGTAGCACAATGACAGAGTGTGGAGGTGGTGGCAGCAGCAGCATCAGGAGGAGGCCACAGGGCGGATGCAATGCGTTTTTCACTGATGGTTGCACCCGCGTGGAAAAAACGAAACAACTGAACACAATCACAGACATAACTGACTGAACTTGCTTGCAAAATGATACAAGTTTCGCTGAACGCACCCTGAGCCAATCCATATTGTTTGTGTCAAAGAGGCCTAAAGTGGCCACACACATGCAGAGGTTGGTCCACCGCCAATAAGATTTTTTTTTTTAAATAAAAGTCTTACATTAACATATCTCTTTAAATATATAAAAGGGTGAAGCACTGATTTCCAAAGCAAGAAACAAAGCAATTCGCATTTTTAAAGAGACACACATGGCAGTTTTAAAGGTTGTCTAAAAACTGAGTATCAGTGCTTAAAGTCTAAAAAGTGGAGCATGTGAATTGTGACATTTAGTTCATATTCCGAAATGTCTTAATGAAAACGTTTCTATGTGCTCTCCCTTTAAATTGGTCACTCTGACATCCTGCAGAATTCCACCTCACGTGATATTCCTGCGCACATTTTTCCTGTTACAGTCTACGAGGGAGGACGGCTCCGAGCAGTTAAGTGCATTACTGAACATTGATTCTCACTTCCTGCATCTGACCTTAGCATTTTCCAGTTAAAAATTAGTCACTTTATTGGAAGTGAACAGCGAAATGCAGAAACTCTTAAGCAGATTATGTTTTAAGCGCGAGGACAATTCAGATGTCGCCAGCGAGCAGCTTAACCCTCTAACTCCCAGACTCTATTGAGGTTCACTTTTACTGTCAGCTGAATCCACATCAGGATTTGATTTGCTTTAGAGCATAATGAATATTGAATGAATGGTTCAGTGTAGCAATTGGAACGTGTGCATTACACCATTCTATTAAAATCATATAGGGAAGAAATTACGGTATGTCACTGCTATAAAATATAAGCACATATATCATATATAGAGAAGTGATGTCACTGCTATAAAATATAAGCACATATGTCATATATAGAGAAGTGATGTCACTATTGAAAATAGAACCATATAAATTATATATGTAGAATAGTGGTCACTAGCAGTGATGAGCGGCAGGGGCAATATTCGAATTAGCGATATTTGGCAAATATTTGGTAGAATATCTGTCATATGTTGGCGAATTCGAGATTATTTTCTTGATTGCGAAAAATCGGCAATGTAATATTTGCGTAATGCTCGCACAATACAGGCGTGGGTCACTTTTGCTATGTTTTTCAAACTGCTAGAAATTTCCTGAGACTGGAGAAAATGGTTGGCACGGCAGAACATTACAATAGCTTTATATGCAGATATAGTGCTCCGATATATTCGTGATTACGAAATCGGCACTAATGATGCGAATATCTTGGCGCAATACGTCCAACTTCACAGTTTAGCAGGTCTGACTACATATTAGTTATTGGTGCAGTAAGTATTGTTGTGAACTTGTGACATCACAGCACTATGTCTGTAGCATGTATGTATGGACAGCAGAACCTATCACACTACCTCACACCCTGCACTGGAACCTATCAGCTACACTATATCACTATCTAACCTACACTGACTATCTCCCACTAACTATCTGTATTATATATATAAGCTAACTAACTAACTAACTAACTATCTAATGTAATGTTACATAGTAAAGCAGAGAGCACAGCAATGACACTGCCGTCTCTCTCAGAACTGTATAAAACTGCAGAAAATGGCTGCTGGGGAGGTTCTTATATAGTAAGGGGTAGGCAACTTTCCTATTGGTTTCCAGGGATGTTGCTAAGCTCAGACAAAGACATTGCAGCCTTCTCATTGGGTCACAAGCAAAAAGGGAGGTTACTGATGAAAAAAAAAAATCTAGAATATTCAAAATTACGATTATATAGCACTATATCCTAAATATTCGCGAGTTCATGAAATGCCTATATTTGCGATTAATATTCGCGATTCGAATATTCACACCCAACACTAGTCACTAGCCTATAACTCATATATAAAGAAAAATTATGTCACTACTGTAAAACATAACCATGTAAGTCATATATGGAGAAAGGTGATGTCACCACTGTAAAATATGAGCACACAAATAATATATGGAGAAAAGTCATGTCACTAAGGTAATATGTAAGCATGAAATGATGTCAGTACTGTAAAATATAATAATAATAATTGTATGGAGACGAGTAATGTCACTACTGCAAAATATTACCATATAAATAATATAGAGATAGGTGATGTCACTCTTGCAAGATATAATCTAAGTTCCCTATCAGAAAGTCTTTGGAGTGTGGGAGGAAACCGGAGAACCCAGAGGAAACCCAGTTCTGCAAGGTACCAGTGGTAACCATTGAGCCAATGTGCTTCCCTTATACGTATATAAATTATAGAGAGAGAGAAGTGATGTCACCACTCAAATACTGTACATGGGCATATAACATAACTGGAGAAAGGTGATGTTATAATATATATGGATATAAATGATAGATGGAGGGGTGACTACTATAAAATATAAGAAAATAAATCATATAAAGAGAGAAGTGATGTCACTAATGTAAAATATAAGCCAATAAATCATATATGTTGTGAAGTGATGTCACTACTATAATATAAAAGCATATAAATTATAAACCGTGAGAAGTAATGTCACTACTGTCATATATAAGCCCATAAAACATATATCATGACTAGGGATGAGCGGACACTTGGATGTTCGGGTTCGCCGGGTCCGGCCGAACTTCGGGTCAAAGTTCAGGTTCGGGACCTGTACTTGCCCCGAACTCCATTGAAATCAATGGGGACCTGAACATTGGTACACTAAAATGGCTGTAAATAGTCATAGTAAGGGCTAGGGGGCTGCAAAAGGAAGCAAAATGGGGGTAAAAGCAGGACAATTGCCCTGCAAACAAATGTGGATAGGGAAATAACTTAAAATAACATAGAATAGAATAGAAAAGAATAAAACTAGGAGACGGAGGTCAAAGTGGAGGAGGAAGTTGAGGAGGCGGTAGATGGGGTGGTGTAGTTGGAAGCGGCGATGGAGGAGGAGGAGATAGCCAAGACAGTTTTTGTTTTACCTTTATTTTTTTATTTTTTCTAAATTTGGGAAGGCCTCAAAACAATGGGAAATAGAAAAGACAACGCAAAAAAAAAGTGCTCTGTAGTATTACAATGGCTGGGTGTGGCCGGTATACTTGTCTATTCAGCAAAAGGTACAGACAAGTCCTGTGGGATCCATGCCTGGTTCATTTTAATGAACGTTAGCTTGTCCACATTGGCTATGGACAGGCGGCTGCGCTTGTCTGTGAAAACGCCCCCTGCTGAGCTAAATACACGTTTGGACAATACCAGGCCAGCACCTTCAAGGCATAAAGGGTAAGCTCAGGCCATGTGAGACCCAGAAGTTGAATGGGGCCGACCCATCAGTCAGTACATTTAGGCATGTGCACACGTACTGTTCCACCATGTTGCTGGAATGCTGCCTCCTGCTAAGACGTTCCGTATCAGCTGCTGGTGCTGGTTGTTGAGATGTGCTGACAAAGAGTTTCCACATTTCGGCCATGCTAACCTTGCCTTCTGAGGTGCTGGAGATGCCCCAGTTGCATTGGCGACCTCTTCCTCCTCCTCTGCCTTCGCCTTGGGCTTCCACTGAACCCCCTGCTGTCAGGTGGGAATGCCATCAGCAGCGCGTTTACCAGCGTGCGCTTGTAGTCGCGCACCTTCCGATCAAGTTCCAGTGACGGAATTAAGGAAGGCACATTGACCTTGTAGCAGGGATCCAGCAGGGTGGTCACCCAGTAATCAGCACAAGTTAGAATGTGGGCAACTCAGTGGTCATTGCGCAGGCACTGCAGCATGTAGTCTCTCATGTGTGCCAGGCTGCCCAGAGGCAACTACAAGCATCGGTGGTTATGTGGACCTTGCCACAGATGGCGTTGCGCAGTGCACAGCTGATTTTGTCTGCGATTTGATTGTGAAGGGCAGGGATAGCTCACCTGGAAAAGTAGTGGCGGCTCGGAACCACGTACTGTGGGACAGCCACCGTCATGTTTTTTAAAAGTGTCCGTCTCCACCAGACGGAATGACAGCATTTCAAAGGCCAGGAATTTTGAAATGCTGGCATTCAGGGCCAGGGATCATCGGTGGGTAGAGGGATACTTCCTCTTTCTCTCCAGTGTTTGGGGAATGGACAACTGAACGCTTCCATGGTACAGTGTGGAGATGCTTGGTGACGGTGGTGGAGGTGGTGGCATTGCTGCCACATCCTCTGTTTGCAGGGTGGCAGGTGCCACTGTCACTCCAGAGGGGAGGAAGAGGCCGAGACTGCAGCAGAAGAAGGAGCAGGAGGGGCCTGAGATCTTTATTGGTTTTGGAGGTGCTTACTCCACTGCAGCTTGTGCTTTGCATTTAGATGCCTGGTCATGCAGGTGGTGCTCAGGTTTAGAACATGTATGCCTCGCTTCAGGCTCCGATTGCACAGCATGGCTTTCTGGCTTCTAAGTGCCCACAGTTTAAACACTTATCGACTGGCTGCCCTGCAGCCTTTCAACAAGCTTTATTAAATGCCCGAACACCGAACTCAAAGCCAAACTTTTGCTGGAAAATTCGGTTTCGGGTCTGGGTACCCGAACTCGCAAAGTTCGGTACGGACCCGAACTTTGCAGTTCGGGTTCACTCAACACTAATCATGAGTATTGGTGTCACTACTAAAAAATAAAAGCAACTATGGCATATATGAAGAGAAGTGATGTCACTACTGTAATATATGAGCACATAAATCACATATGAAGAGAAGTGATGTCACTACTGTAATATATGAGCACATAAATCACATATGAAGAGAAGGGATGCCACTACTGTAATATAAGCATATAAATTGTGTATGGAGAAAAATAATGTAAAAATAATCATATGTCTTATATCCAGAGTGGAGTGATGTCATCGCTGTAGAATAGAAGGTCATCACTGATATCTGGGGAGTAGTGATGTCACTTATGTCTCATACATCATGAACTTTTGCTGACATTGAACGTGAGCATTGGGTTGAAGGGAGATTGGCATCAGAGTATCTATGGTGTTGCCAGGCAAATGAGGTCTAGAAGGGGACAGCAGTAAATTCGAGTTGACTTACAGCATTATGCTTACGCCAGGTCAATATTGGGGTCAGTCCCAGGGCAGTGCAGAATCCTATCAAGATTGCCAACGTAAGCTGCATCTGAAAACTGCTGGGGATAAATCAACAACTCCAATTTCCAAGTCTGCCTCCAAGATGAGGCGACTCATTACATGGGCTGACAACCTCCACGCACATAGTCCTGATATGAAGGATGGATTCACCCTATAAGTGCCAGGGTAGAAACTAGCAAAATGCAGAGCTGCAGATGAAGAAATAATATCAATGTGCATTTTAAATGACTGCATTAAAATGTGCCACTAGATGGCGCTTCCAAGAAAACATACTGAAGGAATATAGGCCTGTCCTGCTAAAAATAAACACAATCTGAAAATAAAGTATAATAAGAGATTCTAAAATTAATTATTATTTATCACATATAATGATGCAAAAATATAATAATTGAGTAAATAGAATATAGCACGGATAAGTTATAAGAACATCAAGGATAATCTGTGTTCAAGGGATTTTTTTTCTCATCTGTCCACGTGCTATATCTGTTATAGCAGTTCCACCACATTAACGTAAATGGGGATTTGCTGCAACACCTTGCACAACCTACAGAAACAAGGTGGCGCTGTTTTGTATTTCAGATCATGTTCCCCTCGGTATTTTGTGTTATAATACAGAGCACGAAGAGAGATGAGTTTTAGATGATAAATTTAGGCCTCCTGAAGAAGATGACCATTAGTTTCTAGGTAAGGCTGTCCTTCATTTGGAAAACATTCAGCTGGTTGTCCTAGACCCTTATCTGAAAATGTGGCTAAAGCAGAGTAGTCCTCTGGCACACAACAACTGCCATGTCCTATTTGGCACTGAGCATGAAAAGACACAGGCATGATGGTTGTTACAATTGGTTTTCTTTTGCATATCCCTTTAAGAATTTGGACACCACTCCTTTCTGACATTTGTATTTTCCTTAAAGGGGTTTTCCGAGATTTTCTTACTGATCACCCTATCCTCAGGATAGGTCATCAGTATCTGATCGGTGGTGGTCCGACACCCGGCACCCCCGATGATCAACTGTTTGAGAAGGCAGCCATGCTACCAGTGATACCAAACACAGCCACTATACAATACAATCACAGGAGCACCATTGTCCTCTCAAAACAGCTGATCAGCAGGGGTCCCAAGCATCAAACTTCCACCAATCAGTTACTGATGACCTATAACAAGACAGGCATGTGCTCAGTGCATCATGATATCCCCTGCACTGCCAGAGGATGTGTCTAATTTACATGGTACATCCTCCAGCAGTCTACATGCCTAAACTGAAATCTATGGGAGCTTGGAGCTACCGTTCATTTCTGTCTTCATGTATGCCAGAAAACTGCCAGAAAAGAAGATAAATGTGCGGGTCCTGCTGGTGTTTTTGAATTTTTAACTCAAAAATAGAAAAACATTTTTCTATGGACTTTTTGGGTTTTTCTTTTTCATGTCAGCAGTATTATGAAACCAAAATACTAAATATTGTCTTTCTCTATGCAAATGATGAGACTTACTATGTAGATAGGTAATTCATTGTCAGTTCACTGCTGCTGTGAGGGGGAGATATCAATAGCACTACTGTTTTTTTATAAACCTAGCTAATGATGTCCGCAGAAAAGCACTGCACTTATCATTGTAACATGTGATGCTATGAGTAACTCATCCCCTCCCGACTCTAGTCAAAGTGATTGTCTGACTGAGAGATTTAAGAGGCAGGACAGGAAGTAGAATTGAGCGGCTTCAAATATGATATCCAGAAAACCAAAATAACATAGAAAAGTCACATATTGGTTGTAAAAAATGTACATGACAGTGTCCCTTTAAGAATGTGCTGGAAGGGAGAATAACCATAATTTCCGCATCCTGGATACTAAAGTTCTTCGCTTTTTCTGTCCAACTGTTTTCAGACTACATTACCCAAGATGCACAGCCAGCCAACCGCAGTGCCAAGCCTTCAACATGTTCACACAAAATTAGCTGCACAGTAGATCTGCGTGCTCGCTGTATGAAGCTCATGCTGGTGCGGAGCAGAAAAATCAAATTTATTATCAACTGTCTGCTATTCACACAAAATTAGTCGGATATTTACAGTTCTGCTTTGTGCCTTTTTTTGTGTATGAATGAGCCAAGAACAGAGGCATCAAGACAAACCAAAAAGAGAGGAATGATGGATACAGGGTGGAAACAGTTTCTTCATGCAACCCCCTATTTAGCAATATTATCCAGGCTTTTAATAAATATAAGTTAAGTTATAAATTAGGTTCACCGAGTGTTTGCTACAGATGACCTAGCTTCAGGATCGGTCATCAGTATTTGATCAGCGGGGTCTGACATTCATGTCGATCAGGTGTTTGAAGAGACACAGCGCTCCTGTGAGCGCCGCGACCAATGACTGAGCTGTGCATAGGCCATGTGATTAATGAACATGACGTCATTGGCCTAGGGAGAGGTCAGAGTGCCGTGGCCTCTTAAAACAGTTTGGCAGGGTTGTTGGTAGGTAGAACTCCATCAATTAATTCACCAGTTTTCAATTCTTGGACAGCCCCTATGATTAGCGCATTCTGGATCATTTATACACACTGCCATAAGGCACTGTAATTTTAGAACAATATATCTTTAGCTTTGGATGGTGATATTTTTTGTTAGCACTAGATTTTTGTGGTCATGGTATGGTATTATTCCTTAGCACTAAATGGAAGTATTATTTACCGTATGTACTGTATGGGTTTTCCCTTGAGATCTCCATGCACTTTGATATTGTAGTGCCAGGATTACTGTAGGAATGGTACTACTTGGTGATACTTTTTGAGCAACGTATAGCATTTGTTGGACAATCAGACAAGTGCTATGAGCTGGTGTAGATTATACCTCCAGTAACCTCTCACTTAGCCTCACCCTTGGCAGGAAATCAGACCAGCCCACCTCTACAAAGAGGGCCAGTCCATCTCTACCAAGACGAGAGGAATTGAGTAAGTTCCATTCCTGTTACCAAACATTGCCAATTACCCCATCTGCTGGTTAATAAGGTGCATTACATTACATTCACATGGCATATAAAACACAATTTCAGATACTATGGTAGTACCACCAGGTACTACCATATCATATACAGTCCGCACATGGTGGGGACAGTTCAGTTTTTAGATTTGCAGGCACTGAAATTGTCCAGAACCCATCAAGAGGTGGTGATAGAGGACGTGAATTATCAAGAAAAGAGAGCAGATGGATTTTGCGCTCGAACGCCACCTGGCTCTCTGGGATTGAACGAAAAACTCTACATAGGTGTTTTGTAACAATTGCACATATATGTTTTTTGTAACAATTGCACATATATGTTTCCTCAATGTTTGTTATTGTTTTTATTGTCTCACTGATGTCTCACTTGAATTCTGACACTCCTTATTTGCTGACATGGTTTGTATTCGCAACGATGTGTGACAATCCATGTCAGCAATGCGCGCAAAGTGTAGCGCATTTTGTGCATATAAGATGACGTAATTCGCTTCAAGGAGTCGCAACTACGACCAGATGAAGAGTTGATACGCGAAACGGTTGTCGCCATGTCCTCGTGATTGCACTGTTCGATTTTTCCCTCTCTGCACCAATAAAGAAAAAATTGCATCGTATGGTGAATGCCGCTTACTTCTCTTCATTCGTGGAATGTTTTGGAGTGGCCATGACAAAGCCCTGATCTCAATTCTACTGAAAATGTATGGGCAAAGCTGAAAAGGCAGGTGCAAGCAAGGTGACCAACAAACATGGCTCAGTTACACCCGTTTTGTCAGGAGGAATGGGCCCAAATTCCGACCAACTATTGTGAGAAGCTTGTGGAAGGATGTCCAAAACGTTTGACCCAAGTCATACAGTTTAAGGGCAATGGTACCAAATATTAATGAAATGTATGCAAACTTTTAACTTTGTAGAAAGTAATAAAAATGCCTTAAAACATGATCTCTCTCATTATTCTGGCATTTGGCAAATATTAATAATTATAGTAATTCTAATTGACCAAAAACAGGAAAGATTTATTATGATTTCATGTCAGATATTGAGAAAAACATGCATATATGTCTTTTTAAATAGTGTATGTAAACTTCTGGTTTCAACTGTAATAATTATGGAAATGGGTGCAATGATGAGAATTCAGTGAGGACTGAGTGACGGGACCTTCGCCTCAGGCGGTTATGGAATGCTAACCTCACGCACGCCATATCTTCCTTATTGCATATTCTTTCTCGTCTTCGAGGAAATGAAAAGTCTCATCGTCATTAATGTATTAGATGAGATTACACCATGGAAAACGGAGGAGATCTGAATACTTTAATCAATTGAACACGGGTCACGTTAGAGAGGGAAGTAATTAAACTATTTTTTTCTACCCTTTATCTAAGATGACCCATAAACAGCCAAAACCCTTTGTTAAAGGGTCACTGAGTCTACAGAAAACTTTTTGTATGTCATAGACTTATCAAAAGTTTTGATCAGCGGAGGTGTGAGTGCTGAGACCAACACAATCCCTAGATCGGGGAGAGGGAAGCTTTCTCACTGCAGGTGAGGAAGCAAGATGGACTCAATAGAAACTCTATGGACCCATCTCGTTTCCGTTTGCTGTGAGGTGAGAGAGTGCGATATTTGAGCACCTTCTAATGATTGGTGGGGGTTTCAGCACTCGGACTCCCACCAATCAAAACCTATGATACGTCTCCATGACATATAATTTTTTTTCCAAAAACTCACTGAGTAAGAAGTGGCCCTCATACCATGGAGGTAGCCTAAAGTGGTATTCTCATACTTATGGCATATACACATCAGTGAGACTTTCACATTAGCTGTGTCACTCCCTGTCCTGTGAATGTGCGGAGGTCTGTTAGACTGGCTGCACGTCTGACTTCTCTGTTTGTTTGGTTTAGGTTTGAGCTGGATCCACCTTCCCTCAGGTGTACTGGGTTTGATTTTTAGTGAGGCTATTTATCCCTCCTTCTCCCAGTGGCCTGTACGGGTTATAGTTCATTCCTGTGAGCTCTGAATGTGTGGTGGATCGTCTGCTCCAGCTCTAGATAAGTCCTCTCTGCTATTTCTTATTGTGTCTTTTATCTAGGCCTCTAGGGAGATGCTTGCTTCCTCCGGGTTTGAAGAAGCAGGTTGCCTCTTCCCTTTTCCCTACAGCTTAGGGTTTGCCCAGGGTGTACAGATTTAGGCACGAGGGCATGTGCATATCCACCATTCGGGTATGCACATGGGCACAGCAGTTTAGGGGAAGCTTTTAGGGATCGCTAGGAGGTGACCCTTTTCTCCCTAGCTTTTGGGCCTAGTCATTTGTTCTGTTTGTTTTCCTGTGTTTGGTTATTTCCTCGCTTACCTACCTATCGTGACAAGCTGCCTGTTCTGTAGTTAGAAAATGGGGCCTGGTAGTCTACAATAATGGAAGAGTTAGCTATAAATTCCCTGATGGTCATTTTTCACCCCCCTTGAGAGGACAAGAAGGGGAAAGATGGTGGCGCATGTTCATGGTTCTCTGCATTAAAGTCTGTTAAAGTTAAAGGGGTTTTCCAAGCCCCTACTTGAAATTTAGTCCATCAAAATTACCTGTGGAGGGAAGAATATTACAGCTATACTTACCCTCCACAGGGGTTCGCAGGATCCTCTTCACGATGGCTGCTCCTGCAGCATTTCCGGTCCTTCACCTTGACTTCTATGGGTTTGAGGTCTGCATTCTGAGTACCAGAAAAGGTTTTGCAGAACAGACATACTGATGGGGAAAACACATGGCCGTCATAAGTATGTCAGTTCCACCAAAGATGGAACATGTCCTATAATGGTCTTCAAAATGCAGACTTCAAACCCATAGAAGTCAATGGCTCTGCAAAAAATGCAGATCGCACACTGACAGTATAATTATTTAGCAGATGTGCAAAGTGCAGACGGCTAAACGGATACGGTTGTGTATATTAGGCTTTATATACTCTCTTCTGCAGGCAGTATAATACAAGATAGGATTAGATACACAACTCAGCAGGCAGTATAGTAGAAGATGCGATTAGATACTCAACTCAGCAGGCAGTATCGCAAACAACAGGCTGTGTATCGGGCACAGCAGGCTGTATCGTACAGGATAGGATTAGATACACATGTCATTTGATGTGCTTGGTGGTTCTAGTTGTTTATTGCACTCTTCGATGGTGAGGGAAGTCACAGGCATTCTCAGTATAAGATGTTCTGAGCTTATGGACTTGAGATGAGAAACTATAACCTATGCGGTACATCTTCTCAGAAGATTTTCTTAGATGGACTTCCCCTTTAAAGGCAAAAATTACTCCAAAGAATTTGAGGGCCATAATAACAATGAGTGTTCACCACTTCAACAACCCAGAAAATCCTATCAATATGCACAAATTTTGGCAGCTCAGGGTGGAAAGTGGTAGATACATAACTGGAGGAATTATTTATGAGGCTTCACAGTAAATGTAATTAATAGGTCATTTCTTAAATGAAAGAAATAAGAAGAGTAGCGACCGTTTGACCTCTCCCGATGCCAGTTAATTAGGAGCTCCACTCCTAAGTCTATTTTTATAAAGCTGTGGTGTGTATTGGACGACTGAGCTGTCATAGTAGATAACTCTGCCTGACACATTACATTGTACAAATGCTAAATGAAGTGATGTCAGATAGATCGCCTTGACTATGTTACATTTAAAGGCCTATTATTATTACAGTACAATTAGGAAGCGATGAAGGAGCTGAGGTAAGAGGAGAAACATCCAGACACAGTAATCCTTGCAGCTTCAGGGCTCCCAATTATTGCTTATCATATATATATATATATATATATATATATATATATATATAGTACTGGTATGTAGCAGAGGAGCATTTGAGCATCTTTATGGCTGTTGGTGCAATCACAATATCTGCAAACGCATACGTCTTAAAACAAATTAAAAAAAAAGTAAAAAAATAAAAAAAAGGTCTAAAACACCAATAACTAAATTCTGGACAAAATCTAAGTGCAGAGTAAACATTGAATCTGAACCAAAGTTTCTCATGGGGTATTTGGATGGCACTCAAGTCAACTGCAACGTCAACTGCAAGTGAAGGAATAGAGTCCACTCCTAACACCTTGGAGTTCCATGACTTAGAGCCACATACTGTAGGTGGGGTTAATCGTAGCTCCAGACCACCCATACCTGTTGGGTTTGGTGGTTCCCTGGTCATGGCTGACATGCTTCAAATTTATCAACTAAAATGTTGGTAAGTATGCAATGATGTAGGCCCAGACAAAACCACACAATTATGTATCCACAGGGCTCTATTGCAGAACTATGGAACGGACATCCACATGAGTCCGCATCCTATCCGCACAAAAAAAACGGAACGGACACGGAAACAAAATACGTTCGTGTGCATGTAGCCTAAGGCAATGCCCCACATTTCTGACAGATTTTTTATTTATTTTTTTATTAAACAAATTCAATTTTAATTTAAAAATTGTAATAAAAAAATTTGCCACTTTATACAACTTCTGTATCAGAAAAACTGGAAGACGTGCTTCATACGTATGGCGCTCTTTCTGATCGCGTTATTTCCACCTGAAAACTAGTATGAAAGACACTGATAAATCTCCTGCCTTCTTTTTTATTACAGAGCTGACTGCTTCCAGCCACCACTAGGGGGAGCTCAGTGCATAGAAATATCTACAGTTACCATTTACTGGAATGGAAGCTGAAATAATCTCTTTGCATTGAGCTCCTCTTAGTGATAGCAGTGGCAGTGTTTTCTTGTGGGGAAAAGAAGGGTTTTGGCACCATGCTCCCCTCCACCCAGGCCCCATAGCAGTTGCAGGGTATGCTTCTATTGAGCATGGCAAGAGTAGAGTAAACCACCAGTGAGAAAAACATGGACATCAGGTAATTGTCTTTCATATACTAAGGGGATGAGCCAAAGTAAGGAGATGCCTGAAGGGTAGCTTTAAAGGGGTTGCTCAGGATTGTGATAGCCTATTCTCAGGAAAGGCCATCAATATCTGATCGAAGGGTACTGACACCCTGCAGCCCTACTCATCAGCTCTTTCATTGTCAGTGGGAGCAGCACTGCAGTAATCGTATCTGTCCATTACACAATGGAGGGGGTTATCTAGTTCTGGTGCTGATCGGTGGCCATGCCAGGTGTGTGACCCCACTGATAGACCAGCACTAACAAAATCCTGGGCAACCCTTTAAGCTCATCTGCTCAATGCTGAACTCAGCTGTGCTATATCCGTATAGCTAGGTCTATTGAATTTTTTGACTATTAGCCAATGTCGCCGAATTAGTTAACTAATCTGTTCTAGTAGGGGGTGGTGCAATACTCCATCCTATTACGGTCCGGCGTCAGATGGACCAGGCAATTTTTCAGAGCCCTGTGACATCTCTTAAAATTAGACTTTATGAAAAGGTTAATTATGTCTGCACATCTACGAGCACAACAGAGCGCTCTGCAAGAGATTTATTCATAATAATACAAGTTTCCGTCACTGCAAGTCTATTTTGCCCGGTATAATTGCTGCAGACAGGATATTAACAGACTTTATCTGCAGCGAGAATACAGCTTTGCCTAATGTCGGCTGCTAGGATAGACTGCCTGTTCCACAAGATCAATGTATTCTTCCTGCGTCTTCAGCACCTTTTTCCTCCTCCTTATGCTTTATAGGGCCTCCATCCTCTCCTAGCACTACGACTGCATAACTAATACGTCCTTCACCTTGTGTAAGCGCAAGAGGAACATTTGTTATGTCCCGAAGAGGAATGTATGTCCTGAAAAGTGCCCTGTCATCAAAAGAGAGATGCCATACCCAACTACGTTGAGGAACTAAACTGATATAAATTGCGAGACCCAGCATGGTCTGATTCGCATTCTAATTGGGGAAGAGCAGACGTGCGCCTGTTGTAGTGCGGCCTCGTAACCTGATTTGTGTCGTCTTCTTAAATCCGATCCTTGAAGAATTTCAGACGTTCAATGGGACATAATTAACATCTGGAATGCCAGCAGAATGTCAGTGAAAGGGGCTCGGTTATAATCAATGTTCTGCAACTGAAAAGGCATTCACGAGGTTTGCACAAAGTGGAGGGCTCAATAGTAGCCAAGGTGATCTCAAATAACTTCAATAACTGACAATCCATAACCTTGGGCGTGAGGCTAGCTTCAGCATCAATTGTGTCCCTCTATGGATGTCTGAAACACGTGTGATATAAAAACCTTTCTCAATGTTTCCATGTCTTGGCCTATAGTAGGTAGGATTCAGAAAAACAAACACAATATGCAACTAAAGAAATATAGAACAAAAATTCAAGTCAACATCATAAAGCAGTTGTCCAGGATTTTAAGACGCTTGTTTAAGAGCAGCAAAAGCTCAGTACTACATAAAAATATAACCATTCCTCACCCATCCCCATCTGCTCCAGTGATGCCTCACGGTCCTTTATCAATGATGCCATATATACGTCATTCTCCAGCCAATCACTGGTCTTAGTGGTCACATACTTCACATCCAAGCATCACTACAGTGGTGGTTCACCATGAAACCCTCCATCCCACTGGGTTTGCATGGCTACAAATACATTTTCTGAGCCGGATAGTGTGGCTTTTAGGAGATGGCTAAGCTGAAGATGGAACTAAGGATCCTCTAGTGGACCTAAAATCTGACAATAGCTTATTGAGCATGGACAAGAAGTAGCTTAACTTGAAGCTCTTGGGCCCAATTCAACATCTACAGCAGGGCTCCCACCATGTGGAATGTCTTCACACATGGAAGAGAAACTTTCGGGACTAGGTCTAGGTGCGATTGCTTCCATTGATCAAAACAATAATGGTTGATCTTCACCAATCATACCAAAATTATTGGATTCTAGCTAGACAGCAATTGTGTTCATTGGCCAGTTGGGAGGCGTTCCTTTCCAGTTGGTTGTGAGGACCTTCTTTAATGGAAATGTACATCAGTACCACACAAAAAAACAATATTTTAAACCACTAATTGCCCAACGGCATTCAAGATCCACATCTAGAAGATTAAACTATATCTCTAGAGGTTAGCATGTCCTTATCTCCCCTGGATTCAAAAACATTGAGGGCAACATCTGTCTAAGGTCTCCACTCATATGGTATAATTAGCTTCTTATGAACATTTTTCTAGGTGCCTGAAATCAGAATGTACAATTTAAATATAAAGACATGCATTTTTGTAACCTCTTCATGATGTTAGTGAGTAACTTGGTGCAATATTAATCATAGTCATTTTTACTGACTGGTCAGGTGGAAAGAATAACATGGCCGCCTCTTGCCCTTGTTCGTAAATGACCCCAGTGAGTGCCGTTAATGGTGTGTACAATTACAGAGAGTTCTTGCATTCTTGACCTCACACTTGGAGCATTATTAATGAGTGTTATTACTTCGTACCTTCTCCGGTACATGCAGGAGCACACACGTCCATCCAGATTTGATTGTTATTTTAATCAGTTAATGTGAAGTCTTTTCATTATTGTAAGGTTACATAACATCAATAATGGCTAATGGTTGCTATTTACAGAAACATCATTACTTTCACCTAATCTGGATAATTAGCGAGGTCCTTATCTTAACAAAGAAAAGTCAAATAAAAATATACAGGAGTAGTCAGTTACTGGTCTATATCTACATCCATAACCATTCTGCTATCTTTTTCATCCAGGCACCATATGTCTTCCATAAGACAACTTTACGAAGCTGTGTAAAACTTTTTGCCAAATTCTAATCTTTTAAGGGGTTGTCTCTTTCGAAACATTTCCTATTAGAAACGAGCTGCCCCAGGTAAGGACCAGTTTTGATCTTTGCTCTGCTCTCCCTATCTTCTAGGTAAACCATTGCCAATAGAGAATCCCACATGACTTTACCAAAGACCAAATTCCATTTTCTGCCTTGCAAGGGGGTCACAGTGCTCACTTAAGAACCCCGGCCTCCTCAAACAGCTGATCGGGGGGGGGGGGGTGCCAGGAGTGAGGCCTAATTCACACGTCCGCAAAATGGATCCGCATCCCATCCGCAATTTTGCGGAAGGGTTGCAGACCCATTCATTTCAAAGGGGCAGGAATGGATGTGGACAGCACACTAGGCATTATCTATATAGTGCCAGCAATGTGCGGTCCACAAAATGCGGAATGCACATTGCAGCCGTCCGTGTTTTGCGGTTCCGTGTTTCCGTAAAACACACTACGGACGTGTGAATTAGGCCTAAGACTCCCCACCGATTAGGTACTGATGACCTCTCCTGAAGATGGAGAAAGAAGTCAAAGGGCACTGGCAGCATTCTCCATAATCTTCATTTATTACAACTTCTTAGCATCCATATAAAACACGACGTTTCGGCTGTAAACAGCCTTTATCAAGCTGTGCTTGCAACGATCCAGACTGAAAAGGACCGGGATTACCCTCCAAGAACTACATCCTTGCATCTGGGTCATACAGCCTGCGGCTGAAAAAAAAGGGGGCACTTACCTGTACCTGGTCAGTCATCTAAACCGTAATTGACCACTATGGTGGCAATATACATGACTGCTACACAGTAGTTCCACGAGGTCCCGGTACCTACAGGTCACATCTTTTTTGTGCTTTGCACACATGATTCTGGCTTCTTATATTTTAATATATACCTATTAAAAGTTATTTTTTAGAGTAGGAATTTCTCAGTGACTATCACAGATATATTATTATAATTTCATGGTAAAAAGGTGGAATACCACATAGCATACAGAGTGTTTGTATGGCACTGGAATGTGGCTCTGAGTGTCGCCAGGGGTAAACTATCATTGGGAAAAATCCCTAAAGATGCCCTGAAGTGATAATGTTGAGTTGAATGGTACAAATAGCCCATTTAAAGGGGCCGTCCAAGGTTAATAGATTAGCTTGCCTCAGTGTCCCTTCTCTATGTAAGTCATATCATAGGTCATGTGGAAAATTTTCTTATCTCCTAACAAAACAAAATCACAGGTTGGAGGCCTTTCTCTAAGAAGCCAAGATGCCTACTGAAGCTTGAACCTTCAGCTCCCCATATACTGATCAAAAAATTGGTGCAAAATGACAGTATAAATATCACTATAAAAGGAAAAGTATTAAAGAGGGAAGGGAGGGACAAAGGATGTGAGAGTGAAGATGGGGAAGAGCGGTGCACCCTTCCCTTAGTCTACGGGTACTTCACAAGTTTCCATGTATTTCCTTCTTAAAAAACAATTATCCTTCCCAAGAGTTTTGGGGAGACAATCAACCCTTGTATACAAAATTCATATGGGAGAAAATGTTTTCTATACAATATACAGTACATCATTCTAAGGACAAAAAAATTTATACAGAAAGCAGAGTGAGATGTGGAAGCCTCCATAAAATAACATTACCGCTATTTCGACTACCATTAGCAAAGTTAGATTTGCCAAGATAGATAGATAGATAGATAGATAGGTAGATAGATAGATAGATAGATAGATAGATAGATAGGTAGATAGATAGTAAAACGCTATCAAACAGGAGGCTTACAAAGAACAATCCCTGCAAAAATCTTAAATGTAAAAAAGGACGCGGTTGTTTTCCTCGAGTTTACCGGCTGTTTTATTTGCACATACAACAACCTTCAGTGTTAAATAGTTCTTATGTGCAACCTACGCTTTTGTTTGATATGCTTTCTGAACCGCACAATCTGCTGCATGCATCGCTGCTTTTCACCAGGGCTCAATCTATTCATCTGAAAGCCCCGTGCAGTATATTTTTCTTATAGGTCCTCTTCAAACAAAGCACTTAATTATTATACATAAGTGCTGCTGAGCCAACAGAATACCGATTTCTACCGAGGTAAAAGAAAAGGGAGGATATCTATCTTATCTAAGCTACAAAAGGAAGTGTGCATACAGAATAGAAAACCACCCAAAATTCAATTCAGTAATAACACAGTAAAAAAAAAAAATCATAAAATACTCAAATCTTGGCTAATGCTGGGTATTACCTCTTAAATCCTCTTCAGAACATCCCAAAGAGCCTTTACGAATTACATATTGAGAAGGAATACAAAGAACATTGCTGGATTACCGCCTCATTAATGGTATTAGCAATCTACTCCAAAATGTCCAAGTGATTATTATGTAAAAGCCGTAGAAAAAAAAAAAATAATTACAAAATAATATGTTTATTGAAATCTAAGTGGAAGCTGTGTGACTAGACGGGTCTCATTTTTAACATCAGTGTGAGGGTTTAGGCGTATATTGTCAATTGAATTTACCATTGTAGTGCACCATTTTCTGTGATTTTCGGTTTTATAGCCCCATCCACACATTTGTCTTACATGCGGTCCGTTGCGAGCATCCTCCATTGTATGCAATATGTGCAGGATCTGCTCCCCCGGTTAGAAATGCGCCACTGCATATGGGGCCTTGAGCATTTCCTGCTTTTACGACCTGTGTAGGAAGTTCTTGTGGTACGTGTGATCCGCTGCCAGCATCCACCATTGTATGCATTTTGGCTGGGGATTGTTGTAAGCAACGGATCACATTGGCAGGATTTGCTCCCCCGGGTAGAAATGCACAACAAAATTTGGGGTCTTGAGCATCTTTTGCCATTTAGACCAATTTATTCCTTGATTTTGTTTAGACGGGACATCAAGATGATAATTTTGGGAAAATGTCTTGAAATGAATGTGCTTCAGTAGTTCCCATACACTTCTTTTCAGGTCTTTGGTTTCACAAAGGATCCACCAGGTTAAGGACCACTGCTGAGAGAGCTGACTGTCTTGTACTGATTACAATAGGTCAAGAAAGTTCAATCTTCTTCTAGTATAGAGATAATGTCCTGTACGAGGTCACTTTGGGCACTGGAGAAATTGTCCAAATTGGGCTACTTTGATGAATCTCAAAATCTAAGAAAGATGACAATTTTAGGGAAATGTCTTGAAATTAATGTTCAAATGTCTTTCTTTTAAGATCTTTGTATTCATAAAGCTTGTACCATGGCAAGCCCCACTGCTGAGTCAGCTTGGCATCTTGTAGTGATTACAAAAAGTCAGGAAAGTTCAATCTTCTTCTGGTATGGAGATAATGTGCCCTGTAGGAAGTCACTTGGGGCAATTTAGACAAGAAAATTGTCTAAATTGGGTTACTTTTCTACACTGAGCGTAGCTAGTTAGGATGTAACTGTGTAAATGTGTGAAGATTTAACAGGTGGTACAGATCCTTTGAAAATCAGAACATTTTGAGAAACACCAAAAGAAAGAAGCCCTAAAAGATATTCAGCAAACCAGACTTTTTCTTTTTTCTGGACATCTTACTCTAAAGTCACTGACAGCCAAACATTTTTACGAACAAATTGAAAAACCATAAGGAATAATAAAGGTTATAAGTAATCCGTGTCTGTATCTCAATATACTGATAAGATCTCATTACTGTAAGCTGTAAAATTCTGATAATTACCACCAAAAGAATCTAGTCATGTACCACCAGCCTTAAAAAAAATCATGGGCACATCTATTTTTTTTCAGAGATACAGAAATAATGTAGCTTATTTTTCCAGATTGTCCAGAAATTTCTGGACGTTGAAAACCTTGGTAGGGTAAAATATAAATTCAACTGCTGTTGCCCGTACCTCACCTCCTAAGCCCCCGCTCCATAGACAACTCGAGCAGGAGGACAGAAGATGGTAGCTATTGATGGCCACCACAGAGGGACAGCTTTTGGGGCAGTATATTGTGCTACACTGTGTTATTTGGTTCTGCTGGGATGGTATTTTTCACTATGGTATTGTTCACCACGCCTACTTGTGCTGCCCCACCTTGTGTTAATTTGGACCTGCCTACAAAATGGGCCACTTTTTTTTTTTTTCGAGGACCACTTTAAGTTCCCAGTCCACCCTTGAGTCCATCCTAAAACTAATTTGAAGTAGTAAATATAACATTATAGGCTACGTTCATGTCAATGTCAAACCCCAAATGGCTGTATTGGGCGCAGGGGATTTGAACACAGACAACCCGTTCTCTCATCAGAGATAATCCCCTTCAGAATGTAGCCCGAGTCCAACTCTCTGCACTCCCGGCAATTGATTTTGCCAGGAACGCTAAGGCCAACTGGGCCAACCTTGTAGTTCGACAAAGCGGCCATTCAGAATACAAGAATGGCTCAAGTCCACAATAACATAAGCTATTATTGCTCGGAGAAGGAGTTCTAAGCGGGGGATCCACCCCTTGATGTTGATGTGCTACAAGAAAAGGTAAGTGGGTAGGGGGTGTCTTCATCAGAATGCCCCTTTAAAGTTTAATGACATTATGTATAGCACTACAACATATACAAAAGACAACACAAAACTATAGTGTATAGAGGAGAGAGACAAATGGCATACAGGTAGAAAAAAGATAAAAACAAGAACAACTATTTCAAAAAATTGCACCAGTAGATATTCTAAGAGAATAGATTTTGGCAGCGCAAGGGTAAAATGCACTTTGAAAAATAATGAACGGTGAGTGCGATAGAGTCCTACAGAGCTTCTGATTCTCCAGGTTTATTATAGCTGATTTCAATAAATGATTCATACTAGAGGTGTTCAAGTGTCTACATTTTCATAAAATATTTGGAAAAGTTCTCGATCTATATGCTCCCACAAAGAATTGATCGCCATCTAGTAAGGTGAACTGTGATCTTACTTACATTACCGAATTCATCAAGCGGCAGTCCTCTCCTTTCAAAGACGGGATTTGCATAATGATTTTGTTTTAATAAAAGGGCTACGGTAATAGCATAATGAAAAAAGACAGAGCTGTCTGATAACCTGCTCTGAAGAAGGCCACTGGAAGAGTCACCACTTCAGTTGGACAGGATTCAAGAAGAAACTTTGTTTTTTTTCGAGAATAATGGCATTAAGAAGAACGAGTGACGACCTAAATAATATGTCTGAATGCTCAAAGGATTCTTCTTGTACACTAAAGTGAAGCTATGATTATACATTGTGTAGACCTCGAGATGTGCGGCTGTTTCTTCTTCACCCAAATCTTAAGAATGCATTTCAGTGGCTTCATTAACAGCTCCCTTTCCCTGCTCTTCAATCTTATTCCCAATCTCCACTCCTTAGTGCCGGAAATGTGCTAGGGCTGAAGAATCCATGATACCACATCATCAGTGGTTTCACCAACATAAACGTTAGAATCTTTTTGTCCATCCATGAGGTGAATGGGAGGCGAAGGCTTTAAAGTTACTTTAAAAAAAAAAAGAGAATAAGTTGATGAGAATAAGAGGTCCATGTTACCTGAAATTTGTATATCTAAATAATGGATGGCGGCCAATGGACAGCTAGAGGGAGCATCAGTATTCAGGAACTCATCTGTTTTCTTAGAAGCTGAGATTTTCCTCCAATTTACTTTGTATTGTTTTGAAGTTTGAAACATGGCAAATAGCTTGGGAAGATTGACTTATTCTGCAGGTTTTACGAGAATTACTGGCTTGAGAAAATAGTTCTCAATCTAAATTTGTGTCCACCTGGAATAAATGGTCTATCTATGACAAACCCAACAAAGGAACCTTGTAATCTCAACACCTTTGATGTGTTCTGAGGATCCATGTGTCCATATGTATTTTACCCGTTGTGTCTTGTTCACCACAAGCTCTCTTGAGCAAAATGTTGCAGCTACTAAAATTTTACGCAAAACTTTAATTAAAAAAAAGATTGGAAAAAAACATAGTAAATATTTAAACAAGGACCCATTACCGCTGTAGCTTGACTCAACCACACTCCTGAGACAGAAAGCCTTGGATAAGCATCCCATTTTTGTGATTCTAGTTAGACTAGGTCAGGGATGGGCAAACTGCGGCTCTCCAGCTGTTGTAAAACTACAACTCCCACCATGCCCTGTTGTAGGCTGATAGCTGTAAGCAGTCTTTGCATGCTGGGAGTTGTAGTTTTGCAACAGCTGGAGAGCCGCAGTTTGCCCATCCCTGGACTAGGTGATCATCACAGATACACTGAATACAGCACATGGGTTCTCCTGACTTATTTATCTCATTATTGAAGTTGAAGAACCCATGATACTAAGTCATCACACTTTTGAACATAGAAGACAAGGATAAGAATGATAAAAAAGTAGGCTCCTTTAAAGATGCTGCTTGACACCACCGTACTCCTAACATCCTGGGACAGAAAATCCTAGCGTTATGATTCCAGTACATTTTCTGCCATGTTTTATAGCACTTTCATTAACCACATGTCTGTGCAGTTGCTCACAAACCACGAATGATGAGACCAATCTGAAATGGATTTGTAACACCCCGGAGTGGTGTTACCACTCCTGAACCATGCTACTATCTCTAATGGGCTAACCGGAATGTCATCTGTGTATTTCTGTCCAGGTCCTTTACATTGTGCATTGCTATTATTGTTATGCAACGGTTTTATTACATGTAATATGCCTGGTTCACCAGAAGGTGGCAGTGCAAATGGCAGAGCTATAGTTAGAGAGAATGGAACTCACCATTCCATTCTCTCCCCTTTGGGCAGACGTGGGCGAGTCCTGCTTCATGCCGGAAGGGGGGGGGGGTGAAGTTCTCGTGAGAGCTGAAGTTGGAGAGACAGGAGGAGAGTGAGCAGGGCCACGCTCAGGCATGCCTACATCAGCCAGAGCACCCTAAGCTCTGCTGGCCATGAAGAAATATATCTGGAAGCCATAGCGGCCAGAGGAATAGTTATTTGGCCACAATAAGAGAAATCGTCAAGAGGAATAATTCTTCAGCTGAATATAAGTTTTAATGAGTGTCAGGAGGGGAATAACAGTCAACGGCACCACATCCAAGGATACCAGGACAGTTCTAAAGTACAGTAATCATACTTAAGCAATTTAAGAATTTAGTGCAGCTGAAAGAAGTAAAGCAGAGTATTAAGCAAGCCTGTCAGTACAGTAGAGGGAGAGAAAGCAAGCAGAGTTATTGAAGAAGCCTGCCAGTTTATGCCAAAGCCTGCTGGGACCAAGACACAGCTTGAAGATTGTTTTGATGAAGGTTTATTCAAGTAAAGCTGCTTTCAACTACCTACAAGGTCTGGACTCAATCTATCTTTTTCAAATCCCTCAATTATTCCCCCTATTTATTACTTCGGATCCAAAGCCTGGGGTCCAGCAGTATCCAGGTAGGAGAACCGTGACACATAAAGAGACATTTAAGCAGCACTACACCACTTGGCATTCCTACTACAACTGGGATGCGATAGAGGGACCTGGGGGAGGCGCACGCCGCAGATTCCCTCCCTCCATGGCTCCAGCTTTACAGATGAACATTATGGAATGTGTACTTTTGAACATCATAAAATGTATTTCATTTTTATGTTCTTCTAATAATACTCATGATATCATGGGATTTTAACCTGGGGTAAGTATCCCAGGGCATTAACAATACAAGAGCATCTGTTCTATGCACAAGTGTACTCCTCTCTATCTAACTCACTGGGTATAGGTCCGAGTTTGTCAGCACTTTTGACCACGTTAAACTGCTGACAGCACTAAGTAGAACCTGGGGAGAGCAATACCAAAATACCTTTTGTGGAACTTTTATCATGAGGAGGAGAAGCTTGAATATGAAGTTTTATTCTGCCAAATATATGGCTATGGGTAAACGGATGGTAGACGGTGGTAACTAGCAGCCTGATAATATCAGATTTTATTTTTTAAGTTAAAAACCATCCCAAAATTTTCACTATTGAGGGCAGATGCCCTCTTCAAAATTCGGTATTCTGTTCTTAGTCTATATACACACAGTTAAAGTATTCACCATTTTTTTCAAACCAGCACCTGGATCTGAATACTTTTGTAATTGCATGTGCATTTTGTTTTTCGCTGTTTGCTCTTTGTATAATTTATGTGTCCTGCTTATTAGGATGGAAGCACACGCTCAGTTCCATCCTTCAACTGCCACCAGCTGCAGTACAAAAAACACTCCCACTGAGAAAGGGCACCCCCCTAAGCTGCCAGCTTAAAATAGATCTAGCAGAGCAACTGGAGCAATGAATGAGGACCCCTGGATCCATCTGAGGTACAGGGCCGGTTCTAAGTTTGTATGAAAGAGACTGTCAGGTACTTTATGATATTGGATTGTCATTTTACATTAGTCCCAAGATAACCCCTTTATGTTTGACTGTAAAACTTATGTAAGATTCTGATAAAATTGAAACACGGGTTCAATTTTATTTTCTATTTTATTTTATCAGTTAAAAAATTGTTATTCTTTAAATAAAATTCCTTCTTTTCTGTATTTTTTTTTTGTTTGTTGCAAAGGTTAACAGAACAATTTGACAAAAAAAGACAAAAATACTGAGATAAATGTCATATTGTCACAGTCATGACACGATTTGTTGAAGGCTAAAAAAAAACATTACATTTCGAAATGTCTTGCACCGTAATAACCAAAGAAAAGATTTATTGTAAAATTGTATCACCAACGTGTCAAGTGAGGATCCTGAGTAATGAATTTGGTAGTTAACACTTTTGACTCCGCTAGAAGAGCAATGACTGTTTTCCAGATAACATAATTTATGGATTTTGCGAGGGGAGGTGGGATATATAGTTATACCGTAGGTTATTTGGCTTCAAAATCAATCAGAGACAGACAAACAAGTCTTCCGGATTGTAAGAGAATCCTAAATCTTTATAACTGGTTGTTAAAGGTCATTCCACCTCTGGATGTTTGAGAAAACTAAAATATCTTTATTACTGAAAAATAATTTTGTCTGAGACTCATCAAGTGTGACCAAGGGCCTTCAGACAGAGACCTAAGCTCATCTCGCCTGTTCCTTGCCCACCGCTAATTACAATGTATAAATTATCCTGTAGACTGAGACATGGCCTCAGAAACTGAAATAGTACATGACTGGTATTAAATTATGAGGCCTGCAACAAGAAAAAAGAATAAGTTAACTTTATTAAAAGTAGGTTCTTGTAGAGTAATGGGTGGCTGAATGACCATGACTGGTCCTAGGACCAAGGGTACAAATGTGACCATTCAGCTTCTATGCAGCAGAAGGGTACAGAGTTTGTATGACAGCAGATATGGTCCTGAGTGCGGAGCTACCTGGCGTCGGTGGGCTCCAGAAGCACTACAGGGAGTGCAGAATTATTAGGCAAATGAGTATTTTGACCACATCATCCTCTTTATGCATGTTGTCTTACTCCAAGCTGTATAGGCTCAAAAGCCTACTACCAATTAAGCATATTAGGTGATGTGCATCTCTGTAATGAGAAGGGGTGTGGTCTAATAACATTAACACCCTATATCAGGTGTGCATAATTATTAGGCAACTTCCTTTCCTTTGGCAAAATGGGTCAAAAGAAGGACTTGACAGGCTCAGAAAAGTCAAAAATAGTGAGATATCTTGCAGAGGGATGCAGCACTCCTAAAATTGCAAAGCTTCTGAAGCGTGATCATCCAACAATCAAGCGTTTCATTCAAAATAGTCAACAGGGTCGCAAGAAGCGTGTGGAAAAACCAAGGAGCAAAATAACTGCCCATGAACTGGGAAAAGTCAAGCGTGCAGCTGCCAAGATGCCACTTGCCACCAGTTTGGCCATATTTCAGAGCTGCAACATCACTGGAGTGCCCAAAAGCACAAGGTGTGCAATACTCAGAGACATGGCCAAGGTAAGAAAGGCTGAAAGACGACCACCACTGAACAAGTCACACAAGCTGAAACGTCAAGACTGGGCCAAGAAATATCTCAAGACTGATTTTTCTAAGGTTTTATGGACTGATGAAATGAGAGTGAGTCTTGATGGGCCAGATGGATGGGCCCGTGGCTGGATTGGCAAAGGGCAGAGAGCTCCAGTCTGACTCAGACGCCAGCAAGGTGGAGGTGGAGTACTGGTTTGGGCTGGTATCATCAAAGATGAGCTTGTGGGGCCTTTTCGGGTTGAGGATGGAGTCAAGCTTAACTCCCAGTCCTACTGCCAGTTTCTGGAAGACACCTTCTTCAAGCAGTGGTACAGGAAGAAGTCTGCATCCTTCAAGAAGAACATGATTTTCATGCAGGACAATGCTCCATCACACGCGTCCAAGTACTCCACAGAGTGGCTGGCAAGAAAGGGTATAAAAGAAGAAAATCTAATGACATGGCCTCCTTGTTCACCTGATCTGAACCCCATTGAAAACCTGTGGTCCATCATCAAATGTGAGATTTACAAGGAGGGAAAACAGTACACCTCTCTGAACAGTGTCTGGGAGGCTGTGGTTGCTGCTGCACGCAAGGTTGATGGTGAACAGATCAAAACACTGACAGAATCCATGGATGGCAGGCTTTTGAGTGTCCTTGCAAAGAAAGGTGGCTATATTGGTCACTGATTTGTTTTTGTTTTGTTTTTGAATGTCAGAAATGTATATTTGTGAATGTTGAGATGTTATATTGGTTTCACTGGTAAAAATAAATAATTGAAATGGGTATATATTTGTTTTTTGTTAAGTTGCCTAATAATTATGCACAGTAATAGTCACCTGCACACACAGATATCCCCCTAAAATAGCTAAAACTAAAAACAAACTAAAAACTACTTCCAAAAATATTCAGCTTTGATATTAATGAGTTTTTTGGGTTCATTGAGAACATGGTTGTTGTTCAATAATAAAATTAATCCTCAAAAAATACAACTTGCCTAATAATTCTGCACTCCCTGTATGCCATATCTGATTGAATGAAGAAGAATAACTGCAAGGTCTGACAGCGTAGTCTGTCATTGTGGAGACACACAGGTCTACATTGGAGTTGCATGTACAAAACCATAGGATACTTTTACTCAAGATGGAACAAGCCACATTTTTTTCTGTAAGAAATCACAGCACAAAATTTGGCTCCCTACTAATTGTAGTTTTAATATGACCATGTACACAAGCCCTTAGGGCTCATGCACACAAACGTATTTTCTTTCCACTTCCATTCCTTTTTTTGTGCGGCCCGTATGCGGAACCATTCACTTCAATGGGACTGTAGTAAATACGGAAGTTACTCCGTGTGCATTCCATTTCCGTTTGTCCGCATGGCCGTTCTGCAAAAAAGTAGTGCATGTCCTATTATTGTCCGCAAATCAAGGTCCAAGTCCCCATTAAAGTCAATGGGTTCGCCAAAAACACGGAACACACACGGAACACATTCGTATGTCATCCGTATTTCATCCGTATTTTGCGGATCCATACTGTAGAAATGCTATGCCCAGCCCATAATGCTTATGTGTTTGGTGATTAATAGGTTACTGTTTCCGTTTCCGATCCGCAAAAAACGGATCACATACGGAAACCATACGGATATGTTTTGTGGAATAACGTCTGTATGATCTCCCTTGGTTTCTGTGTGTAAACTTCTTTGAGGCTCTACTGTACCTTCACACACCTACAAGCTTGATACAAAGCAGGTTTGGCATGCTCCACTGGATAGTATGAGTAGATAGTAGAGAAATACAGCACCATATAGAGCACCATATGGCGGCATACTGTCTACAGGTTTATAGCAGCGACAGATTCTCTGTGTGACTCCATGTACCCTTTGTTATGTGTGTGAGGTCTTACATCTAGTGATGCAGCAGCAAAAAAAAAAAAACTAAATCCTGCAGAATTTTTTTCTAATTCCAGCTGAAAAAGAAATCCAAAATGTTTTTTGGACTTTTCTATTTTTTTCTAATTTCAGCAGAAAAAGGAATCTAAAATGTAATTTGGGCTTCCTAACATTTCTATGACCATCCAACAATCCAGAACTAGAGATGAGAAAATCAGTTCATTAGACAGAATAATTTAAAGCACTTTTGATTCAAATCTTTGGATTAATCTGACAAAAACAAATTTTAAGAAATTCGCTCATCTCTATCTAGAGCATTTGAAAATGAAGCAAAACTAGGGTTCATTTGTGCTGGACTAAAGGAATTTTCCAGTATTTTGGACTCATTAATGTACAAAATTGGGGGAAGGGGGGCTGGTCTACTTAATGGAATTCAAACTTTGAGTAGTCAACATTTTATCAGCTAAACCAGTCTATCTCTTCTATTTATGGCAAATGGTTCAGCTAAAAACAGAAATAGTTTTCAACATTGTTTTCTGGGGGCTCCCAGAGGTCAGATCTGAACCTAACTTGTCTATTGTCTAGTCTGATTCCACAGTAATACGCCCTTCCATAGGTCTACCTCATGCTAACATTATTTATTCTATTGCTAGACAAGAAAAAGTCTGACTACACAGAGGTTGTTTGTAGTCTGTAACCATGGAGATCCACAGATCTGCATAGAAGATGCATACACAAAACAATAGCATATTTTACATATATTGCTACTCAAAACAATACCATTATTTTTTTTTGTTGCTTTCTTGCTTTGGTCAATAGAACCTTCAAGAATACAAGCAGGAATTATTGTAAATGATGTGCTGTGTACTGCGGGGGAGGCTTAGGGGAGATATTGTGTGGGAGATGGAGAAGGGTCTTAACAGACAGCACTTTGTTCCATAAGTTGTGAAGATATCTATTATCTTCTTTTTATTGGTTCAACTTCAACCAATGTTCAGCCTCAGGGTCACTCTAATTCTTACTTGTTTTTCTCATCGCCGAGAATGTCTGCTGTCTCAATTGAACATGGTAACAAGCTAAAAATATAGAAAATTTCAGAAACACTTGAGGTATCAACCAAAAACATTCTATATTTACATTTATTCTTGTGTTAAAACCTTTTCTCCTAAGTGTCTTTTGTCTCTTCAGGCAATAAAAAGACTACAGTTCCTATATGACTACGAGTAGTGTCCTATATTATATGTATGTAATTTTGTTCAGTTCACAATCAGTATTAGATAACAGCTCAACATAGACACTATTAGCCCATTCTGAGTAGTGGCACCATATTTAGGATCCTGAACCCTTGGCCATAATAAGGGTTGGTCACCAAGAGCATTTCTCACTCTGGAGGACCTGTCCTGCATTGCACAGACAAACCATTGATGTGAATGAACACTTTATTTCGCCTGTGGTGGCGCTACAGGGAAACTGGTTTCCCTAGATATTTCCTCTGATCGTTGGGTGTCCCAGCAGGAGGACACTTTGTTTTCAACTTATTGTAAATAGACCCTTGTAAGAATAGTCCAAAGCAGGGAGCCTTTATTTGTAGCTAAATTTATTGGATAGCTTTAGCCTTAATTAAACCTTCTCTGGCATCAGATTGCCAGGTTTTGTAAAGTTAATTTCAATATGTTTCCCAGAAACCCAGAAGAGCATTGCCTGGCCTACAATATTGCGTACACATACTCGCCATACTAGGGGATCTCCATAATAAGAAACATTATTAGACAACTCATACATATCGTTGAGGAACATACATTTGCATAGTAGTCTCTCTTCTCTGTTGTTTGCCTGAAACGAACCACCAAAAATTTGGTTTTGCGTGGATCCAAACTTAAAAAAAAATCTGGAACAGAGTCCAAACCAACCAAAGTTAATGTTTATAGCATCCTGGAACATCATACATACTGATAGAGGGGTCCTGAGTGGACTCTCCTCCCATGACGCCCATAATATATGGCCTATTACGGTATATTGAAAAAGGTTATCCTATTAAGATAGCCACTTTAGATTACCCACGGTATACAGGCAGATAATGAAACACGGGAAGAAAATCTGAAAATGTACAGGTTGACAACCTTGGGAAAGTGATTTGTAATGGACAGTGGCAGGGTAATCGCTTAATGTAAAGATTGTGTGCTTTCTTGAACAAATTTAGCTGGTGGCTGCATTACATAACCAAGCGTCTCATGTTTAGCTGCCTAGTAAGGTGTAAAGTAACTTTCGAGACAAACTGGGTTTGTCTTTAGAAAATGGAGATGCAAAGACATTAACCCTACTGCAACCAACAAACACTCAAATCTCAACACATTACTATTAATTTGCACTTTATTCACTTGTTCTTTAAAGCATACTTGAGTTTTCAAAAAAAGATTGCATAATCTTTGGAGAATGATAACTGTGAAGAAATAGGTCTCTATTGGGATTCCCTAATGTCTTCCTCGGCCATATTATTCTCTGTTTCCCTTGCACGGCTAGATGAATTTCTCTCACAAGCAAGATGCGTCTCCCTTTTGTGGGATCTGCTGTATTGTGTGCAGTGAAACTCACTCCCCTTACTTCTCAATATGTTTGTTTGTTGAGAAATGGAGTCCATGAGGAGACATGGAGTACAGAGAGGAGGTGGGGATGTGGCTAATGAGCAGCAGCACTGGTATGCAGTCTTTATTACCACAGCACCACATTACCACAGCCTGTCCTGTCCGTCCTCTCTGTACTTTATGTCTCCTCATGAGCTCCATTCCTACAGATATTCAGCTTAAGATCTTATCAGCCGTATTAAGGATTATAATCCCTGACAAGCAGAGCAAAGAGGAGGATGAGGCAGTTCTTTACCTCAGTGTTGCGAAGTAACTTGTCCTCCTGTGGGATTAGGACAAGTTTTGTGTGTTCTAATAGGATGGCGGCCATTTTATTTCTCCCAATAATTGCTCCCTAGGCAAAAAGAGACATTATAACTAACAAAAGGTATTTGGGAATATATTTATAATAAAGTAATATTTTAATTTTTTTTTTCCTTAATTACTTGAGAACCACTTTAAAGTGGTATTCCAGAAATAAGGGCCCTCTAGATGGTTAAAGCATTGCTTACTGATGAACTACATAAATCCATAATTTCGAGAGTGCATTTAATATAATTTAAATCCCATATTTACCTGTATTTACAAAGCAAAATTCTCCAGCAGCTCATGATTAAGCACTCCTGGGCTTAGCCACAGCTTTCTGAATAAAATCCTAGGATTACTATGAAGACTGACATCCATGCAAGGTAGTAAGTGAGATGGAGCAAAGATGGTTGAAATTCTCATGTCAATGATGGGTGACAACGATTATGGGTAATGGGATGGTGGTTATTAACCCATTCAAGACAAATCCAGTTTTCACTAAAAGGACAAAGCCACATTTTGCAAATCTGACATGTTTCACTTTATGTAGTAATAACTTTGGAATGCGTTTACTTATATAAGCGATTCTGAGATTGTCTCGTTACATATTGTACTTCATTGAAAAAAATGCAAAAATTTACTGAAAATTTTAAAAAATTTTGAAATTTAAATGTCTCTGCTTTTAAAGCAGATTGTGATACCTCATAAAATAGTTGTTACTGTACATTTCCCATATGTCTACTTCATGTTGGCATCATTTTGTAAATGTAAATTTTTTATTTTTTTTAGGATGTTAGAAGACTTAGAATTTTAGAAGCAATTCTTAATATATTTAAGAAAAAGTTCCAAAACCCACTTTTTAAGGACCAGTACAGTTATGGAGTCACTTTGTGGGGCTTACATAATAGAAACCACCCATAAATCACCCCATTTTAGAAACTGCACCCTTCAAGTTATTCAAAACTGATTTAGCAAACTTTGTTAATCCTTTCGGTGTTCCACTATTTTTCCCTGTAACACAGCAAGGGTTAACAGCCAAAGAAAACTCAATATTTATTACCCTGTTTCAATTTACAGAAACACTCCATGTGGTCATATACTGCTGTACGGGCACACGGCAGGGCAGAGAGGGAAAGGAATGCTACATGGTTTTTGGAAGGCAGACGTCGCTGGGATAATTTTAAGTTGACATGGCTTAGTTTCTTTAAAAATCGCACTTATATAATATGTTAATTACTTCGCTACCAGCAAGTAGGGCAGTTACCTGCTGGTAGTGGCCGCATCCTCTTTTCCAAAAAACGCCCCCTCCTCCGGTTGATTGACAGGGCCAGCGAGCGATCTCCTCCTCCAGCTGGCCCTGTCTGCCCTGTCTGCGCCTTACGTGTCTTCATTCGGCGCAGGCGCTCTGAGAGAAGAATGCTCACTTCATCAGGACTTCCACAGTGCACCTGCGCCGACGACGTCTTCTCTTCCCGGGTGCAGAGGTGACGTCATCAGCGCAGGCGCACTGTAGAAGTGCTGATGAAGCAAGCGTCCTTCTGTCAGAGCGCCTGCGCCGAATGAAGACACGTAAGGCGCAGGCGCGGGATTTGAAATGCAGACAATGCCGCCGGAGGAGGAGAGCGCTTGCTGGCCCTGTCAATCAACCGGAGAAGGGGCATTTTTTTGAAAAGAGGATGCGGCGGCTATCGCCCTACTTGCTGGTAGCGAAGTAATTAACATATTATAAAAGTGTGATTTTTAAAGAAACTAAGCCACAGAAAAAGGTAAGAACACTATATATTGAATAATTGCACAATAAGGATTTTAATAAGCCCAAAAATGAGAAATGACTTTTGGGGGGTGACAGAAGCCCTTTAACGAAGATAGAGAACATAGCACAATATTCGCTATCATTAACGGTGTCTTGGGTTCACACTGAAAAAAAAAAACGAATATTAGTTTTTTACGAATATATAGCACTATATTCTAAATATTTGCGAATTTTCGAAGTGCCGATATTTGTTTAAAAAACTTGCTATTCGAATATTCGTGCTCAACACTAGTTGTGGCACAGTTTTTATATTTTACGGAGTTCTCCTGACAGGATAGGTGTGTTGCTTTTATAGAGCAGGTGGATGCAATAATACCAAATATGTGTATTTTTGTTGTTGTTTCAGTTTTACATAATAAAGCATTTTTTAAAACAAAAATAATGTTTTTGTGTCTTCATTTTCTGAAAGCTATATTTCTTTTATTTTTCTACCGATCGTCTTGGGCAGGGGCTCATTTTTTGCAGGAAGAGCTGACATTTGTATTGGTACCATTTTACATATGATTTTTTGATAATTCATAATTACACTTTTTTGGGGCAAGGTAACCAAAAAATTTCTATTTTGGTACAGTTTTTATTTATTTTTAACAGCGTTCAACAGCGTTGAGGGGGTAGATCATGTGATATTTTTATAGTGCAAGTTGTTACGGATGCGGTGATACCTAATATGTATACTTTTTATGCATTCAGTTTTACACAACAAAAGCATTTTTAAAAAAAAAAATCATGTTTTAGCATCTCCGTTTTCTCAAAGCCATATTTCTTTAAATTTTTTGGGTGATTGTCTTATGTAGGGGCTCATTTTTTTCGGTATGAGATAACAGTTTGATTGGTACTATTTTAGGCTGCATATGACTTTTTGATCGCTTGGTATTACACTTTAACTGATGTAAGGTGACAAAAAAATTGTTGTTCAGGTGAGGGGGTGGGTCATGTGATATTTTTGTAGAGCCGGTCGTTACATACGAGGCAATACCCAATATGTCTGGGGTTTTTTTCATTATTTTTTTACAATTTTATGTGTTTTATTTTGGGAAATTTTATTTTATTTGAAACTTTATTTGATTTTTTATTATGAACCCACTTTTTTTAAAACTTTTTTTTTATTTTTGTCCCACTATGGGACTTCAACGTCTGGAGTCTGATCCCCTCTGCAATGCATTACAATACAGCCTGCTGACAGCCTGTCTGTGAGACCCAGCCTGGGGCTGGATCTTACAGGCTTCTATAGAAGGCAAGCTCCAATGCCTTTGGAAGGCATCAGGCTTGCCTTCCCTGCCATTGGCTCCCAGCCACTGCAGCATGGGCACCCGTACCCTCCGCTAACCCTCTGCATGCCGCGGTCAGCTTTGAACGAGGCATACAAGGGCTCAATACGCCGGCATCAGTGTTTTTACCAATGTCAGCCTATGCATCAGGGGCCTGGTTATCAGTGACTGCCGGGTCCGTGCCGCTGATCGTGGCGGGCGCAGCTCCTGCACCCGCCTGATCAGCCCGCCGTACATGTAAGGCGAGGGTTTACTACAGGTTAATGAATTAACCATTGTAGAATGTTAGCCATAAAAGTCGAGGCTTTAACTATAGGAGAGTACGATGTAAATACTTGTTGGAAAGTGGAGTTCTCCTTTAAGTGAGCTTTTATGGATTTCGATTCTCTGGCAACAGGCAGAAATAATACGGAAAGGTAAAACAAAGTATATTAAAAACCAAACGACTTTTAATGACACTCTTTTATCATAAAACCAGAAAATTGCTTTTAATATTAGAAGTGGCGTTCAGCTTTCAGAACACTTCTGTATTTTTAGCGCGCAGATTTCGGTGTGCACTCTATTTACTCATTCTTCTCAAATCAGGCTTTGACATTGAAATAAAAAAGGCACACTTGAACATATTCTGCTTTCATATGCACACCCTGTGCCCTCTGTGCCTATTCACTTGGCTGACAAAAGCATGCATTGCAATGGAAGCAAAGGATTATGGGAAATGTTTTCCACTGCAATAAAGCAAGAATCCTTACATATTCTGATAAGCATGCACGCTTCATCATCACTACCAGTGCCTTTCTGCCTCCATCATCCCTCAGAGGAACTAGATGAAGGCATCTCCTATAACCTCTCCCAAATCCCAAGCCAATTCACTGTCCCTTCCTCCTTTGTACTGTAATGTCTTCATAACAAGTTCAGCTGGTGGACGTTACATTCGGTACATCATCTTTCTACTTCCTCTCCTAAGCCTTCTCCTTGCTCCCCGCCTCGCTGAATTCAGCCATTTTTTGTGTTCCCGCCGTTTTACGGATTTAAATTAATTTTTCCATGTAGATTGCTCAAGGTAGTGTAGAAAGAAATCAGAACACAAAGGGGTGAGTGCAGGTGGAGGCCTACGGATTCAAGAACTAAAGCATTCCTATGAGGGTTGTAGATGATACAGTTGTGTCGGGTTAAAATAAAGAACAATTAGGAAGGTTTTTCATTGACAGTTCAAGGCTTCTTCAATTGTAAAGCTCCACTATTATTTTCAGGAATTGATTTTTTTGTGTGGAATCGGTCAGGTAATACCCTAACAAGTCTGTGAAATATTACAAATCCTTCGCCATTCATGGATGGGCATTGCACGAGCAGGAAGCCTGTTTCCTAAATATTCATATGTGCCTTGGTTAACTCTAAGTGGCCGTCTTCTCCCGATGCTAACCACATAGCAGTTGGAGAAGCGAGGATATGGGGCCTTGTTTGGAGTCTAGGGCTCCATAGACTGCTTATTTCCTGGAGTGAGGCTGTAGGTAACAGCTGATCGGTGGGGGTGCCCGGTGTTGGACCTCCACGATCTGATATTGATGACCTATTCCATGGATAGGTCATCAATATCTACAACCCAATAAACATCTATCAATATCAACAACCTGCTGGTCATGTTTTCAAGGTTTCCTTAGAAGTGAGCAGATGATATGATTAGTGTCAAATGTATCTGCATCAGGACTTCCACAGGTCTTCATTCTGTGGGACATTCTCAAATCATGACCGACAGGTGGGCCCTGAGGACTGGAGTTGAGGAACACTACATTAAGGGATATGGATGTCAAGATATCCAAACACTCTGTGTGTGTGGGAGTGTCCCAACTCTCCTCTGGTGGAATATATTGTGGGATATAAAGATTGGGCTGTTGAATGGGGAAACAGCTCTCATTGTCTGAACACTGTTTGCGTAAATCAAGTTAAATGATCTGGACTGACATTCTGCTGTTTGGCCACAAGATGTTGCTGTTTCCTAAACACAGCTGCAGACTGCATATTGTTCCATATTCATGAAAAGTGGAGTTACAAAGCCAGTAAAATAAAGGGAGCAGCCATCTTAGAGGAAGCTGAGACTGAGGAACTGTGTGAGCATCCAGGTGCGGGAGCCTCCCTCAGTGACCAGAGCTGCAGCTAAGTGAAGCTGATAGTGCCCAAGACCCTGATCCTGTCCAGAGGAAGGAGAATTGCTTCCAGGAACGCTGAGGAGCAAAGCAACATACACTGCGGTACCGCATGCCTGTTGGAGAGGCATTTATTCAGTTCAGAGTCACCAGCGAATGTAGAGCAGACCCGGGTCGGTAAGAACGTGCACACACCTCCTCACAGTGTTAGTGCCTAGAGACTGAGACCAGGCCTGTAGTTAGTTAGTTAGGGTCTCTGCTTGTGTCAGGCCACAAGTGTTGCTACTGTTCATTGCAAAGACTCCACAAATTAAAGTGACATTTAACACAGGAGAGCTGATAGACACGTGCAACAGGACCAGTTATGGTAGGGTGAATCCTGTAGAGCATTGTAAGTTTGTAAGCTTTTGTGCTGCACCGCAGGCTAGCCTGTACTGCGCACCCAAAAAATTGTTCTTGATATTTTTAGGGTAGTAACAAGTAAGGAGTGGCTGTTTAGTTGTGCCTGCCAGTAGGTATATTACCACACTTTCCTCCTGCACCCATCGGAGGGCATCGTGCTGTGCAGCACAAGGGTCTCTGGGTGTATGTAAATTTATTGTGTGTTTTTGCATTTGTGGTGGCGTTCATTACCACGTTTAGGTAAAATACTGTTTTGGCAAAAGCTGGTGTTGGGGTTGCTTTCCTCATTCGTGACTTCGCTGTATCCTGGGAAGCCCACCCCGGTTCACGGCTTACATCTGGCAGTGGCCTATTCTCCTCTCCCACATGAATGGTCAGCCAAGCCAATCATACTTGTGTTTGGGGGATTCAGGAAGAATATATCCTACTTGAGTTGTCAGGTATTAAAGGTGCATGACCTCCTTAACAGCTGACTATTGTGAGTTTCTCAAGCTGGAGCCATGACCAAGACAGGTTTAATTGAAGTCAAACCTCAATTTCTTTGATTTTTCAACCTATACTTTGAGTATGACATTTTTCTTAGCATCAGTTCATAGCATCTTACGTACAGTTTAAAAGATGACAGTGAGAAGAGCGTAGCATCCCAATATAAACAGCACACTATAGAGATATGAATTAATTCACGTTGATATTTGATAGCACCATTGCTACAGTAGGTCAGGGCTTTCAATTATAATTGTGTTGGATCTGCAATGAAAACGGGTTTGTCATCGGTATAAGGTTAGGATATGTATACTATGGATATCAGCACTGGCTTAATGCCATAACAGTCAATCAAAGGAGCCACTTAAAGCGTGAAAGGGCAGAGGAGCCTCTAAGTTACGACTTCCAGCTAAGGAAATTTCAACATGAAAATACAGTTGAAATGAGGATAAGCCACAACAATTCTGTGCTCACATGAACAGCCATCATTTTGAGTATTTTTGATTTCTGTCTACATGGACAACCAGTTGCAGTTATCTTTACCTCATTAGACCTTGTAGATCTAGAATGCCATTCTCCATATATACTTTCATAACATGGGTCTACACTCCATAGAAGCAGCCCCTTTTATAGTGATATAGACTGTTAACAAGTGGACTCCAGATCAGGTGGCCTGCTACTCTTTGCCCTTCGAGTTTCTCTTTCTGCACTTACAGTAAAGAAAATTTAGGCCAAAGTTTACTTTACTCCTCTACCATTTAAGGAACAAGAATTTAGAACCGGCTTTCTTTTTCTTGGATGGAAGGTTATAAAAAAAAGTGAATCAACACTACATATGAAATTCCATTTGGACCTCTGTTGACTCCACTAAAAGGAGTATTTTGGGTCTCCTGAGTATGTGCCAATATACAGCATAGATAAATAGGTACAAGGTGCTAATTCTAATTGATACTCCCAAAACAAAAAGACCAGATCCCATCAAATTTCACTGGGCATCAAATATTCATGGTCACCTATAGAGAAATAATGTTCATCTTCTGCACATATATATGACCATTCAATAGTATTTCTTCCAACATGTGAACTATGTATGTAGACCCTAGGCCTTCATATCTACTCTACACTCAACTGTAGCCAGAAGTCAAAATCTGATGGTCATCTCAGATGAGAGGTTCTTCTTACATGAAACCCTTACATTACCAAACTCTACATATGGGTCTCAAAGGTCCAGAATAACCACATGCCGGAGGCGTGGACTCTATATCCTAAACTTTTTTTCAGGAATGTATTCCCTTGTGGTGTCCTTTGAACTTGATATCTTACAACCTATTGTCCGTGTGCCCATCAAGTCCTTCTCCCTGTTTGCTCATTGCATTTCAATAATGGGCTATTATCAGGATAGGACATCAATATTTGATAATAATAGGGTGTCTGACTCCCAGCACCCCGGGTGATCAGCTGTTTGAAGAAGCCATGGTGTTTACCGGAGCTCCAAGTGGATGCTGTAGCCTCCTCGCAGCTCACCAAGCAAAGCGCTGTCCATTCGATAGCGGCTGTATTTGGTAACACACCTCAGTCCATTCACATGAATGGGACTGAGCTGTGCCTAGGCCATGTGACCAAAAATTGTGACGTCACATGGCCTAGAAAAAGGCCTGAGCATTCACAGGGTGCCGTGGCCTCTTCATACAGTTGATCAACAGGGGGATTCCAGGAGTCAGACCCTGCCAATTTATATCTTGTGCTAATGCGTCTTTGGAACTGTATATTCATGTATTTTTCATAGTGTTCCAACGTATCGAAGTTCATAATCCTGGTCAAACCCCACTCATGGATGATATGATAATTTAAGATAATTAACCTTCTTAATAGACTCGGAAGGAGAACGTATACCAATGCTTTAGAATGGCCGACAAGCTAATTGGCTTCAGCTTCTAAACAGTAGATATGAAGTGGTCTTTATGGGTGATCTGCTGTCCTTGTACATTGAAAGCCCCCATCTAAAACCCTGTAATATGTCCCCGAAGCCCGCAGTGATATCTTTATCCTGCCAGGTGCAGATCAGGTGGTCTGTGTCTTGTAATGATGTATTTACATAACTATACATTATTGTCCTCCCTCTGGCACGTGAAGAACATCACTGCCTCACTTTGTGCAGGTAACAAACTGTCTCCTCCAGAACAGTACAGTTATATCAGATCTATGTTTCCTCTTTTTCTCACAGAAGCAAAAGTGAGCTCAATGGCTCCCCCTAGTGCCACAGGCCAGCATGACACCCACAATGCAAAACTTGTTCATATGCTGAAAAACAAACAAAAAAAAACTGCATTGTGTTGCTGGGTAAAAGCTTGATCTATCTATCTATCTATCTATCTATCTATCTATCTATCTATCTATCTATCCATCTTCTAGCTATATCTGTATATCTAATATCTATCAATCAATCTATCTATCTATCTATCTATCTATCTATCAATATTTATTTTTATCCTATCTATCTATCTATCTATCTATCTATCTATCAATCTATACATCGTCTATCTATATCTAATATCTATCTATCTATCTATCTATCTATCTATCCATCTCATATCTAGTTATCTATCTATCTTTATATCTAATCTTTCTACAGGAAAAATGAGGCAGCACTTTAACCATAGGTGGAAGGGTGTTTGACCATCATTAGCCCCTTCCCGATCAGCTCACAGGAACAGCCGGCGCCATAGCTGCTGGGCGCATGCGGTTTGAAACAGCAGTCACCCGGATCTAATGTATATGCGATCAACATTAACCCCTCAGATGTTGTAGTCAAACATGACCACTGCATCTTGGAGCGCAAAAGCCTGGTAGCGTGCAGCGACTACCAATAGCGAGGATGGGGGGAGCTGGATAGTGGGTGCGGCAGCCTCAGTCCTCCAGAATGATCCACCATAAGAACACAGTGGAATCCTCGTAGACCCCAGTGCTAATGTATTAGTCTACGAGAGAATCAATCTAATGATGCTTGTTAAACTTCCCTAGAGGAACTATGAAAAAATGTGTTAAAAATGTTTAAAAAAAAAAATTCTAATTACCCGTTTCCCCCCCAAAAAAAATAAACCTCTCCACTTGCAAAAATTCCCTTACAATAAAAAACAAATAAATATTTCCATACAGCAAATGGCAAAATGAAAAAAAAATAAGTCAAAATGACGATTTACATTATAATTTTTTGGTCGCATGACCTCCCTGTAATAATAGTGGAGGAGTATCACTGAACAAACAAATTACTCTTAAAACGTCACTTCTATTAATGATGACTAAAAATATTCCCACATCTAAAACTATAGATTCAAATCTAGAAAAAATGTGGTAAAGGAGGCAGTTATCACAGTATAGGGGTATACTATAGGCATCGATTATTACCACCGATGTGGCTACTCAGGGCTCTTTGAGGGATCACATTCACCTGGTCACTCTATGGAGGTACTGGAGTACCCGATACTCCACCCAGGGGGGCACAGGCAATGACGGAATCAAATCCGCTTGTAGGCAACGGGATACTAACCCTATCGATCTATGCTGTCCCTGCCTAAAAGCGGATTAATCGCCCCGAAAGTTGTGGCTGTTCCCTCTACTAGAACTCCCATATGTATGCCTATGTATTAGGACAAATTTCCCCATATAGCGTGATGACTCCAAATTACAGTGTGTCCCCACACGCTTCCTATATACAATCAGTCCCACGCGCTTCCCCTATATACAATCAGTCGGTTCATCAGGGAACCATTTAAGTAATGGCACTGGTTGTGATGACCTGCAGCAGGGGAGTGACTGTCCACCGCAGGTTTAAATATCCTTCACTTGTCTAATGCCACGATCCGCGTGTATCCTAGTCAGTTGCACATGCGCTCGCAATGTGCATGCGTACTTATTGCACATGCGCCCGCTCAGGAGTTAAGGGATATGCGCTCCTGGCTAGTGTTGATCAAGAATATTCGAATTGCGAATTTTAATTGCGAATATCAGCACCTCGAGAATTCGCGAATATTTAGAATATCTCAAAAATATATATATATATATTTGTGGTTTTTTTTAAACACCAGTCTATGCGAATTTTCGCAATCAAGAAAATAATGCCTGAAGATCAGGAATTTGCGAATTCGCGAATATATGGCAACTATTCACCCAAATATTCACGAAATATCACAAATTCGAATATTGCCCCTGACTCTCATCAATACTCCTGGCAAGTGGCGTCAAATCGCAGTGCTGCGCATGCCCCGACCTAAGGAGTATCGTTCTATGGAATGAAGCTCAGCACAGTCAGGTTGCAAAGGTTTGTGCTTGCGCCCGCAATATGCACACGGACCTATAGTGCACGTGCCCGCTCACAAAAAAATTGAATAAAAAGTGATCAAAAACTCCCCAAAATGGTATCAAATATAGATCTCCCCACAAAAAATGAGCTCTCAAACAACTTTATTCACAGAACTACAAAAAAGTTACAGGGGTCGGACTATGAAATAAAAATAATACAGATGTGGTATCGCTCTAATCATACTGACCCGGAGAATGAAACTAAAATGTCAGTTTTACCAAATAGGTAGCGCCATAAAAACGAAATCCACAAAACTGTGGTGGAATTAATTTTTTTTTTTATTCTACCCCATTTGGATTTTTTGGCAGCTCCCAACTACAGTACATCATGCAACACCAAATGGTGCCATTAGAAAGTACAACTTGTCCCCCAAAAAACAAGCCCTCATATGGCTATGCGAATGGAAAAGTAAAAAAGTTCTGTCCCCAGAAAGGCAGGGAGTGAAAAACGAAAAAACCCTCTGGGGGTGAAATGGTTAATCACTGCCAACCGCAACGTTTCAACTCCACACAATGAGGCCTTTCTCAAGCAATGTGACCAGTGTCCCTGTGAGGTATATATACTGTATGTAGGCGCACAAGTTCATCGTCATATTTACCTAAAACACTTCTAATTATGAGTGTACAGCAGCTGTGTGAGAAATATTCAGATTATATCTTGCAAGACTTACCCTCGCATGAAAACAATCAAACATTATCTATCTATCTATCTATCTATCTATCTATCTATCTATCTGTCTATCTATCTACCTTTGGACTGTTTATTGTATTGCATGAACTCTGCCAGACCTGACCTCAGCTTGTTTCCTGACTACATTTTTGCCTGATACTTCAGTGCTTCGTATGAGTGTCTCTGACCCCCGTTGGTCAGCAGCCGCTGAACAGAGACTACTCCAGGAGGTAGCAGCCTGGTGGTTCCCCTGCAGCAGTCCAGATCCCTGTAGAGAGTTAAAGGTGTTGTCTCACCTCAGCAAAAGGCATTTATCATGTAGGGAAAGTGAATACAAGGCACTTCCAAATGTATTGTGATTGTTCATATTGCCTCCTTTGCTGGCTAAACTCATTTTTCCATCACATTATTCACTTCTCATTTCCATGGTTACGACCAACCCTTCAATTCAGCAGTGGTGGTCGTGCTTGCACACTATAGAAAAAAGTGCTGGCCTATGTGCACTCTATGGTCCCTGCCACCAGCTTGCTTTTTCTAGCACGGCCACCGTTGCTGGATTGCAGTGTGGTTGTAACTATGGAAACGAGCAGTGTATAAAGTAATGGAAAAATGAATCCAGCCAGCAAAGGAAGCAATATGGACAATCACAATACATTAGTAAGTGCCTTGTATTAACTTTCTTTACATGATAAATGCTACATGCTGAAGTGAGACAACCCATTAAAAGTGATGAAATATTTTTCACCTGATGAAGGGGATTTATTCCCCGAAACGTGTAGTGTGTTTGCAATAAATATTTCTGAAGATTCATCATCCGCATCTGGTTGGTTCCTTGCGCCGAGGGATGTTCCTTTCTTCCACTTTAAAAATTCTATTTGGCTGCTTCACCTAACAAAGCGCATTTCTTTGCATGAACCCCTCAGATGCCGCGTTCATCGCTGATACTCACCTTATCCATTTGATCGTGTAGAGGCTGCTGCGGCCATCTTGATTGACGACACCACAATCAAATCTTGCACGGTGACATGATGATCTCATCACGTCGGCCGGCGTATTATTGTAACGGAAGTGTCTTTGCAGATCCGCAAAAAAAGCTAGCGTGAAAGTAATCTTAGTTTGCTTTTCCTCTGAGCTCATGTTTGAAGAGGTTAGCTGCTCTGACGCCTTTCGATATGCTATACATAGAATATAAGGGGCAAAACTGTTTTCTAACATCTCAAATTCAGAAATACCGAAACACAAGATACAAAAAAGCTTAAATTAAGTTATAGCTTAAACATGCGCCATGTATGAGGGAGTGGGAGTCAGAGTTAGCGGAAATTGAGAAGTCGGGGATTTGACTTACCGACTTCTTCAATCAAGATGGCTGTGGTGGCCCCCTTGGGTGCACATGGATGAGGTGAGTATGTATTTTTTTTTTCCCACCATTTCTGGGAAAACCAATGCGTTACCACGAAGCTCGAGGAAATTCGGCTTTGCAGGGAATCAAATTTTTCTTGAAATTCAGATAGAATTCCACTTCGGATACTTCAGTTCACTGAACACTAAATAACACCCTTAGAATTAGCCTACATCTGTTTATTGGCACATGGGATCCACATCCACATCAGTAAAATTTGGACACTGTATTGAGGTATTATTTCAGCTCTGTATGGCAGTATTTACATACTACTTTTACTGTGCACGGTAGTACTGTAGTAGCACTATATTAATTATTACTTAGGGAACTGTATGCCACATGGCACTGTAAAGCTGTTGGAGATATGCGCTGAAATTCCTCCCGGATGTATGACTAGGCTCCCACGACATCTGCCATAACATAAAGCCAAACCTAACGGGAACAAAGTCTAACATGGGGAACCTTGGCCCTTTTGGTAAATTTTTGGATACTTTAGCCTACAGAAGAATCTCCTGTAGGGGGAAGGGGCAGATGCAGAACAGAGAACTAACCATCTGCATTTGTACATACAAATCAGGCCAATAAATCAAAGTCGCCTGAAGGTGGAATCTATTTGGTTCTTAAACAAACTATCGTCAAAAACAAACACGCAGTGTAAACCCAAGATCTACGGCCCCATAAATCCGTCCGGAAGCCTTCTGACTCTTTATCATTACATGAAAAATGACAACCTCAATTAATTCCTCCATGATCTCATCCCCCGATCGGCACCATCTGAGCACACATGCAATATACAGTTAGCACCTATCGGTTTATAAATTATACCGTGTCATAAAGCAAATATTTCACGGGTTGATTACTTCTGTAATTGGCTTCTCATCACCGTGCCGCGCGCATTACAGTTGGAGCACGTCAGTCCAAATTGTTTCGTTGCGCTGCACAGCTGAGATTAATGCTTTTCTCAGAGTCTAATTTCCCCGTTGCAAACTTTGCTGCAAGCCAATTTTCTGACCACGCGAACGCTACGGGATAAAGGACGTAAGGTTCAGTCTTTAGCACTTGGAAACACGTCTCCGTCTCGCATTTTATTCAAACAGGGCATAAATAGCTGTTTACATAATCAATAGATACCTAAATATCTCCGCGTGTCGGGTGTATTAATTAGAAGGAGCGGGAACCAAAAAAAAAAGACAAAAAGGACTAAGGCAAATCGAGGGGAAAGTCATCCAGCAGTGAAATGATCAAAGCATCTGCTAGTACCAGTCTCACGTAAACCCCCGAACCAGAAATCAAAGGCTTGTCCTTACTTGGAACCTACAGTCGCTGATGGTCTCCAGAGGATTGTATGGGCTGTGGAGTTAAAAGAGAAATGTAAAAAGATAAACGACGGCTATAAAACGTATAAAATTCATAAGGTTCCTTTTTTGTTCCCTTTGAGTGACAGAACGTATTTTCTATTTTACACAAGTGGCCAATGAGGTATTATTAGACATAGTCTAACGCCAGCGAGGCCATTTATCTTCAAGGGATGTGGTAGTTTGTACTGGTTATATAGATAACACAAAAACATACAAGGATGCGGCAGAGTTCAGTTTGTTATCAAAGTTTTTGCTTTTGCAGACTGTCTTTAAATGGGTTCCCAGGGGAATTAAGAAAATGAAAATACTTAAATGTTATTTTAATATAAATATATTCTCAAATACCTTTCATTATTTATAATGGCTCATTTTGTCTGGGGAGCAATCATTAGGAGAAAAAAAATGGCTGCTGTCCCATCAGTACACACAAAACCTGTCCTGACATGAGGAGAAGTTACTTTACAACACTGAGGTAAAGAGCTACCTCATCCTCCTCCTCTCTGCTTGTCAGGGATTATGATCCTGAATATAGATGATAAGATCTTTAGCTGAATCTTTGTAGGAATGGAGTTCATGAGGAGACATGAAGTACAGAGAGGACAGAAAGGACAGGCTGTGGTAATGGAGACTGTAAACAAGTGCTGCTACTCATTACCCACACCTCACCCTCCTCTTATGTCTCCTGATCATCTCCATTCCCACAGAGATTCACCTGTATTCAGGATCATGATTCCTGACAAGCAGAGTAGACAGAAGGATGAGGCAGCACTATAGCTCATTGTAGTGAAGTAACTTGTGCTCATGTGTGATTAGGACAGGTTTTGTGTGTACTGATAGGACGGCGGCCATTTTATTTCTCCTAATAATTGCTCCCTAGACAAAACAAGCCATTCTAACTAAGTAATGAAAGGTATTTGTGAATATATTTACTATAAAATAATATTTAAATATTTTCATTTATTTAAATTCTGGAGAACCTCTTTAAGGGGTCCTCTGTACTGTACTGCACCGTATGTCTTAATGATGTCCTATATAGTATCATATATAAGGATGGGTGAATCCATGGACGTTTGGGTTCGCTAGGTTCAGCCAAACTTCAGGTCAGAGTTAGGGTTCAGGACCCGAACTTGACCTCGAACCCAAACCCCATTGAAGTCAATGGGGACCCGAACTTCACTTTACTATTTTCCGTTATAACATGGCACTACGTCTGGCAGTGCAGCTCATTCCTGATTACTTCAGTTTGTCCGAGCTGCAGTACGAAGCATGGCAACCCATGCAGATAATGTCGGGCAGTCACTGAAGCATCAAAGTCCCTTCGCACTGCTGATTAGCTTGAGAATTGGACCGAATCGGTCAAACATTGCGCATTTAAAAGGGACTATCCCACAACATCCTGACCAATGTATACCTGGTCAGGATCTGACTTCTGGCACCCTAATTGATTACTGGAGCCCCATGTTTCAGAGGGTTTTGAACGGAGTCATGCATTTTCCCTTCAGCTCAAAATCTATGGGAGTGACAGGTATAGCCGAGTATATACAGTAAGTGACTATCTCCTTCAGACCAACGGACATGTAATGGAAAAGCAAAAGGCACAAGCTTGACTATTGCTCCATTTGAATGCCACCAGAATCAAGGAGCTCAAAACCCCATGAGAGCCATTCTAGTGAGTGGAAAGGTTTATAAAGAAGGTTTGTGACCTCCCCTGACGTGTTTGATTTAGCAAAAAATATAACAATTCTGCATCACCTTTTCTAAGAACTTGGTGTCATTTGGTTCCTCTTTTATTGCTTCTAGAAATTATGAATCATTTGCCAAGTAAGTGCTACTAGGTGGCAATGTGTCACTCTCACACCGTGCAATCAGTGCTACCAGTGTCTGGTGCACACTCTCAGAAGCACCCAGTTGCCAATATATGTATGACTTTCTAGGACTGGGGCTGGCCAACCTGCAGCTCTCCAGCTGTTGCAAAACTACAACTCCCACCATGCCCAGTCTGCCTACAGCTAACAGCCTACAGCAGGGCATGGTGGGAGTTGTAGTTTTACAACAGCTGGAGAGCCGCAGGTTTGCCAGCCCTGTTCTAGGAGAACTAATATAACTGCACCGCTGAACGGCAAACATATTTTTCTTTTTCCACTTATACATGACAAAAAGGGCTGTAATTTTCTCAGTTCACCACACAGCGGCTAATAGGCCCTTGTTTCCCACTAATACAAGCCAAAAAATGCTTTAGAACATATAACTGCACCGCACGAGGACAAATAAAAGATAGAGATATTTCCATGTAATAAACCCCGTTAATGGCTATATCAAACAGCACTTGCACCCCAATAACAAGAACGGTTTTCTGGAATTACAGAGCTGTATAATGGCAGTTTGTATCCGCAGTCAGTGCAGCAAGGTGTAATAGGATTGTTCCTATTACCCAGGCTGTAACCTCCCCTACTGAACCCTGTTCTACATAAATGCTGTGGAATGATTCCTCCCTGTCCTTTCCCTACACATTGAATAATCTGAACTTCCTAAACTTGGAAATTCTTTTTTTTTTTTTAGCAGAATTAAGTTTTTTCTAGCACTGTCCCTAGCGCCTGCTGACGTCTCTTCTTGCACTAAGTACACTGGTAAATGGCAGAATCCAAGATGGCTGAGGCTATTTATAGGGCTGTGACATCACAGGGCTGGCTGGCTGCTGATTGGCTGCATGCCTGGCATTATGGGTGATCCCGCCTTCCCAGAGTTCCTTGCTCCATGTCCTCACACGTGCAGCAGCCATTTTAGGAAAACGTGCGATTCGTTACCACGAAGCGTGAGGAAATTTGGATTCGGTGTGAATTGAATAATTCCTGAAATTCAGATCGAATTCCACTTTATCAGCTTCGATTCGCTCACCTCTATCCCTCACCTTGCAGCAGGGCCTGTAAAGTTGCAATTTCGCTGATTACTCTGCAGTGTTTTTGATTCTGATCTCTCTGGAGTGTTGGTCTCTTCTGGAGTAGGAGCTCTGACATGCGCTTCCTCCCCCTTTGTTGTCTGTACTGGAACTCCCCCTTGTGGCAGAAAGCAGGATAAGCCCACTTCTACGAAGAGGAAAGAAACAGGGTGATTAACCCTTTTCCTGTCAACCATTGCCATTTATTATCTCCTCTGCTGGAATGAACAGTCAGAACATGAAAATAACATCACATAACAAAACATGGTACAACACAAAAAAAACATTGGCAGATGAAAATAATTGATTCGCTCATCTCTTCTTTTTACCCATAGCCAGTGTTGTCTACGAGTAACAAAGAAATGAAGTCCAAAAGACTTTGGAAGATGTTTTTCTAAATTTTTTAGGGTGGTTCCCCCTTAAGAACCAAACTGCTCATACTGTAGACTGAGGAAAGGACTTTTTGTAGCACAATTGTCACAGTGGAACCGGGGCTTATTCTCTGTAACCAGAGCAAATACTGTAGGAGCAAACCTGTGTAAATTTGCTATGATCCAGTCACATGAAGGCCTGTAGCTCGGTCAACCCCCTGCTCCTAATTGTACGGACTCGGCAGGAATGCTGAAGTAATTAGATCAAGGCTCATTTATTGGCAGCACTGTAAATATCTCTGTCAAACCAAGCTTAAAGCTTTCCAAATCCAGCAAGACAAACGTTGCAAGTGCTTCGGCTTTACCTTAACTCTGATACACGTTCCCTGGGGGTCCTGTGTTCACTGGTGGATCCTGAATCAGTCATTACATGAGATGAATGCTGTGAAAATACATTTCTAGTGAACGGTTCTAACCACCGCGCCATGTAGTGTTCGGCCTCCATCGAGAACATCAGATAAGTCCTCAGCAGGACTCAAATTCATCTAAAACTTCGACTAAGCATCTACATGCATCTATGACTTTTTAAAGAAATTCTGGAAAAAAAACATTTCATTTAAATAAAACTCGGTTCTTCGTTCTGTTAGGAGGAGAATGTGAGAGGGGGATGGATCCAGGACTTAGTGAGATCCAATGGCTTACACGGTGGACTCTGTATAAAGACTCAAAATGGGACCAACCCCACAGAGAGCTCTGAAAAATGTGCAGCCTTTAGTAAAATATATAAAAGTACTGAAGAGCTGGAATTTGCGTTCAACTGTTTGGGCATTGTGATAAGTTACAAGGCTATGACCATTAAAAAAAATATATATATATTATTTTACAGTAAGCATCAAAAATAAATCTACATAAAGCTTTAATTACCTTCTTAAATACAATACATCACTTGTTATGTAATTGCCCCAAATATACTCCAGAGCTGCACTCATTGTTCTGATGGTATAGTCACAGTATATATACATTATTTATACTATACTGATCCTGAGTTCCATCCTGTATTATACTCCAGAGCTGCATTCACTATTCTGCTGGTGCAGTCACCGAGTATAAACATTACATTACTTATCCTGTGCTGATCTTGTGTTATACTGCAGAACTACACTCAATATTCTGCTGGTGCAGTCACTGTGTACATACATTACATTACTGATCCTGAGTTACATCCTGTACTATACTATGGAGCTGCACTCACTATTCTGCTGGTGGAGTCACTGTGTACATACATTACATTACTTATCCTGTACCGATCCTGAGTTACATCCTGTATTATACTCCAGAGCTGTACTCACTATTCTGCTGGTGCAGTCACTGTGTACATACATTACATTATTTATCCTGTACTGATCCTGAGTTACATCCTGTACTATACTATGGAGCTGTACTCACTATTCTGCTGGTGGGAGTCACTGTGTACATACATTACATTACTTATACTGTACTGATCCTGAGTTACAACCTGTACTATACTCCAGAGCTGTACTCACTACTCTGCTGGTGCAGTCACTGTGTACATACATTGCATTACTTATCCTGTACTGAACCTGAGTTACATCCTGTATTATACTCCAGAGCTGCATTCACTATTCTGCTGGTGGAGTTACTGTGAACATACATTACATTACTTATCCTGTATTGATCTTCCTGAGTTACATCCTGTACTATACTCCGGAGCTGCACCCACTATTCTGCTGGTGGAGTCACTGTGTAAATACATTACATTATTTATCCTGTACTGATCCTGAGTTATACTGCAGAGCTGCTCTCAGTTTTATGCTGGTGGAGTCACGGTGAACATTCATTGCATTACTAATCCTGTATCGATACTGTATCATATTCCAGAGCTATATTTACAATTCTGCAGGCTACAGAGTATAAATCTACCAGAATCCCTGCTGGCACACATCTGATTTACATTCTGGGAAGTGCAGCCTTTACACCAGGCACTGCGCAGTAAAATGATATGTGTTAGGTCAGTGGTCTATGTCCATCGCTGCTCTGCTCTAAAATCCCATGCAGGCGTGTTTTCTGAGATACTCAACATGCTGTTGTAGCCTTCTGCTACAGCTTCTTTCTCCTTAGGACAGGGGATGAGGATCCCTGGGTATTTAAGGTTTCCTCTACAGCGGGCCGGTGCCTGAGCTTTAGGTTCCTGGTGACCAGCAAAGCTGTTGAGAGAGCTAGTGTTTCTGTGATTTATCTGCATGATCTCCTGCCTGCACTCCTAGTGTACTCCTAGCCCGCTCTGCCTGTGCACTACTGCAACTTCTTGTCAAATTTTGTTTTATTTGTATTTACTTTACCCAGTCTGTCTACATAGTCAAATACTGAGCCTGCCCTGCCTGTGTCTTCACCACTACCCTCCCTGACAGTCTATCCTATGTCTGCATTCATCTACACTTCCAGTGTGCCTCCTGCACATCAAAACCAGAATTCAAACCTACAGTAAGTAACTGTTCAGACTACGCAGTGTACCAGTGTCCCTGACCCCAGTGGCTTTACTGCTAACTATACTGGTACTATCCCAAGAGGTAGCTGTCTGGTTGCTCCCCTGCAGCAAAGTCCAGATCCTGGTACAGGATAAAGTAGGAATACCGGGTAAGTGCCAGAAAAAATAACCCTACACCATACCGTTAGTTGGAACAGTAGGTCCACACTCCCACTGATCCATAATAATAAGAGTAACTAACTTTCAACAGACTTATTAACATTTCCAAAAGTAACCAGATGAACTGTGAATGCATTTTTAGAGCATAACAAACAGGAGAAGATAAATTATATGATGTATTTACAAAGTGACTCAGATTTTTAGGTATCTCTGTAGAAAACCTTGAAACAAAGATGATTGAAATGCTGCTATAAGCTACTTGAGTTTTCTAATAGCCATAATAGCTGTGGTAGCAGAGCTGATGATGCTGATGCTGTGGGGCTCAGGTCGTCATTTAGTAGCACTCACGTAAGCATTGTGACTAATCTAAACTCACAATGCACAAAAAGAATTAGTCAGATGTCAGACTCTGTGTGGACAATGTGACACTTTCCTAGCGGATCCATTTTCTTTCCATCCTCCTCCTCCAGTCACCTCCAAATCCCCTGTCAGAGCGCCGGTGAAATAAATAAATTAAACCCATTTGAAATGTTACACTTCGATGAATTTACCATTTGAGGCATTCAAAACATAAATCAAACCGAAAATTCCCTGATCTCCCATCATTAGCATTGCCATGGAGATCTCCAAAGGCGGCTTTGACCAAGCAGAGGCCATCTTTAAATCAAACAAATCCTTAAACCTTGGAGGACATTTATCGGTAATGAGAAAATGTAGCAAGTGGTATGTCATCTAATTACGACTCCTGCCTCAGACACTTCCGCACAACCAGTTTGATCTCAGGCAGCCACTATGTCTCCAAGTTCTTCAAGAAGCAGTCATAGTCTACAAGTTACCGGGAGGAATACTGTAAAAAGCAGCTGTGGCTCACGGATAACACAAAGCAGCAGTCTGTACACGGTCCTCAGAGAGAAGGACATTAAAGTCCTATAAAATGGAGATCCAAAGAAAACCATAATTAAAGGGCCTCTGCCAGCATGATCAGCCCTGTTAAACTAGACATATTGCCAGGCTGAGTAAAACAAAATATATATTTCCTCTCTAGGGTTAATAACTGAAGACATTACTTATATTTATGTAAATTTATGAGCTTGGGAATCACTTGAAGATCCATTTCCTAATTTTTATATTTATCTAAATTAGGCATTTGGAGCACCATGGTGCTGGCCATAGTCCTACGAGCACCTCAAGCACAATAACCCCTGTGGTCTCTGTACTTTCTGATTGACAGGGCTGGACATCTACTTCAGTCTGTGTTCTCAGGGCAGCACTCAGGCTCAGTAGCCTGGCGCTTGTGCAGTGGATCTGATGAGCTGGCAAAGCAGCACTTATCATATCCACTGCACTGAGTTGATTCTGTGCTTGTGAAATGGATCTTCTGCTGCTTTCCAAGCTCAGGAAGCAGGATCTGATTCACTGCTCAAGATTTCTAGTCTTGTCAGTCAAATGATAGCATAAAATAAAGAGAGCACAGAGGGTGCTGCACAAGCAGTGCTCCTAGTGCTATGGCCAGTCCCCTGGTGCTCCAAATACCAAATTTATATATATATATATATGTATCTCTATATATATATAAATTAAAATATGTCTTCACTTATTAACCCTAAAGAGGAGATACATCTATTGTTTTATTCAGCATGATCAACCCTAACAGTCAATATGCCTGGATTAATAGAGTTGATCATGTTGACAGAGGCTCTATATAGGGCCCACGGGCTACTTGAGAGACCTTGACGCTGGTGCCCGAGGCTTAAGACACGTCCTCCTAGTAGGATATGTCGAACTAACTCTCAATTTTTAACATCAGTGTGAGGGTTAGTGTGACGGCAGCATGCACCTATCTCTGGTTCTGTGTTTGTTCTGAATTCTTGCCACATCCACATAAATTTCATCTTATGTAGGATGTGCATTGTGGTACTTGTAGTCCGTTGCTGGCATCATCCATTGTATGCATTTTTTGCTGGTGATTGCCATTAGCAACGGACTACAAGTGCAGGATGTGCTCCCCTACAGAAATGCACAACTGCATATGGGTATGAGCGCATCCTGCTTTCTTATCACCACATTTTTTGATGGTTTATATATATATGTATGGAGGTGTACAAACTCCAATTTTAATGTGCCTGTTTTTCATCTTCAGGTCACATTTGGGTGCACCTGCTTGGCCTTGGGCTATATCAGTCAGTCTTGGGTAGGGCTCATAGACACCTCCCACCTCCCATTGCAAGCATGGCCACATGCTGGAGGTAACAGAGGAGATGTTTGTGAGTCGTCCTAATGCTCCTGTAATTGCCCACTGGCCCCTGATATCGCCCATATGGCGCAGGTAGGTGAGTGTTAGGGCCCACGGGCTACTTGAGAGACCTTGACGCTGGTGCCCGAGGCTTAAGACACGTCCTCCTAGTAGGATATGTCGAACTAACTCTCAATTTTTAACATCACTGTGAGGGTTAGTGTGACGGCAGCATGCACCTATCTCTGGTTCTGTGTTTGTTCTGAATTCTTGCCACATCCACATAAATTTCATCTTATGTAGGATGTCCATTGTGGTACTTGTAGTCCGTTGCTGGCATCATCCATTGTATGCATTTTTTGCTGGTGATTGCCATTAGCAACGGACTACAAGTGCAGGATGTGCTCCCCTACAGAAATGCACAACTGCATATGGGTATGAGCGCATCCTGCTTTCTTATCACCACATTTTTGATGGTTTATATATATATGTATGGAGGTGTACAAACTCCAATTTTAATGTGCCTGTTTTTCATCTTCAGGTCACATTTGGGTGCACCTGCTTGGCCTTGGGCTATATCAGTCAGTCTTGGGTAGGGCTCATAGACACCTCCCACCTCCCATTGCAAGCATGGCCACATGCTGGAGGTAACAGAGGAGATGTTTGTGAGTCGTCCTAATGCTCCTGTAATTGCCCACTGGCCCTGATATCGCCCATATGGCGCAGGTAGGTGAGTGTTAGGGCCCACGGGCTACTTGAGAGACCTTGACGCTGGTGCCCGAGGCTTAAGACACGTCCTCCTAGTAGGATATGTCGAACTAACTCTCAATTTTTAACATCAGTGTGAGGGTTAGTGTGACGGCAGCATGCACCTATCTCTGGTTCTGTGTTTGTTCTGAATTCTTGCCACATCCACATAAATTTCATCTTATGTAGGATGTCCATTGTGTACTTTGTAGTCCGTTGCTGGCATCATCCATTGTATGCATTTTTGCTGGTGATTGCCATTAGCAACGGACTACAAGTGCAGGATGTGCTCCCCTACAGAAATGCACAACTGCATATGGGTATGAGCGCATCCTGCTTTCTTATCACCACATTTTTTGATGGTTTATATATATATATGTATGGAGGTGTACAAACTCCAATTTTAATGTGCCTGTTTTTCATCTTCAGGTCACATTTGGGTGCACCTGTTAGGCCTTGGGCTATATCAGTCAGTCTTGGGTAGGGCTCATAGACACCTCCCACCTCCCATTGCAAGCATGGCCACATGCTGGAGGTAACAGAGGAGATGTTTGTGAGTCGTCCCAATGCTCCTGTAATTGCCCACTGGCCCCTGATATCGCCCATATGGCGCAGGTAGGTGAGTGTTAGGGCCCACGGGCTACTTGAGAGACCTTGACGCTGGTGCCCGAGGCTTAAGACATGTCCTCCTAGTAGGATATGTCGAACTAACTCTCAATTTTTAACATCAGTGTGAGGGTTAGTGTGACGGCAGCATGCACCTATCTCTGGTTCTGTGTTTGTTCTGAATTCTTGCCACATCCACATAAATTTCATCTTATGTAGGATGTCCATTGTGGTACTTGTAGTCCGTTGCTGGCATCATCCATTGTATGCATTTTTTGCTGGTGATTGCCATTAGCAACGGACTACAAGTGCAGGATGTGCTCCCCTACAGAAATGCACAACTGCATATGGGTATGAGCGCATCCTGCTTTCTTATCACCACATTTTTTAAAGGGATTTCGGTTGTTTAATATTGATACCCTACACTCAGGATAGGTCATCAATATCTGATCGTCGGGCGTCTGACTCCAGGAACCTTTGCTTATCAGCTGTCTGCTTTTGGTCTCTTCCTAGGCCTGTGATGCCATGTTCTTTGGTCACATGGATCTTCCGGCCGGCAGCTCCGCAATAATATAGAGCATGTCCTTTTCTTGCCCGCCATTGCGGACAAGTATAGGCCTCTCTATGGGGCTGGTGGCAAGGTGTGTTGCGGATCTGCAAAACACTACGGATGTGTGAATTAGGCCTAAGTTACCGTAATTGAAACTCAGCCGTCATAATTAAATCCAGGAGGGTTGGATTTCCTGCAACTATCTGGTATTACATGCGTACAACTACAATTTTTGATTGCATGGCCAAAGTCGCCATGTAGTAGCCCCAGCTTCATTGCCAATTATCAACTTATTTGGAACTTTGGTTTTAACCTAGATTTCCTTACCCTGAAGGACTGCCATATCAAGTTTTTGCATGCGGTTTTGATGCATAGCTTATTCTTACATCTTGGTATCTCAGTTGTTCGCAATCCTGTCCTTTCCTCTCCGCTTGTATTTTATTTTATTTTTGAGATGTACATTATGTTACGGTCTGAGTTGCACTGCAAGTAGTGCGGATTTTCCCCGATAAAATGTCGATCACTTTAAGGAAACTCAACCATCAGATTCTACTCAACTCTAGAAAAGCAGCTAGGTATGATCCTGAGGGCTATTCCATAAATGCATAAGTGTCAGTCCAACCTTTGGGACCCTCAACTATTGGGAGACATGGGGACAGCCAAGTTTTAGCCAAATAATTTTTTACATTTTTGTGAAGCTGACGCTCTTTGCCCACCAGCACCTCCTCTCTCCCATCCTATGACAATATTCCCTGAAGTATAGGCACCTTTCCTTAAGGAAACGTGCCTGAGCAAAATGTTCCTAGCTTGTCTAGTCTGGGTGACCTAGACAAGACAGGGTTACCCTTTGACAGTTTGACCCTGTGCCATCTGCCCTGACCTATAGCTTGATTACTTTACTTCTTGAACTCTGCCTGTCTTGACCTCAGCTTGTCCTCTCACCACTCTTTTATAAGTCCCCTTGGCGCCACACATCTGTGCTTTTTGACACACGTGGGTAAGCAGCTATTTAATGGGGAATACTGCTAGAGATTGCGGCCTTGTGGACCCTGCAGCAAAGTCCAGATACTAGTATGGGGGTGTTTCAAGGAGAGTGGAGGGTGACATAAGTATCTGCCTTATGTTATACCACGCTGTCATTCAGTTTTTTAGCAGATGTGTCAGTAACTTCCTTATGGTGGTCATATATCTACGATAATGGCTTCCATCATTTTCCTCAACCCTAAGCACTAGCAATTTTTTTGACAAATGTATGCCAGCAACATGTACATTAGCAGAATCCTAACAGATTTCACAAAAGAACAATATAAAAATTGCATTTCTTGTTTGTCAGAATACTTCCTTGTTTTAAGCATTCAGCCGGTGTTGTGATTCATACTGTAGCTCATACTTGTGGGAATACATTTCTATTCTGCAGTAATTTGACATCCTCTCCGCTGTGATACTGCAAAGCTGATTTATGCAAAGCTCGGCATATTTAATTTACACAGTGGCATCTACCTACCACATGCACAGACCAGACTGGTTCTCCAGGATTTTAACATTTTTGGCCTATCCTTAAAGGGGTTATCCGGGTTCAGAGCTGAACCCAGACATACCCACATTTTCACCCAGGCAGGCCCTGTGAAATCAACATTGGAACATTTCATGCTCCGATGCTCTCCTTTGTCCTGCACTGAAATGTGCAGGGCAAATGCATTTTATGTAGATCCAGTGACGTACTGGGCTCTCCATAGGGACTGCTAGGCGGAGGCTTCCACTCAGTAGTGAGCCCAGTGACATCACCGGCACTAATGGGCAGGCTTTATCGATGCCCTAGCCTGCAAAATGCATCCGTGCTGGTGACGTTACCGTCAACACTGCTAGGCGAAAGCCGCCACCTAGCAGTGTTTTATTATTAACAAACAAGCCCTTGCCCATACTTCGATGCTCATATCAGGGGGGCCGGAGGGGTGACAACGGGGATATGTCCGGGTTAAGCTCTCAACCAGGACAATCCCTTTAAAGGCTATGGACACCACTGGAGTCATGTTTACTGATTTTCATGTTTTTACAGTACTTTACATTAATGAACTATTCTTAGGATAGGCCATCAATATCTGAACAGTGTCATTCCGATAATCCATTGAAAGTTCAACTTTTCTGTGGTAATCAATCCCTGCCATAATTCAGATTAAGAGGGTGTTCAGTCAACTAAAAGTTACCTCTTATCTAGTGGATAGGGTAGTATTATCTGATGAGTGGATGTCCGCTGGAGGACAGCACATTGTTCAGCTATTTCCAGCAGTCTGACAGAGAATGAATGGAGTGGCATGGACCTCCATTCTCAGGAATGGTGGCGAACCAAGCAGTTGGACCTCTTCTGATTAGTTAGTTATGCTCTATCCAATGGATAGGGGATAACTTTTAGTTACTGAAATATCCCTTTACGAGTACTTTTAGTACATGTATTCTCCCTTCTGCTACACCCCCAATATTTAATATGTGCGTCACACATATTCTGTCTACTAATGATGACATTATTATTTGTGGTCAAGTCAATTTTGACACTTTGTATATGAGGTCTTCACGCTACTCAACAGTACCATCATGATTTCTATTATTGTCTCCATTCATCTGGTGGTGGTTAGTCGATTATTTTCCTTCAACTCTTCCACTATCCAACGCTTTTTTTTTTTTGTCTGTTCACCTAACATAATTTATGACTTGTCATTTATACTTCAAGAAGAATATCGTCCTTTGGTCAGGGAGCTACTGGATTGGAATGACCCCAATGCAAACTCCAAATAGTTCCTAATTCTATTCCTCCTGAGGAACTATTTCACTCTGATTCATGCTTACTACCAGCATGCTATGAGTCAGTTGTCCACAACCTATCTTCTCCTAGACCACTGATGTTCTGACAGTGCTGCAGGTAGCAAGGCAGATATGGGAAGTGCCACCTGAGGTAAAAAGCCTGAAATGGTGATTTTAGAATGAAGAATCTTCTCTTAGGGAGGAACAAGGCTTCTTTATCTTCCAGGCTTCACACTAGCATCCTGGTTGCGTTTATTTAAAGGTGATGCCATTCAAATATTCGGCAAAATCTGCCATTCTCAACGATACAATGGGAATGATAGATTTGTCATGTCTTGTAGAGAAGCAAACAAGAGTACCTAATGGGTCCATATTACTGTCCAGTAGGTGTATATATATGTGTGGTCTTATATCAGGCTTTGTGGCTACCCGCCTCTTAATGCTGTGGATAGGGTTCCCAGCCCTGTTGTCATGAATATCAAAAATCACAGCAAAGGGATTCTTTTGATGATAGATTTTATTTGTGCATGGAATGCGGCTTAAAGTGCAAACATTTTCAGCTGTATCTCGGCCTTCATCAGGCACTGTGCCGCTGGAAAATACACGTGGTGTAGAGAGATGGGGGCGCAATGGCCGCCAAGAAGATCAGTGGTAGTATGCCCCATGTTCTCCTCCAGAAGTGCTTCAGGACAGGATAGTCTTCTAATGCTTCGGAGTTTGTCTCGGATTTTGTTCTGAAGGATTGTGTTTGATAGTGAGAAAAAGCCACAGTGTGCCTCTGCATCAACCTGGAGGTCAATATGGGCAGATTATGGACACATAGATTACTCTGAATGCTATATTACAGACCTCTACAACAAGTCCATGATATGATCATACACATCAGACCTTGGGAAGTCCATATTTTCATAGAGTAAAATGCCTCCATCAAAGTTTCATCAAATGATGGTATATTAGTAGAATATAACATCACTCAATGAGTGGTAGAGGTGTTCAGGCAAAACTTTGCAAAATTAGAACTAGAGTATGCCATGGTTGCATCTTCTTCATTCTCAGGATGGATGAGGGTCCTTGAGATAGGACCCCACTGATCATAAAACGATGGCTTATCCTAGTCATATACCATCACTTTATGAGATGTTAAGTCCCTTTAAAGTTGCTTCATATGCAAGAAAACCAAGCTAGCCCTCTATCACCTTTATTATGTGCTAAACCTACGTCATATTTCTGGACAGATTTACAATCTCAGAGATTAGCAGATTAATCCAGTGTTATTTTATTTTTATTTTATTTAATTTCACAATTCTCTCCCCTTCTTGAGTGAATCTAATTATATGGTAATACTGTATGTTCCTTATATAAAAATGAGTAATTTCTCCGTAATGATCCATTCTACGAACTGCAGAGAGATGTTTTACTGCACCTGTTTTTCTCAGGCAAAGTATGAATTATGAATCCCCATATTCTGTGATTCACCCTATACCAGTTCATTTTTCACAGTCCTTATTCGTAATGTATTTCATGTGGCAACACGATTCTGGGACAGAATACGATCACAATTTATTCCTGCACCAGCAAACCTGGTCAGCATTAATGACCAGCTTTATAAATGAAGGTGGCAACGTCTATGGATGGAAGATGACTGATTAATGATGGAAGTAGATGATGCCTACAGTATCTCTGCTCACTTCATGTGTAGCGAGGCCAGGAGCGGAGTAGGGTACAGGACTGGAGTGATGGTAGTATTCTTGATGATGGTGGCAGTCCTCATTCTGGCTCTTTCTAGGCCATGCACTGATTGGAGGAGTCACACTTTTCTTAGCTTCCTCTGGGAACATTCTGAACTATTTTGGGGATCCTGCCTAGTAATAGTTGAGGAGCTCTAGATGGTTGAGGGCTGGAAGGGGACAAAGGAGGAGGGCCAGTGTAGGGCTAGCAGATGTTTGGTGACGTCAATGACTAGGCCCATTTGGTTACAATAAATAAAATCTATTGTTACTGTATGGATGATGACAATGGCAATACATACTGCAGTAATAGGCTCTGTTCTGATGTATATTACAGAGTAGGCTTTTCCTAATATATTTCTATAGTCAGTAACAATGATGATCCTCCCTGAGTCTCTCTCTAAAAACACTTTACAATCTTCCCAAATAACCACTGGCGTGCAGTTCAGTTCCCATTAGTTCTTTCTGAAATGCCCAGCCTGCGGGGATCAGATCTTAGATCCAGAAGGCCAGTCTGTCTCCAAAGTGCGGTTGGTGCTGGAGGCAATTAACTCTTTTCAGATGCAGTAAAGTCTTTTGCAGTAAACGAGCAAATACTTTAGTGTTTGTCCAGCACAGCCTTTAAGTGATTCTCAACCATCTGTAGATATTTAGCAATTTTTTCGATGGAGCAGAACAGAAGTTAGTAGAGAAGATGTGAACTCAGCCTTGCTAGGAACTTTCTAACTAGGGCGCTGGGAGGGGCGTAACGATCGCAGAGTGTGCGATCGCGACCGGGCTAGGCACGGGGAGGGGGCCCGCTGCGCTCACATGTAACGCGGCCCGGCATTTTCAGCCCCTATTAGTGTCCCCCGCCTGCCTCCAGTTATGTCCCCAGTAGTGCCCCCCACAGCCCCTAGTAGTGCCCCCACTGCCCCAGTAATGTCCCCCACTGCCTTAATTAATGTACCCAGTAGTGGCCCCCACTGCCCCCAGTAATATCCCCAGTAGTGGCCCCCAGTAGTGTCCCCCACTGCCCCCAGTAGTGTCCTCCACTGCCCCAGTAATGTCCCCTGTAGTGTCCCCCACTGCCTTAATAAATTCCCCCAGTAGTGTCCTCCACTGCCCCAGTAATGTCCCCTGTAGTGCCTCCCACAGCGCCTTGTAGTGTCCCCGACTGCCCACAGTCTTCATGACATGATCTTCTGCAGTCTCTAGTCCTTCAGTATCCTGCCCCGGCGCTGCCACTCACAAATTAAGCAGGTGGGTGGAGCCTGACTAATGTAGGCTCCGCCCACCTGCTTAATGCGTGACTAGTTTTAGAGTGGCAGCGCCGGGGCCTGATACTGGAGGCCTAGAGACTGCAGAAGATCATATCATGAAGGTGAGATAGGCGCTCTGACGGGACCCAGCATTAAGTACAGAGAAAATGCTGGGCCCCGTTATATGAAGACTGTGGGCAGTCGGGGACACTACAAGGGGCTGTGGGGGGCACTACAGGGGACACTGCTGGGGGCAGTGGAGGACACTACTGGGGCAGTGGAGGACACTACTGGGGGCAGTGGGGGCCACTACTGGGGACATTACTGGGGGCAGTGGGGGCCACTACTGGGGACATTATTTAAGGCAGTGGGGGACATTACTGGGGCAGTGGGGGGCACTACTAGGGGCTGTGGGGGGCACTAATGGGGCCATAACTGGAGGCAGTGGGGGACACTAATAGGGGCTGTGCGGGGCACTACTGGGGACATTATTGGGAGCAGTGGTAAACACTACTAGGGGCTGTGGGGGCACTACTGGGGAAATTACTGAGGGCAGTGGGGGGCAGTGAGAGACATTACTGGGGACCTTACTGGGCGATCATGGACCAGGGGTGTGACAATTGCAGATACAGAGGGTGCAACCAGGCACGGCCTGAGGAGGGGCCCCGATCCAAAGTCTGACATGGTGCCCATAGCACTCTAGTTATGCCACTGGGCGTGGGACCAGTCTATCACCCTAGCAACTGGTCTAAGATTACCATAGAGAATTATTAGGGAAACATAGTGCATAAGTAAATAGGTACTTTAACCATATATTTCATTAACTTTTTGGCATAGGATTAACTCTTTAGCAGTGATCCTTACGGCTTTAACCCTTTAGAAGCAACCCACTGATGAAAAAATTCATACTCACTTGCTCCCTGCCACTTCGCTTAAGCTCCCTCACTACATCACGGTCCTCTGGTCCACTTCCCTCAGTATGGAAAGAGTCATGTATGCTGCAGCAGCCAATAACTGACCACACCAATGTTCCCAAGTGACACATATCCAAGAAGTGATGTGCCTCTTGGGGACACATCACCACTAAGGTCGGCCATTGACTGCAGCGGCACATGTGACCCCATCCTTTAACAAGTTTACAGGCCGGAGATTGTAAGACAGATGAATGGAGCGGTGGAAGGCAGGTGTGTTTTTTTAACAGATACAATGCTCACTTTCAGCTTGGAAGGCTGGGTAACAACCTCTGTAGACGTAGAGTAGTCATTTCCCACTTCCGTGACTTAATGATCACCCACACAGCAAGGTTCATACATATGCGGCCATGTCTGATAATGCAGCTCAACACAATCAAGTGAACAGGATGTGTGAGGAGCTGTGTGCTCACTGAACAGGTCAACTGGTGGTAACTTGGGGTAGTTAGCCAAATACCAGCCCTATACCAGGAACCCTGCTACATGAAGAAGACCTTTATTAACCGGACATACCTCTTAAGATACTGTAATAGAGTAGATTGTCCTGTGGTCCCATACGAAACCAGAGATAAATGGTAACGGTAAGAATTCAGCTGGCCGTACACTTTAGATAGATGTTGGCTAAAAGCTCTATCGGCCAACAGCCGTTCCATCCAACTTCCAATTTCTATACCTATAGCGGAGCGTGCTGACAGTACGTTTTAAACAGGGAGAGGGGAGTAATCCACTGCCAGACTCCTTCCTCTCGAAAAATCCAACATGCCAGATCCTTCCTTCCCCAAAATCTGGACAGTCAGGAGGCCTCCATACATGTTAGATGGACGGCCCGACCCACCAAAATTGACAGACTTGGCTGACATTCGTTTAACATGTATGGCCACCTTAGGGGTCATGGAGAGAGTTAACAGTAAGCTGATGAGGGGCGGCATACCGAGCTAAGCAGAAAACACGACCGATGTTAAGAAAAATAACAGTCCTAGGAGCTTATTTATGCAGGCGCCAGGGTACGATTTTCTAACGCGTTCTCTACAGTAATCGGAGTAGTTCGGTAACTTATACCACGCCATCTGCTGAATGCCCGGTATTACAATTGATTTTAGCTCCACTGATTGCATATCACAAGTAACGGTATAAGCCATAAAGCACAGCGAGGAGCCTTTGGCAAAACTGTATGAATCTGAGATGATCGATAAAGCTTTGTTTATGCTAATTGGCTTTGCCTCCGCAAGCGGAATATTATTTTTAAATCATTTTTACACCAGTTATGAAGAGAATGTGAATGCAGCGGTGACCTGAATGGCTTACTGATGGAACGCAAGGCACAATTAAGAACGAGGACATTTATTACAGGGACCAGAAAGTTACCTGTTTTTTAACCCTTAGAGGACACTGAGATTTTCCATTTTTACGTTTTCGTTTTTTCACTCCCCGCCTTCCCATAGTCCTACCTTTTTTATTTTTCCGTTCGCATAGCCTGATGAGGGCTTATTTTTTGTGAGACAAGTTTTTACACCGTACATTTTGCGGTAAAATTGACCAGTTATCTTCATTCTGCAGGTCAGAACGATTACAAGGATACCCCATTTGTATCATTTTTCTTTTTCTTGCATTTTAATACTTTTTATAGTGAAAAAAAATGTAAACCTTAAAAAATGTATTACCATATTCGGACCCCTATAACTTTTTTGCAGTTATGTGTATGGGGCTGTGTGAGGGCTCATTTTTTGAGGGGTGATCCATACTTTTCAGTGATACCAATTTGAAGTGTGTGCGACTTTTTGATCACTTCTTATAAAAAAAATTATTGGTGAGTTGAAGTGACAAAAAATGGTCAATTGGCTGTTGTTTTTTTCCCCGTTACGCCATTTGCCGTATGCCATTAATATTGTTATATTTTAATTGTATGGGCATTTTCGCATGTGATTTGTTTGTTTTATTGGTTACGTATTTTTTATTTTAAGGAAAGATGGGTGATTTGAACTTTTATATATTTTTTCATATTTGTAAAAACCTTTTTTTACTTTTTTTTTTTACTTTTCTTAATTCACCCTGGGTGACTATCACTGGCAATCATTAAATTGCCCATTGTGTTCATTGATGGCTATATAGCCATCATTGAACACTTAATTTTTAATATAACAATATGCTCCCACTAGTGGCCTGTTTTGGTATATTCCTCTAATAGCCAGTAGCCTGCTTGAGGCTTCGGGCTATTAGAGCAGCGTAACAGGTTCCCCGATCTCAGCCGGCTTCTGCACCGATGCCATGGTCACATTTGAAAGCGGGTGCCATGTTTCGAGACCAGATTTCCGCCTTACGTGTACAGGTCTTCAAGGGGTTAAAGGGGTTTTCTGGTAGCACAATATTGATGACCCATCCTTAGGTGGGGCCCCGACCCCTGGCAACACCACCTATAAAACAGTTGGTCAATGGGGGTTTTCAGAGTCAGACCCCCAGTGACCTGATATTGAGGACCTATTCTGAGGATAGGCCATCAATATCGAACTCCCCAAAAACCCTTTCTTTTTTTTTTCTTTTTCCATGTCACTATCCATATTAGTGTTGAGTAAATCGAAGTCCATCCAAATTTAAATTTGATTCGCCATGAAGCCAAATTTCCTTGTGTTTTGTGGTAGTCAATCGATTTAACCTGAAACAAAAAAAAAAAATACCTTAATTTGCTCGGGACGGACCGGCGGCTGCCATCTTGCTTGAAGATCTTGTACGAAATCTTTGTGGCGATGTATGATGCGTGAGGACGTCCTCATGGGCCGTGCCAGATCTTCAAGCAAGATGGCGGTGGCCGGCCCATCGCCAGTAAATGGATCAGGTAAGTAGTATTTATTTTTTATATTTTATACTGTTTTATGTATATCAGATGCTGCAGTCATGTATGAACGCGGCATCTCAGAGGTATAATGACTGGGAGCGGCCCAATCGCCACTCACTGTCATTACACCCACTACTTACAAAGAAATGTGCTTCGTGGTGAAGTAACCCATCATGTAGCGAATTGTCAAATATTCTGAATTACGATACAAGTGTACATAAGTTCTGCTACCATGTCCATGTCCACGGCTGTACGCTGCCGATCTGTGCCGGATTAACAGAGCTTCTAGTATCTGCAATTACCTGGCGCAGTCCTAGCGCAGCGATACTAAAGCGTATCTAAATAAAACAAAATATACTTCTGTTTAGTAAGGACGGCAGACGCATGAGAGAATGATCCTGGACACATCATGGGGTGGCCGGGCTGAACTGATTTACTGTAATAGCACACGTTATTCTAAAGCAATTTACACTACGTGCGCGCCGCAAAGCCGCAGAACATTCACATTCTGCTAAATAACAACCCTTAACGCCTTTCACACTTAACAGGAACAAAAACAGAGCGGAGGGCGGGAAGCAGAATCCCATTCACAAGTATGGATTTCTGGAGGTCCGGCCATGTTTGTGTGAATTGCTGCGTTATGGCATTTACTTATTGATGTCTGCGGCTTTACGCCTCACTTCTAAACCGCATTAGAATGGTCCTAACCGCATTGGTGTCATATCCGCTGCCTGCCGTAAACCGCCATCTACACGGCCAGATTATAGAGTGGACAAAAGGGGCACATGATCTATCTATCTATCTATCTATCTATCTATCTATCTTTCTAATATCTATCTATCCATCTATCTATCTCATATCTATCTATCTATCTATCTATCTATCTATCTATCTATCTACAGTATCTATCTATCTATCTATCTATCCATCTATCTATCTCATATCTATCTATCTAGCTATCTATCTATCTACAGTATCTATCTAATATCTATCTATCTAATATCTATCTATCCATCTATCTATCTCATATCTATCTATCTATCTATCTATCTATCTACAGTATCTATCTATCTAATATCTATCTATCTAATATCTATCTATCTATCTATCTATCTATACCTAGCAAGAAACAAGGAGCAAAATATGTTGATGGTGCTGCCTCAACTTTTATTCAAACCAACTGCAAATTTTTTCAGCCCAACACAAATAGACCTTTCTCAAGCTTGAAATTGTACCCCAAGAGAAGAAGACTATGGGGGGTCTCATCTGTGTCTGTAATGGGGGGGAGGGGAGGGATCTGATGCTGATACACTGTTATGGGGGATCTGATGCTGATACACTGTTATGGGGATCTGATGCTGATACACTGTTATGGTGATCTGATGCTGATACATTGTTATGGGGGCATCTGATGCTGATACATTGTTATGGGGGAGATCTGATACACTGTTATGGGGGATCTTATGCTGGCACACAGTTATGGGGGGATCTGATGCTGATACACTGTTATGGGGGGATCGGATGCTGATACACTGTTATGGGGGATCTGACGCTGATACATTGTTATGGGGGATCTGATGCTGATACACTGTTATGGGGGATCTGATGCTGATACACTGTTATGGGGGATCTGATGCTGATACACTGTTATGGGGGGATCGGATGCTGATACACTGTTATGGGGGATCTGACGCTGATACATTGTTATGGGGGATCTGATGCTGATACACTGTTATGGGGGATCTGACGCTGATACATTGTTATGGGGATCTGATGCTGATACACTGTTATGGGGGATCTGATGCTGATACATTGTTATGGGGGATCTGATGCTGATACACTGTTATGGGGGATCTGATGCTGATGCACTGTTATGGGGGGATCTGATGCTGATACATTGTTATGGGGATCTGATGCTGATACACTGTTATGGGGGATCTGATGCTGATACACTGTTATGGGGATCTGATGCTGATACACTGTTATGGGGTATCTGATGCTGATACACTGTTATGGGGGATCTGATGCTGATACACTGTTATGGGGATCTGATGCTGATACATTGTTATGGGGATCTGATGCTGTACGTACACTGTTATGGGGATCTGATGCTGATACACTGTTAGGGGGATCTGATGCTGATACACTGTTATGGGGGATCTGACGCTGATACACTGTTATGGGGGATCTGATGCTGATACACTGTTATGGGGATCTGATGCTGATACATTGTTATGGGGATCTGATGCTGATACACTGTTATGGGGATCTGATGCTGATACACTGTTATGGGGGATCTGATGCTGATACACTGTTATGGGGGATCTGATGCTGATACATTGTTATGGGGGATCTGATGCTGATACACTGTTATGGGGATCTGATGCTGATACACTGTTATGGGGGATCTGATGCTGATACACTGTTATGGGGGATCTGATGCTGATACACTGTTATGGGGGATCTGATGCTGATACACTGTTATGGGGGATCTGATGCTGATACATTGTTATGGGGGATCTGATGCTGATACACTGTTATGGGGATCTGATGCTGATACACTGTTATGGGGGATCTGATGCTGATACACTGTTATGGGGGATCTGATGCTGATACACTGTTATGGGGATCTGATGCTGATACACTGTTATGGGGGATCTGATGCTGATACATTGTTATGGGGGATCTGATGCTGATACACTGTTATGGGGATCTGATGCTGATACACTGTTATGGGGGATCTGATGCTGATACACTGTTATGGGGGATCTGATGCTGATACACTGTTATGGGGGATCTGATGCTGATACATTGTTATGGGGGATCTGATGCTGATACATTGTTATGGGGGATCTGATGCTGATACACTGTTATGGGGATCTGATGCTGATACACTGTTGGGGATCTGATGCTGATACACTGTTATGGGGATCTGATGCTGATACACTGTTATGGGGGATCTGATGCTGATACACTGTTATGGGGGATCTGATGCTGATACATTGTTATGGGGATCTGATGCTGATACACTGTTATGGGGATCTGATGCTGATACACTGTTATGGGGGATCTGATGCTGATACACTGTTATGGGGGATCTGATGCTGATACACTGTTATGGGGGATCTGATGCTGATACACTGTTATGGGGGGATCTGATGCTGATACATTGTTATGGGGGATCTGATGCTGATACACTGTTATGGGGGATCTGATGCTGATACACTGTTATGGGGATCTGATGCTGATACACTGTTATGGGGATCTGATGCTGATACACTGTTATGGGGATCTGATGCTGATACATTGTTATGGGGGGGATCTGATACACTGTTATGGGGGATCTGATGCTGGCACATAGTTATGGGGGGATCTGATGCTGATACACTGTTATGGGGGATCTGATGCTGATACACTGTTATGGGGGGATCTGATGCTGATACACTGTTATGGGGGATCTGATGCTGATACACTGTTATGGGGGGATCTGATGCTGATACACTGTTAAGGGGGATCTGATGCTGATACACTGTTATGGGGATCTGATGCTGATACACTGTTAAGGGGATCTGATGCTGATACACTGTTATGGGGGATCTGATGCTGATACACTGTTATGGGGGGATCTGATGCTGATACACTGTTATGGGGGATCTGATGCTGATACACTGTTATGGGGGGATCTGATGCTGATACACTGTTATGGGGGATCTGATGCTGATACACTGTTATGGGGGATCTGATGCTGATACACTGTTATGGGGGATCTGATGCTGATACACTGTTATGGGGATCTGATGATGGCACACTGTTATGGGGGGGATCTGATGCTGGCACACAGTTATGGGGATACATTTTTAAGCTTACACATGCATAGGGTATTATCTTAAGCTGGTTCCTGAGCACTCACAGCAGGACTGTAACATGGGAAGGCACATACAAGGGTTAACCCTAACCCGCTCTAGAGCAAGGGACAGGAGAAAAATGTAATTTCTCGGGCCCGTAGAGGACAAGAGGACACCCAGGTTAGTACACATGCCGGTACGCTGCATACATCCCATGCTGGTAAATTGCATATGCACATCGCAGACTGCTATCTATCCAGAGGGGAAGTCTAGACCAGGGATAGGCAACCTCCGACACTCTAGCTGTTGTGAAACTACAACTCCCAGCATGCATACTTGCTCTTCTCTTCTAAGTACTCACCTAGAAATGAATGGGTATCGTAGTTTCACGACAGCTGGAGTGCCGCAGGTTGCTGATCCCTGGTTTAGACCTTGAGCTGGTGTCCCATGCTCAGTTTGTGTAGCCTCATAATAAAGACAATCGTCTGTTAGTGTCCAAGTGTCCCCATAGGTCACAACTAAAGCTTCTGTCCCAGTAATTGCCACCAACAACGATCTGATAAGTGGCAGTCGCAGCACTTGTGGCTTCCCTAAAACAATGTATGGAGCTTAGACACGGCTGGCTAAACTGGTATGAGTGGTCCTTCTTGGGGGAACAGTTCACATCAATCAAAGTTGGACCTTCTAAATGGGCCCACGTCAAATCTACCCATGCTTAGATAACCAGAAATGTGTAAGTGCTACATATCACTTCCCCTTCTTCTCCTCGATTACAATACGGTGGAATAATACCGTTCATTCTCATTGTGCTCGGCAATAAAAGGCAGAACGCGGATGTGTCACCGGCAGAACATTCCGACAGCAATGGACACACAGACAAGACGGATGTGGTGCTAAGCAGACATTTTGGAACACGAGATACCGGCAACGTAAGAGTTTATGCAAATATAACAGCACCACTCGGCAAAATGGCGCGACTTAATGTGCGCTTAGATCAAAATATACAGCACGTTTTACATGAAGAATAAGCACTTTACAATGAATTCCAGGTTTAATCTTTTCTGTAAACGACTTGTCATTTTCCTCTCCCTGATAAAGCGCAGTCAAATTTACATTTTGTTGACGGCGTGATATCATAACCGTGAAGCAATTATTAAGGAACCACTAGAGATTCATTCTTAAAAGGCAATGACTAGAAACCTGTCAGCGTCCCCACATTTTAAATCTTTTATGATGCAAACTTGATTGCTTTTCTGCTGGAGAGTTTTAGGGGTTTTAGCGATAATGGTAAATGTGAGCTCGCAACGTGAGGGTTGTAAAGAGAGATTATGAAGTTCGCCGCAAAACGCAGGTGGTTATGAAAATTAGACTTTTCGTAATATACAAGGATGTTTGTGAGTTCTTTTGGGATTACTAATAAAGTTTGTTGAAGTGAACATTACTAGTGGCTCATGCTTCCGGTCATGGACACTGCAGCTATAGGCATAGTCTTGCTTTTTACATTAAAGGGATCACCCAGTTTTATTTTTTAAATCGATCCCCTAGACATTTGGATCTGCGGAAAGAAATCCAAAGTCACCTGCACCTCACTGCTCAATTCCGGTTCCCTGGCTCTCGGGCTATCTTCACTTGACTTAAGTTCCCAGTCTGTCAACTTCCTGAATGAATGGGTGCACATGAGCCACTGCAGCCAATGGCTAGCCTCAACTGTGAGATGTCACCAGGAGGAAGGTGACCCAACTATTTACATGCCGCTTGGGGAAACGTCACCACTAAGGCCGATAATTGCCTACAACAATGCACGTGACTATATTTGTGCAGGAAGTTGACAGACAGGAACGCAAAGTCCAGAGAAGACAGCCCAGTGCCAGAGAGCCGGAACCCAGTGCCAGATATCAGGTGAGTATGTGTCACGGTGCAGTGTGGGGGGAAAAATCCACACCAAACACCGGTGGGAAGCAGGAAGAGAAACTAGGCCTGAACACTGAGGTAAGGGAGCTGGTCACCTCCTAGAGCAACCCTAATGCAAGTCCTGACAAACTATAAATTTGAACAGGCCTCAATGGTAGGGAAGTTCACCGAAGGCACACATACCACAGAAACAACAGAGTTGCTTAGTGAGACATCAATGTCACCTTCCCTTCTTTCTCTGTTTCTATGTGTGGTATGATTTATGTTCAGGGTTGGTGTTCAGGCCTAGTTTTTGTTACCTCTTCCCATCGGTGTTCGGTGTGGAGTTTTCCCCCCACACCGCACCGTGACAGTATGGATTTCTCCACAGGTCCTAATATCTTGGGCATAGATTAAAAAACACAAGACAATGCCCATGGTGAAGCAATGCATGCACCATGGAGCAAGGACCTCATTGCAAAAATCAGAGTATGTTCGCAGTACCAGATTGCCCCATCGTTCACATCATGCACCACCATTTCTATTTTTGCCATCACTAATTCTGATCCACTTGAGCAGAGAAGAAGTAAAATGTCACCCTCAAGACATTTACATCCCCTTGTTTGCTAATTCTGCAGTGTCCCTTCTGGTTCTCCTGAGATGGAAAGGTTTATTAAAGTGAAGATAATGGGCACTCACCCTTTTTAGCATATTCTAATGCAGTCCCTTGGTTTCAAGATAAAATCTTAGGATAGATGGCTACAGGTGCTTTGTTAGTTTACATGGAGCACGTCCATGACCACCACAAAATCAAAATATAAGTAGTAAGAGAAAGAGGAGACCTCAAACCTTGGAAGAAATAAAACAAGATTCCTGATGCATGTTTTCCCCCAACATGCACACCGTGCATCTCCATCCCCTCTTCCCAAGTCTTGGAGTAGACTCCATGACTTGGAGTTAGTCCTCCATATTATGCCTCGAGTCACCCTTGAGTTACTTGGCAAAGTGTCTTTAAATTGTACCCCCACCCACCTAAAACTCACACACACTCACAAGGCCACCACACAATGCAAACCCCAACAGGCAATATCAGCCAACAATCCTGATGGGTTGGATTTGCCTCCAACATGAGAGAGACACAAAAATACTATGGATGGCCAATGCATTCGCATATTGTGTTAAATGTGTGAGAAGTGATGTCAACATGGTAGAGTATGACATCATAATTACTTATGTTGTGGCCATTCCTACTCTAATGGTCAGCAGCTTCCTATTCAGCCATTTTTTTCCCACTGGAAGAAACAGGTCAACTTTTGGATGTTGTGTCCACTACTTGGACCTTCGACATTTGTAGAGGGAAACCTTATACGTTATCTCTCATTTTTACCTAAGAGAATTGCCCGATTGCCCCTGTTTGTAGCCCTTCTGCTCAAAAGGTTGTCTAGAATTTCAATATATTTGGCTAACAGATTGGCCATAGATCCTACAAGGAAATTTCCCGGGGGCTACCCAAGTCCTCCTCAGTGCCGCTGACCAGGAAGAGCGGTAATTAACGCTGTGAGAATCAGGTACTCATGTACTCGGCCAGCGACCACACATGCAATCCTGAATTCAACTGCTGAACCCTCCTGCTCTCACCTCCTCCTAAGCCGCCTGCTCCATAGACAACTGGAGGAGGAGGACAGAAGATGGTAGCTATTGATGGCCACCACAGAGGGACAGATTTTGGGGCAGTATATTGTGCTACACTGTGTTGTGTTGTTTGGTTCTGCTGGGATGGTATTTTTGACCCCAACTACTTGTGTTGCTCTGCCTTCTGTTAATTTGGACCTGACTTCAAAATGGGACCACTTTTAGTTGCAGTCTGCCCCTGTGATAAAAAAAAAATGTCCAATACTCATCTGATAAAGGGGTTGTCCCATTAAGGCTACTTTCACACTCATGTTTTGGGCGGATCTGTCATGGATCTGCAAAAACTCTTCTGTTACAATAATACAACCGCGTGCATCCGTCATAAACAGATCCGGTTGTATTATGTCTTCTATAGCGATGACGGATCCGTCTTGAACACAATTGAAAGTCAATGGGGGACCGATCCATTTTCTATTGTGTCAGATTGTGTCAGAGAAAACTGATCCGTCCCCTTTGGGGACAGCAAAATGCTGCAGGTGTCCGCCACCAGAGCGGAATGGAGACTGAACGGAGGCAAACTGATGCATTCTGAGTGGATCCTTTTCCATTCAGAATGCACTAGGGCAAAACTGATCCGCTTCTGAGAGCCCTCACAAACGGAAAGCCAAAACGCTAGTGTGAAAGTAGCCTAAGACAATTTATCCCCTGACCACTGGGACCACCGCTGATCATGAGAATGAGGGCCCATACTCCCTATTTGAATTGAAAGGCATACTCACCACTCATGAAATGGTAGCGCAAAAGTGTCTACAGCCTGATTAAAGCGGTGGAGTACAGGGCCTCATTCTCGTGATTGCTGATGTCCCTAGCAGTAGGACCTCTGACTAATAAGCACTCATGGTGGATATGGGGTAAGTTGTCTTAATTGGACAATCACTTTACAAACCCCACTGCCGCTGCCGCTCTGGTGGTCCACGCTGGCCTTTGCATACTATGCTGCAGCCATGATGTGTCCATCTACCCATGTGACTGCTACAGCCAATCAGTGACCTCAGCAATGATGCTTCCATCTTCCATGTAGCAGCCATTAGGATGTGTGGCCTGTAATTACTGCTGAAGACTATAAGGGATCACCCGTTTTATGGTAATGGATCGTCAAGAGATTTAACTGAGGAGTAACGGTTATTTAGGTATTTTTAATTATTAGTTTAGCCAAATATTTTCAAACCCAAGACAACGCCTTTAACAATGCACTTTGCTTGCATCTTCTGGAACAGTCACGTAGGATACAGTGCCATGAATCAAACCTTGCTGATCTTCTCGTTCTCCCGGACAGGTCGCCATTTTCACGGGAAGGATAATCTCCGCTGACAGGGTCTGAAATGACTAATTCTCCATAGCAGGAGATTGGCTTTCATTCTCCCTAACAAGAGGAGATCTTCAATATTTGTGTTCGGAAGGTCTCCTCCTCAGACAGCAATGCTTTATGCTGTCAAAGCAAGCTGCAGCTGACACACTCCATTACTGCGGCGAGAGCGGGTGTGTCGATGGATGCTGGGGTTTCCATGGCAACTGGGCATGTTGAGCATCCAAGTGTACGACATGTGCACCCAAGGTACTTAATTTCGCAGGCAGACGTGGGATCGTCATTTGCACATGTGAAAGATGTAGACAACGTGCAACAGGCTATGAAAGATGGGGGTGGAAGAAGCGCACACTGGACAGAGAGCAGCTGACATACAAAAATGGGAATTATCTCACAAAATCTCTAACAAAAGGTCAAGAATCATATGAAAGTTACGAAAAAGCAACATCAAGTAATGCACATTTACTTATACTGATGTCTTAGGTGAGGTACTGGCTCTCATTAGGGAGACCAACTGTGCATGGAGACTTAGTGGCAATGCCCCATGGGAAAATAATATGCAAAGAGGTATCTCCCAGGGAAAGAGAATCATCTCGCTAGTGTTACCTCTTGGATGTTTGGAAAGGGTTAAACTATCAATATCTACAAGGGCATAATACGAGGTGGAAATAGAGTAGAAGTCCTTGTGACAGGATTCTGCTCAGCCATTTCTGAGGTATCTTTAGCACCTACTTAGGCAAGAGGAGCTGGGTGATAACCACTAATGGCAACCATTACACCGGACATAGGGACTGTAACTATGCTGATGTGATGTTTAGCATTTACATTACTTTTCTTCTCTGTAGTACCTTCATTCTATTCATGAAGTACTGAGCCTGACATAAACAGTGCGACAAGAATAAATTTGGCCATAGAAACCGTGATAAGAGTTGAAACCTTGCCAAATTCAGAAAGCCCAATGTTCGTATACCAAATTCTGAGTTAATAGCGTGGGTCTTTTCAGGATCCACGTCTCTTGGCCAGAACGGAGAGCAAAAACAAGGAGTGTCTCTCTATTTCTCTCTGTGGAGGACCTGTCCTCAGGGACGTAGCTAACGGTTCATGGGCCCTGGTGCAAGAGTTCAGCTTGCGCCCCCTTCCCTCAGGGCTTTGTGTGTCTTCTTATGCGGCACAAGGGTCTTTGGGCCCCCTCAGGCTTCTGGGCCCGGTAGTGACTGCTACCTCTGCCCCTCCTATAGCTACACCCCTGCCTTTCCTGTCCCGTCCTGAATAACATAGGCTACACAGTGATATAGGTGAATGAACTTCAGGAAAATGCTTCATAGGTGAAAGAAGATGGGTCATAAAACCTATTGGGGTCATTTATCAATCTGGCTTAGTTTCCGATAGCAACCAATCAGATTCCACCCTTCATTTTCCAGAGGAGCTGTCAAAAATGAAAGGTAGAATGTGATTGGTTGCTATGGGCAACAATGCCAGTTCTACTATACACCATTTTGATAAATGACCCCCGGAGTCAAACTATCAGTACTAGGTTTAACATGTGCTTGACCACCAAGCCTGTGTTTGAAAGAGGGTAAACCACCAGGGCAATATTGACTAATAGCAGACTATCAAATCATGTCTGACATGTGCCAGGGCACCAGAATAGTATTTGACAAGCTATGGACCATCAGGACTGTTTTAGGCAGCAATAAAACCATCAGAACTATCAAGTACACATACTAGGTCATTATGACAATGATTAAGATATGTTGGACCATGAGAACTATGCCTGACATGTGTCAGACCATCTAAATTGACTATGTTGGTCCTGGACCATTAGGACTGTATTTGATAAGAGTCAGACCATCAGACAGGTGGTGGACCACCAGGGCCATTTTCACAAATGCTAGATCATAATAATTCTATTTGACATACACCAGACCTGGTATCTGACAGTTGATGGACCATCCAGAACTATCTTTAGCAGGTGTTGGACCATCAGTTTTAGGCATCACTTGACTTTCAGAACTATCTTTGGCCACGTGCTAGATCTTTAGGACTAGAGAGATCTTGGACTATGAGAACCATTTTCTGGACTGTTTTCAAGAAGTGATAGATCATGGACTTCCTCTAACAGGTGGCAAATTATGAAGGCTATGTTTGACAGGACTATCAGTTCCTGACTCCTGGACTTCTAGGACTGAGTCTGATATGTGCCTGGCCATCAACTTGCTAAATAATTCTGTAGACAAATATATTTTTTTAAACTTTTTCAGGTTCCTACGACTAATCCCCGAGCTAGGTTTCCTAATAATTTTAGGATTTGTTTCAATAACAAGACTGTAATCAACCAACTTACTGTGCATACCAATTAAGCCTAATTGATTTATTACATGTTTAATTATAAGCTGACCCACAGCAGACGTTGCCTGGTTATTAAGTTTAGCTATGGATTGCCATCTCTTCCGTGATGTGTTTTTTTCCTGAGTATCATCTATATTATATCGTTTTATGTTGTGATTGTTCTCTACGGAGTAGCTCACAGACATACTGTACGTCTAACATAGGAATGGAATGCAATGAACATATACATCTCTATAAGAGGCAAAGCCATAGAAAAGAACATGAAAAAGTTAAAAATATGTGAGGATAACAGATATATGGATCATAGCATGGAGGTCCATCATAATAACGAACGACCCAAGAACTCATGGGTCAAAGCAAGAAAGAGATGCCGGGTTCTGGTGGATCGTGGCTTGGTGGTTCAATCACAATGACCTAAGAACGTATAACTCAAAGTATGAATGGTCAGGTGGATCATGGCTTGTTGGTCCATCATAATGACTGAGCAGCAAAGGCAATATTCGAATTCGCGATATTTTGCGAATTTTTGGCCGAAAATTCTCCATAAACTTACAAATTCGAGAATTCGTGATCTCCAGTCATTATTTACTTGATTATGAAAATCGGCAATGTAATACATTCGCAATAAAAATTCACGATTAGAATATTCGCGATCAACACTAAGGGGTAGGCAACTTTCCTATTGGTTGCTTAGGATGTTGCTAAGTGACGAAATTGGGGATAAATTCGCAATTAGAATATTCGCAATCAACACTATTCGCGAATACGAATATATAGCACTACATTCTAAATATTCGCAAATTCTCGAAGTGGATATTCATGATTAATATTCACGATTCGAATATTTGCGCTCGGCACTAATAATGACCTATAAACCTATGTCTCAAAACAAGGAAGAGATTAGAGATGAGCGAATTATTGAAAAGTTCGATTCGGCTGATTTTGCTAAATTTTACAAAAAAATTGCTTTGTTACCGAATTACTTCATCACGAAGCGCATTTTTTGTAAGTAGCGGGTGCAATGACAGGAAGCTGCGATAGCGCCGCCCCCGTCATTGTACCCCTCGGATGCCGCTTTCATACATGATCACAGAATACAGTGTGAAATGAACATAGAAAAAAATATTAAACTTACCGCCTCTATTTGCTCGCGACGGGCCGGCCGCTGCCATCTTGCTTGAAGTTCTGGCGCGAAATCTCGTGTGACGCGAGATGACGTCATCACGCACGGGATTTCGGCCGAGATCTTAAAACAAGATGGCAGCGGCCGGCCCGTCGCGAGCAAATGGAGGAGGTAAGCTTGAATTTCTTTGTTTTTTACACTATTTCAGGCTAAATCGATTCGCTACCACGAACCACGAGCAGATTCGGCTTCGAGTGCGAATCGAATTTATCCTGAAATTCGGATCGAATTACACTTTGTGGGATTCGATTCGCTCTTCTCTAGAAGAGATGTAGGCATGGTCAGGCGGTTCAATAGCTTCTGGGGCTATATTCACATCCAACAGATTAGTTTTGCAGAAATCCATGTGCTTGCCTCCAAAACAACAACCCCATAGAGATCAAGTCTGCATACACATGACTAGGTCTGCGTTTAATCCGTATTTTTGGTGGATCACTCATGGATCCATTTGTTTCTATGGGTCCGCAAAAATGAATGGCATCTGTGTGCTGTCTGCATCCATACAGCCGTTCCGTAAACCATTAATCTTGTCTGTTTTGCAGTCAAAAATAGCCAGTTCTAGCAGAAAACTGCAGAATGCACATGGCCAGTATCTGTATTTGGCGGATCTGTGGTTCGTCGACCGCAGACTGATACGGTCGTGTAGATGAGGCCTAATGTGACACTTTTTTCATTCGCAGAAATTTCCGCAACAAAATCTGCTTTGTGTGAATTCAGTTAAATTCTTATCCCAGACATTCATGGCATATCCTGATGAGGTATCTCTTTAAGGGCTCATTCACACGGCCGTAAATTTTTTCCATTTCCGCTCCGTTTATTTTGCGCACCGTATGCGGAACCATTCAATTCAATGGGTCTGCAAAAAAAACGGAAGGTACTCCGAGTGCATTCTGTTTCCATATTTCCGTATTTCCGTTCTGCAACATTTTCAGTCTTGTCCTATTATTGTCCGCAAATCACATTCCGTGGCTCCATTCAAGTCAATGGGTCCGCAAAAAATACGGAATGCATACGGAACACATCCATATGTCATCCGTATTTTGCGGATCCATGCCCACTTTGCCCATGTGCTCACTGTTTACAAACATTACAGTACATTACAGTAATAAATACAAATTTTCTGTTTCCATTTGCGATCCGCATACGGAAACCATACGGAGATTTTTTGCAGAAGTAAGGAACGGATACAAAAAATGGACCGCAAAACACATACGGTCGCGTGAACTAACAAGCCCTAAAACTGTTTTGCACACAGTCTTTTTCAGAATTTTGCAACCTTTTTTACGCTTTAACTGGGTTTTTCCTTACTTTTTTGGAGGCACATGTTGCGTTAAAGCTTTTTCCTATGATTAATGTAAAAACATGAAAATTAGACATCATATAGGACATGACATTCTCTTTCTAACAAAGCCAGAACCAGCCCTGTACCTCACAAGGATCCAGAGATCTCCCCGCTATTGCTCTGCTAGATGCATATCAAGCTGGTAGCTGGCAGATCAGGGGGCGTGCCCTTTCTGCTGCGTCTCTCTCCCTATTACAGCTTTGGAGGCAGTGGAAGGATGAAATGGAGCATGTGGGTCCCCTTCAGTGAGTTGAACAGATCAAAAAACAAACAGCAGATGGCGCTATACAGATACATTTTATTGAATAGCTCAGTGGCTATGCTACATTTTGAATTACAGGCAATTACAAAAGTGTTCAGATCCAGGCGCTGGTTTGAAAACTGCAGGATATTTTTTGACGGACAACCCCTTTAAGACTAGAATCGCACATGCACACGCAGGATGCATCATTCGTGGCACTGCATGACCGCGGTCTTAACTGCCCAATCTATGATGCTGTGAGCTCAGGTCAGTTAAACTCGCAGCTGGACATCGATACACATGAGCAAAATAGAGCCTAACATCCTTGTGTGAACCTGGCCTAAAGTCCATCGTAAAATATCAGACATACCACAAAAAATAAATAAATTGGGTTTCATATTTTTGGGCTTTTGAGGCCTTTTTATTTATTTTTTGCGCCTAACACACTGCGGTTCTGGCATTTTTTTTTGTGTGTGTTTTTCCAATAGGCTTCTCTATAGGACTTGAAAAAACTAAAAAAAAAAAACTCAAGATTTAAAGGGGTTTTTCCACTTCAGCAAATAGCATTTAGCATGTAGAAAAAGTGACTACAAGGAACTTACTGATGTATTGTGATTGTCCATATTGCCTCCTATATTGTCCATTATACACTGCTCGTTTCCATGGTTACGACCACCCTGCAATCCAACAAGCTCTAACACTGGGTTCAGAACTGAGCGTTTCTAAGACGCGTGTTTTATGCGCGTTTTAGTCGCGCGTTTTTATGCGCGTTTTTGGCAATAGTAAACGCGCGTTTTACGCGCGTTCGTGACTCTGGAGACTTTTTTTAATTGGTCTGGAGACCAATTAAAAAAGGGCATCTCTACACTTAACGCCGCGATTAAGCGCGCGTTAACGCGCGTTCCCATTGAAGTCTATGGGAGGAAAAGCGACAAACGCCAAAAACGCTCCTGAACGAGCTTATGCATCGGGCGTTTTACAGCGCGTTTTTACGCGCTGTAAAACGCGCAAGTGTGAACCACTCCCATAGGGATGCATTGGTTTTCATGTGTTGAGCGTTTTACAGCGCGTTTGAACGCGCTGTAAAACGCTCAGGTGTGAACCCAGGGTAAAGGTCTCGGCGACCAGAGAGGCCGGCTCTTTTTCCTCTAGTACGTCCACTGCAGCTGGATTGCAGCGTGGTCGTAACCATGGAAATGAGCAGTGTATAATGTGATGGAAAAATGAATCCCGCCAGCAAAGGAGACAATATGGACAATCACTATACATTAGTAAGTGGCTTGTAGTAACTTTCTCTACATGATAAATGCTACTGTATTTGTGACACAATTAATTACAAAATCTAAAAAAAAAACAAAAAAAAACACCAACACCCTGAAAAACATCTGTAACGCTGGTCATTAAAAAAAATAAATGCTTTTGGCAAATAATGCTATAGATGTAGCAGAGCTGAATGCGTTATTTTCTGAAATTTTTTCGCACAGAGGCTCTACCTGACAAATGACAAGGGCAGCTCTGCTACAATGGTAGTACGGTATATATTACATTCTGTAATATATGTCTGCATGGGGACCTGGAGAGCGGCACATGGCATAATTTGGTGCATCCTTTCAGAAGTCATCACCATACCGGGACACACTAATCACCAACACAAAGATTCCACGGTTTAATTATTCCGTATTTGTGTCAGCGCCGCGTAGGATCTGGTTATTATTATTATTACTGCTGAGTGGTGTTCTGCTAAATAAGTATATCATTTCACCCTTCAGCCGAGTATGAAACATGACCCTAACGAGCCCGTGAATGTGTTTAAGGTGGAATAGCTGAACAAGCAATTAATTACATTTATTTGATGGATTGGGGGTGGGGGGGAGATGCTTATTAACACTGCACCAACAGTTTCCAGCGCCGGTAACTTTGCAGGGGCGGCTAAGCCCCACAAAGGCTTTGATAAATTGCAGCTGTCAGGACTTAGTGTGGCAAGGACCTTAAAAAAAAAAAAAACAGACAAAACGAAAAAAAAACTAAGTAAGTCATTTTTCTTACACGGTCGCAGATGATCCCCCTTCTGCTCTGCCCCTCCTCTACCGCCTGGTAGTGTCTAGGTTGTGTTACATTCTTCTGCATTGACCGCAGAGGATTGGCAAGCCCCGCTTCACGAGTGAAATAGCAATAATAGGAAATATAAGGGTTAACAGGGGCAAAAAATTTCAGTAAGAAACTGCCAGAGCAAAATGCATATATGTAATAAAAGGGGCGCGGTGAGACCCTGGCGCCCATAAGCGCCTCTGCCCTATAAGAAGACATCAGCATTATAAATGTCACATGGTAGGTGTATAGGTTAGGGGCTCCAGGAACTTCAAGTTACGTCTCTGCATGAGGAAGAAGGGCCAAACTTTCCCTGGCCTCAAAGGTGTCAGAAGAGGAGCCGAGACTCTTGTCTAAACTCCGTTTGTTCCTGCTTATTTGAGTTCTTTACTCTTGAACTAGTTCTATAGGAATGATCCTTCTGTAGGCCAGTAGTATCAAGCCACTCAATACTATATACTGGGGGGGGGTCCCTGGAGAGCGAGAAAGGAGGTGTTCTGGGTGACCGGGTGAGGGGGAGAGCAGATACGTGACAGTTAATATGGTTGGCAATGTTAATAGCTGGAGTACAAACTGTTGGGCTTTTGAGAGAAATACTGCACAGAGTTCCTGCACAAAAAGATTTCACAGAATTTACATGGTCACTAACCTCTTAACAAAATTTGCATAAATCTATAGTACAGGCGACTATAACTTTACTAGAGAAAAATGCCTTTCTCCTCATATCAGTCCCCGTAAATGATTTATTCACTCTGAACTCTCTGCTAACCTTGAGGGACCAAGACTGACTACCTGCTCACTAAAGGACCAGATTTAGATCAGATTCATATTGGCGTTAGGGTTATCAGAGTTAAAACTAAATTTTAGGACGGAAAGCATAATGGAAACCTTTAATTGGCATTCAGTTTTCCTCCTTCCTAATACATGTCTATGGAGCTAAATAATGGTATGGTTTGTTTCCGTTATACATGACAGAAAAAATAGTCCTGTCGACAGAAGAATGGGCATTTCTATCATAGGGCTGGCTGTCTGCATTCCGCAAAATGCCGGTTCCCATGCTGCATGTGTGCTCCTGCACTTCAGTTCAGTTCTGTTTGTGTTTTACTTCTATATAAACTCTGTCGACCCAGTCTGTTCTCCAGTCAAGTTCCCAGCCTGCCTTGTGTCTGCTTCACCTCTACCTCACCCACAAGTCTATCCTGAGTCTAACCACAACTATGTTAACTGTGCACTACCTGAATCTAAAAAAAAACAGCTTTCAAGCCTTAGTGACTGCAGTTCTCCTCCATTTCTGGTGCATTTTCTATATCCTGAGTCCATGACTTCGTTGGGTCAATTGCCAACTGCACTAGGACTATCCCAGGACATAGCAGTCTGGTTGCTAAGCCACAGCGAAGTCCAGATCCCTGTGTAGAACATAAAGGGTGAATACCAGGTGAAACACCAAAATAATGCCCCTAGGGTTATCCCTATGTTAACAGGTTAGTAAGCACTGTGAGTCCACACTCACCGATCCATAAAATATACATAACACTATTGGCAATTGATACATGTTCCAAACCAAACAACCCTATTGGCACATGACTTAAATTATGGTATATACAAGACTACTGGCACCTGATGTATGATGTAAATGACCATGTTGGCGTTTGACATATAGATGTGTGCAGCCTAAGGAATCCAATGATACCACAACATGCTAGAATGTGTCTTGAAGCTTCTAATGACATCACAACCCATGGCTTCTATCGATGA
>CM065589.1:612548973-612551473 GCA_033119425.1 Bufotes viridis
AGATAGATAGATAGGTAGATAGATAGATACGATAGATAGATAAGATAGATAGATAGATAGATAGATAGATAGATAGATAGATAGATAGATGAGATAGATAGATGAGATAGATAGATAGATAGATAGATAGATAGATATGAGATAGATAGATACGATAGATAGATAGATAGATAGATGAGATAGATAGATAGAATAGATAGATAGATAGATAGATAGATAGATAGATAGATGATAGATAGATAGATATGAGATAGATAGATACGATAGATAGATAGATAGATAGATATGAGATGATAGATAGATAGATAGATAGATAGATAGATAGATAGATAGATAGATAGATAGATAGATAGATATGAGATAGATTGATATGAGATAGATAGATAGATAGATAGATATGAGATAGATAGATTGATATGAGATATATAGATATGAGATGATAGATAGATAGACAGACAGACAGATAGATAGATAGATAGATAGATAGATAGATAGATAGATAGATATAAGAGAGATAGATAGATAGATAGATAGACTGGAGGCAGCCATGTTGTGGGATCGGCAATTTAAAAGGAGGTGGGGCATGACACAGGGATTCTCTATTTTGCCATTCTTTGAATACATGTGTCATGTGTAACCCCCCTGACACCATCCAATAACCCAGGGCATCAGTTCTGACCAAAATGTGGCTTAAAGAGATAGATATGAAATAGATAGATAGATAGATAGATAGGAGATAGATAGATAGATAGATAGATAGGAGATAGATAGATAGATAGATAGATAGATAGATAGATAGATAGATACGATAGATAGATAGATAGATAGATAGATAGATAGATAGATAGATAGATATGAGATAGATAGATTGATATGAGATAGTTAGATATGAGATAGATAGATAGATAGATAGATATGATAGATAGATAGATAGATAGATAGATAGATAGATACGATAGATAGATAGATAGATAGATAGATAGATAGATAGATAGATAGGAGATAGATAGATACGATAGATAAATAGATACGATAGATAGATAGATAGATAGATAGATAGATAGATAGATAGGAGATAGATAGATAGATAGATATATATGAGATAGATAGATAGATAGATACGATAGATTGATAGATAGATAGATAGATAGATAGATAGGAGATAGATAGATACGATAGATAGATAGATAGATAGATAGATAGATAGATAGATATGAGATAGATTGATATGAGATAGTTAGATATGAGATAGATAGATAGATAGATATGAGATAGATTGATATGAGATAGTTAGATATGAGATAGATAGATAGATAGATAGATAGATAGATAGATAGGAGATAGATAGATAGATACGATAGATAGATAGATAGATAGATATGAGATAGATAGATTGATATGAGATAGTTAGATATGAGATAGATAGATAGATAGATAGATAGATAGGAGATAGATAGATACGATAGATAGATAGATAGATAGATACGATAGATAGATAGATAGATAGATAGATAGATGATAGATAGATAGATATGAGATAGATAGATACGATAGATAGATAGATAGATAGATAGATAGATAGGAGATAGATAGATACGATAGATAGATAAATAGATAGATAGATAGATAGATAGATATAAGATAGATTGATATGAGATAGATAGATAGATAGATAGATAGATAGATAGATAGGAGATAGATAGATACGATAGATAGATAGATAGATAGATAGATAGATGGATAGATAGATAGATACGATAGATAGATAGATAGATAGATAGATAGATAGATAGATGATAGATAGATAGATAGATATGAGATAGATAGATACGATAGATAGATAGATAGATAGATAGATAGATAGATGGGAGATAGATAGATACGATAGATAGATAGATAGATAGATAGATAGATAGATAGATAGATAGATATGAGATAGATTGATATGAGATAGATAGATAGATAGATAGATAGATAGATAGATAGATAGATAGATATGAGATAGATAGATTGATATGAGATATATAGATATGAGATGATAGATAGATAGACAGACAGACAGACAGATAGATAGATAGATAGATAGATAGATAGATATAAGAGAGATAGATAGATAGATAGACTGGAGGCAGCCATGTTGTGGGATCGGCAATTTAAAAGGAGGTGGGGCATGACACAGGGATTCTCTATTTAGCCATTCTTTGAATACATGTGTCATGTGTAACCCCTGACACCATCCAATAACCCAGGGCATCAGTTCTGACCAAATGTGGCTTAAAGAGATAGATATGAAATAGATAGATATAGATAGATAGATAGATAGATAGGAGATAGATAGATAGATAGATAGATAGATAGGAGATAGATAGATAGATAGATAGAATAGATATGAGATAGATAGATTGATATGAGATAGTTAGATATGAGATAGATAGATAGATAGATAGATAGATAGATAGATAGATAGATAGATAGATACGATAGATAGATAGATAGATAG